>JAXLNO010001955.1:0-98544 GCA_038087875.1 Malacoraja senta | reverse complement strand
TAACACCACTTCCCGGCTAACCTGGATGTCACTCAGTTCCTCCATCTCATTTGACCCCCGGTCCCCTGCTATTTCCGGAAGATTATTTATGTCTCCCTCAGTGAAGCCAGAACCAAAGTAGTTATTCAATTGGTCTGCCATGTCCTTGTTCCCCATGTACAATTAGGCCATTCAATCATGCTTGATCTATCTCTCCCTCCTAACCCCATTCTCTTGTCTTCTCCCCATAACCTCTGACACCTGTTCTAATCAAGAATCCATCTGTCTCTGCTTTCACAATATCCACTGACCTGGCCTCCAAAGAATTCCACTGAAGAAATGTCTCCTAACAGAACGTCCTTTACTTCTGAGGCCATGACCTGTAGTCATAGACTCTAGTGGAAACATCATATCCACAGCCACTCTATCCAAGCCTTTCCCTATTCCGTATGTTTCAATGAGGTCGATGCTCATTCTTCTAAACTCCATCGAGTACAGGCCCAGTGCTGAAAAACGCTCATCATAGGTTAAACTGCTCATTCCTGGGGTCATTCTTGTAAACCTCCTCTGGACCCTCTCCATAGCCAGCACATCCTCAAATATGATGCACAAATTGCTCACAATATTCTGAATGTGGCCTTACCTGCGCCTTATAGAGCCTCAACATTAAATCCCTGTTTTTGTAGACAAGTCCTCTTGAAATAACTACTAACATTGAGTTTGCTTTCTTTACTACCGATTCAACTTGCAGATTAACTTTTTGGGAATCCTGCACCACCATTCCCAAGTGCCTTTGCATCTCCGATTTCTGGATTCTCTCCCCATTTATAAAACAGTCTACATCTTTATTCCAACAACCAAAATCCATGACTCCACACTTTGCTGCACTATATTCCATCTGCCACTTCATTGCCCACTTTCCCAACCTGTCTCACTCCCGACCTCATCTCCCTCCCTACCTGTGTCTTTGCTAGTAATATGGACCATGAGCTTCGGCTGCTCACCTCCCCCTTTCACAATGTCCTGTACCCGCTCACAACTGGCACCAGGGAGGCAACACACCATCCTGGAGTCTCGCCCATGGCCACAGAAACACTGATAGTCCCCATCACTATCACTGGCGGAGACGTAGCCCTACAGAGCCAGAGGTGGTCTCCTTGACCACCTGCAATATTCCCCCGAGGGGCCGGCACCCCAATAGTATGCAGAAGGCACACAAAAGCCTTCTTTGGCAGTGGTGTCGGAGAGGGGGAAAGCCACGGAGAGTCCTGCACTGGCCGCTGCCTCTTCTGACGGCCATCCATCTGGCTGAACCTCCGCTGGGAATGTGGACTGAGCCGATGGGACAGGGAGGAGGGAAGAAGAGGGAGAGAGGCGAGGTGGATCGGGAGTGAGAGATGGGGAAGAACGGCGGAGATATCGACGCGGGAGAAGGAAAGGGGAGAGAAGCTGGGAAGAGATGCAATGTTTTAATGTGGAAGACAATAGAGAAATAGGGAGAGCGAGAGGCAGGCGACAAAGAGAGGGGGTAGAGGAAGGGAGAGGGATGCAGAGGGAGGTAGCTGGGGACGGGGAGGGAGGTAGCTGGGGACGGGGAGGGAGGTAGCTGGGGACGGGGAGGGAGGTAGCTGCGGAGGGGGAGGGAGGTAGATGGGGAGGGGGAGGGAGGTAGCTGGGGACGGGGAGGGAGGTAGCTGGGGAGGGGGAGGTAGGTAGCTGGGGAGGGGGAGGGAGGTAGCTGCGGAGGGGGAGGGAGGCAGCGAGAGGCAGTAGAAGGCAGACGGAAGCAGTGGGAGTGGGGGGAGGCAGATGAGAGGGAGGGGACAGGGAGGCTGAGGAATGGGGTGGAGGGATGAGGGGGAGATGGAAGGGAGGGTGATAGATTCATAGAGTCATAGAGTGATTCAGTGTGGAAGCAGGCCCTTCGGCCCAACTCGCCCACATCGGCCAACAATGTCCCAGCTACCCTAGTCCCACCTGCCTGCGCTTGGTCCATAACCGTCCAATCCTGACCTCTCCATGTACCTGTCTAAATGTTTCTTGAACGGCGGGATAGTCCCAGCCTCAACTACCTCCTCTGGCAGCTTGTTCCATGCACCCACCACCCTCTGTGTGGAAAAGTTACCCCTCGGATTCCTATTAAAGGGGGTGCGGGAGAGGGAGGGGGAGAGGGAGGGGGTAGGGGAGAGGGAGTGGGGAGGGCGGGGAGGGAGAGGGGGGGTGGGTGGGGGGGATGGGGAGAGGGAGGGGGAGGGGGAGAGGGAGGAGGAGAGGGAGAGGGAGGAGAGGGAGGGGGAGGGGTGTGAGGGAGGGGTGTGGGAGAGAGGGAGGGGGAGGAGAAGGGGAAGGGGGAGGGGGAGGGGAGAGGGAGGAGGAGAGGGAGGGAGAGGGATGGGGTGATAGGAGGGAGAGGGAGAGGGAGAGGGAGAGGGAGGGGGAGGGGGGGAGGAGGAGTGGGAGGGGGAGGGGGAGAGGGAGAGGGATGGGGAGTGGGAGGGGGAGTGGGAGGGGAGGGGGGAGAAGTTGCAGAGGAAGGGGGTTGGAGGGAGGGGAAGGGGCAGTGTGAGGAAGGGGACAGGAAGTTAGTGGGAGGAGATAGTCAGGGAAGGGGAGGGGGAGAGGAGGGAGGGGAAGGGGCAGTGTGAGGAAGGGGACAGGAAGTTAGTGGGAGGAGATAGTCAGGGAAGGGGAGGGGGAGAGGAAAGGTGAGGGGAGGGGGAGGGGGAGGGGTAGGCAGAGAGGGAGGGGGAGGGGGAGAGGGAGATGGAGAGGGAGAGGGAGAGGGAGAGGGAGGGGGAGGGGGAGAGAGGGAGAGGGAGGGGGTGAGGGAGGCGAGAGGAGCGGGAGGGGAGAGGGAGCGGGAGGGGGAGAGGGTGGGGAGAGGGTGAGGGAGGGGGAGGGGGAGGGGGAGATGGAGGGGGAGGGGAGAGGGAGAGGGAGAGGGAGAGGGAGAGGGAGAGGGAGAGGGAGAGGGAGAGGGAGAGGGAGAGGGAGGGAGGGGGAGGGAGGGGAGAGGGAGAGGGAGGGGGAGGAGGGAGGGAGGGGGAGAGGGAGGGGAGAGGGAGAGGGAGGGAGGGTGAGAGGGAGGGGGAGAGGGAGGGGGAGGGGAGAGGGAGGGGGAGAGGGGGAGGGAGGGGGAGGTGGAGAGGGAGAGGGAGAGGGAGAGATAGAGGGAGAGGGAGAGGGAGGGGAGAGGGAGATGGAGGGGGAGAGGGAGAGGGAGAGGGAGAGGGAGAAGGAGGGGGAGAGGGAGGGGGAGAGGGAGAGGGAGGGGGAGAGGGAGGGGAGGGGAGGGCGGGGGGGGGAGAGGGGGGAGAGGGAGGGGGAGAGGGAGGGGGAGAAGGAGGGGAGGGGAGGAGGAGGGAGGGGGAGGAGGGAGGGAGGAGGGAGAAGGAGGGTAGGGGAGGGGGAGGGGAAGTCAGGGGAGAGTCAGATGCTACAAGAGGGAGGGGGTTTGAGTGAGGGGAGGGAGGGGTGAGAGAGTGGGAGGGGGGGAAGGGGAGAGGAGTTGAGGTTGGGAGGTTAGGAGACAGGAGGGAGAATGGGAGGAGGAGGTAAGGTGGAGGAGGGTTAGGTGGAGTGGTCGGGCAGAGGAAAAGGGAGAGGAAGGGGGAGGTGGGTGAGGGAGAAAGTGGAGGGAGGGGGAGAGGGATCGGTCGAGTCGCAGATGTAAGATGGAAGAGGGAGGAGAGGGTGTAGAGGGAGGGGAGGGAACGGGGAGATGGAGGGAGAGGAGGGGGAGAGGGAGGTGGGAGGGATGGGGAGAATACTGCATCTGCCATGCTTCAGCCCAATCCACCCAACGTATCCAAGTCACCCTGCAGCCTCATAGCATCCTCCTCACAGCTCACACTGCCACATAGCTATAGTATGTGTCATCCACAAACGTAGAGATGTTACATTTAATTCCCTCATCTAAATCGTCATTTACATAGTTCCCTCATCTAACTCCTTATTTAATTCCCTCGTCTAACTGTGTATGTACCTGATCTATTCCTCTCATGATTTTGTACATCTCTATAATTCACTCCTCACCCTCCTGCGCTCCAAGGAATAATGTCCTGTCCTGCCCAATCTCCCTCTATAGCTCAGACCCTCGTATCCTAGCAACATCCTCGTTCATCTTCTCTGCAGCCTTTCCAGTTTGACAACATATTTGCACGGTGACCAAAACTGAACACAATACTCTAAATGTTGTACTCGCTTGTACTCACTAGCATTTAGAAGATTGAGAAGATTGAGAAGATTATAGAAATTTACAAAATGCTTAAGGGGTTGGACAGGCTAGATGCAGGAAGATTGTTCCCAATGTTGGGAAGTCCAGAACAAGGGGTCACAGTTTAAGGATAAGGGGGAAATCTTCTAGGACCGAGATGAGAAAAACATTTTTCACACAGAGAGTGGTGAATCTGTGGAATTGTCTGCCACAGAGGGTAGTTGAGGCCAGTTCATTGGCTATATTTAAGAGGGAGTTAGATGTGGCCCTTGTGACTAAAGGGATCAGGGGGTATGGAGAGAAGGCAGGTACAGGATACTGAGTTGGATGATCAGCCATGATCATATTGAATGGCGGTGCAGGCTCGAAGGGCCGAATGGCCTCTACTCCTGCACCTATTTTCTATGTTTCTATGTTTCTAAATGTACTTTCATCAACGTCTTATACAACTGTACGATGACCTCCCAACTTCTACACAATACTCTGTCTGAGGCTTTCAGTTTAGGAGCAAGAAGGTCGTACTGCAGTTGTACAGGGCCCTGGTGAGATCACACCTGGAATATTGTGTACAATTTTGGTCTCCTAATTTGAGGAAGGACATTCTTGCTATAGAGGGAGTGCAGCGTAGGTTCGCCAGGTTTGGCGGGATGGCGGGACTGATATATGATGAAAGAATGGGTCGACGGCTTGTATTCGCTGAAATTTATAAGGATGAGAGGGGATTTTGTAGACACATATAAAATTCTTCGAGGATTGCACTGGGTAGATGCAGGAAAAATGTTACAGATGTTGGGAGAGAAGGAATGGGTGACATTTCGGGTCTTGACCCTTCTTCAGACTGGTTGGGATAAGAAAAGAGAGAGATATAGAGGATGTTTTAGAGAGATAAAGAACAATGAATTAAAGTGATGTCAAAAGTAACGATGATACAGGAAACTGGCTATTGTTAGCTACATGTTGGGTGAAGCTGGTGTGACTGGGGTGGGGGAGGGATAGAGAGAGAGGGAAAGCAAGGGTCACTTGAAGTTAGAGAAATCAATGTACATACCACTGGGTTCCTCAAATTTGCTTTTAACCTCACTCTGACAATGGAGGAGACCTTGGACAGAAAGGTCTGTGTGGGAATTGGAAGGAGAATTAAATTGTTTAGCAACCGTGAGAGCAGGTAGGTCCAGGCAGAGTGAGCGAAGGTGTTCAGCAAAACGATCGCCCAGTCAACGTTTAATCTCACCGATGTAAAAGAGTCTATCATTTAGACTCCATCATTTACTGAGCTCATGACATAGCAAAGGATCACCTGAGACTTGTCACAGTTCCTCTGCAGGGGAGAACCAATGGATGTGTTATATCTGGACTTTCAGAAGGCTTTCGACAAGGTCCCACATAAGAGATTAGTATACAAACTTAAAGCACACGGTATTGGGGGTTCAGTATTGATGTGGATAGAGAACTGGCTGGCAGACAGGAAGCAAAGAGTAGGAGTAAACGGGTCCTTTTCAGAATGGCAGGCAGTGACTAGTGGGGTACCGCAAGGCTCAGTGCTGGGACCCCAGCTATTTACAATATATATTAATGATTTGGACGAGGGAATTGAATGCAACATCTCCAAGTTTGCGGATGACACTAAGCTGGGGGCAGTGTTAGCTGTGAGGAGGATGCTAGGAGGCTGCAAGGTGACTTGGATAGGCTGGGTGAGTGGGCAAATGCATGGCAGATGCAGTATAATGTGGATAAATGTGAGGTTATCCACTTTCGTGGCAAAAACAGGAAAGCAGACTATTATCTAAATGGTGGTCGATTAGGAAAAGGGGAGATGCAACGAGACCTGGGTGTCATGGTACACCAGTCATTGAAAGTAGGCATGCAGGTGCAGCAGGCAGTGAAGAAAGCGAATGGTATGTTAGCATTCATAGCAAAAGGATTTGAGTATAGGAGCAGGGAGGTTCTACTGCAGTTGTACAGGGTCTTGGTGAGACCACACCTGGAGTATTGCCTACAGTTTTGGTCTCCAAATCTGAGGAAAGACATTCTTGCCATAGAGGGAGGACAGAGAAGGTTCACCAGACTGATTCCTGGGATGTCAGGACTTTCATATGAAGAAAGACTGGATAGACTCGGCTTGTACTCGCTGAACACAATACTCTAAATCGCTGAACCAAAACTGAACACAATACTCTAAATGTTGTACTCGCTTGTACTCGCTAGAATTTAGAAGATTGAGGGGGGATCTTACGGAAACTTACAAAATGCTTAAGGGGTTGGACAGGCTAGATGCAGGAAGAATGTTCCCAATGTTGGGGAAGTCCAGAACAAGGGGTCACAGTTTAAGGATAAGGGGGAAGTCTTTTAGGACCGAGATGAGAAAAGCATTTTTTCACACAGAGAGTGGTGAATCTGTGGAATTCTCTGCCACAGAGGGTAATTGAGGCCAGTTCATTGGCTATATTTAAGAGGGAGTTAGATGTGGCCCTTGTGGCTAAGGGGATCAGGGGGTATGGAGAGAAGGCAGGTACGGGATACTGAGTTGGATGATCAGCCATGATCATATTGAATGGCGGTGCAGGCTCGAAGGGCCGAATGGCCTACTCCTGCACCTATTTTCTATGTTTCTATGTTCCTCAGCTGGCTTTTGGGAAACCTACAGAATCCGGTCCGAATGAATGCACCTTTCCTATTGAATGATCTGCCTATGTACCGAGGTACAGTGTCAAGCTTTGCTTTGCATGCTATATAATCAGATAAGTCTATACAAGCAAACTCAATGCTAGCTTTTTGTCAAGAGGGCTTGTATACAAAAACAGGGATATAACGTTAAGGGTCTATAAGGCTCTGGTCAGGCCACATTTGGAATATTTTGAGCAATTTTGGGCACCATATCTGAGGAAGGATGTGCTGGCTCTGGAGAGGGTTCAGAGCAGGTTTACAAGAATGATCCCAGGAATGAGTAGGTTAACCTATGATCAGTGTTTATCGGCGCTGGGCCTGTACTCGCTGGAGTTTAGATGAATAAGTGGGGACCACATTGAAACGTACAGAATAATGAACGGCTTGGATAGAGTGGATGGGGACAGGATGTTTCCACTAGTGGAAGAGTTTAGGACCAGATGTCATAGCCTCAGAATTTAAGGACGTTCATTTAGGAATGTGTTGAGAATACATTTGTTTAGTCAGAGGGTGGTGAATCTGTGATTTGTTTTGCCACAGAAGGCTGTGGAGGCCGTCAGTGGATATACTTAAGGCAGAGATAGATAGATTCTTGATTAGCACAGATGTCAGAGGATATGGGGAGAAGGCAGAAGAAAGACTTGCTGGGCCGAAAGGCCTAATTCTACTCCTATTATTATGACCTTATTATAATCAAGTCAATCTCAAAGACAATATGTGGAGTAAAGTGCAAGATACAGATTGCAGAATGTATCTCTCAGCATTGTAACACATCAGTTCCAAAGATGCAGTCTATGGGAACATTGAACATTCATGTGTAATTCATGTTTCCAGGGATATGGGTCAAACACAGGCTGGTAGTACGAGTGTATGGGGCATGGGCATGGACAAGTTGGGCCAGAGGGCCTGTTTCCATGCTGTATGACTCTATGTCTGAAGCCCCCACCTCCTGCACCAGCTCCTGAGTCACCTACTGATCTGCACTGTCTTCCTCTTTCTTGTCTCTTGAACACGGGGCACAGCTAGTGTGATCCCTTATCTCCATGTCTCCCTCTCCCCTGACTCTGTCTGAAGAAGGGGCTTGTCCCGCTGAGTTACTCCAGCATTTTGTGTCTACCTTCGGTTTAAACCAGCATCTGCAGTTCCTTCTTACACAGAGTGAGATTATAAGACTGGAGTTACTTTTTAACCACCTGTCTCACTCCCTGCCTCATCTCCCTCCCTACCTGTGTCATTGCTAGTAATATGGACTATGAGCTCTGGCTGCTCACCACCCCCTTTCAGAATAGAATCATAGAAACACAGAACATAGGCGCAGGACAAGGCCATTCGGCCTTGAGCCAGCACCGCCATTCAATATGATCATCCAAAATCAGTACCCCGTTCATGCTTTCTCCCCATCTCCCTTGATTCCGTTAGCCCTAAGAGCTATATCTAACACTCTCTTGAATACATCAAGTAAATTGGCCTCCACTGCCTTCAATGCCAGAGAATTCCACAGATTCACAGCTCTCTGGGTGAGAAAGGTTTTCCTCAACTCAGTCCTGAATTGCCTTCCCCTTATTCTTAAACTGTGACCCCCTGGTACTGGACTTCCCCAACATCGGGAACATTTCTCATGCATCAAGCCTGTGCAATCCCTTAAGAAACATATATGTATCTTTCATATTCCCTCTCATCCTGAATTCCAGTAAATAGAAGCCCAGTCGATCCATTCTTGCATCATATGTCAGTCTCGCCATCCCGGAATTAACCTGGTGAACCTACGCTGCACTCCCTCAATAGCAAGAATGTCCTTCCTCAAATTAGGAGACCATAAAGCACACAATACCCCTGGCGTGTTCTCACCAGGTCCATGTATACTGCAGTAGGACCAGCCTACTCCTATAGTCAAATCCTCTCGCTATGAAGGCAAACATGCCATTAGCTTTCTTCTCTGCCTGCTGTACCTGCATGTTTACTTTTAGTGGCTGATGTACAAGGATACCCAGGCCGCGATGCGCCTGTCCTTTTCCAAACCTGATACCATTCAGATAATAATCTGCCTTCTTGTTCTTGCCATCAAAGTGGATAACCTCACATTTATCCACATTATATATATTTTTTAAATTATTTTTTATTGGAGGTAAAAAATCTGTGTCCGCTCAGATCTGGCACCAGATAGGCAACACATTGTACTGTAGTCTCGCCCATGGCTGCAGAAACAGCAGAGTCCCCATCACTATTTGAGCAATTTTGGACACCATATCTGAGGAAGGATAGGCTGGCTCTGGAGAAGGTCCAGAGGAGGTTTACAAGAATGATCCCAGGAATGAGTAGGTTAACCTATGATGAACGTTTGCCGGCACTGGGCCTGTACTCGCTGGAGTTTAGAAGAATGAGGCGGGACCTTACTGAAACGTACAGATAGTGAAAGGCTTTGATAGAGTGGATGTGGAGAAGATGTTTCCACTAGTGGTTGAGTCGAGGACTAGAGGGCGTAGCCTCAGTATTAAAGCATGTTCATGTTGCAAGGAGCGGAGGAGGAATTTCTTCAGTCAGAGGGAGGTGAATCTGTTGAATTCTTTGCTAGAGAAGGCTGTGGAGGCCAGCTCAGTGGATATTTGTAAGGCATAGGTAGAAAGATTCTTGATTAGTACAAAAATCAGGGGTTGTTGAGGGAGTGCAGCGTAGGTTCACCAGGTTAATTCCCGGGATGGTGGGACTGTCATATGCTGAGAGAATGGAGAGGCTGTGCTTGTATACCCTGGGATGAGAGGTTATATTATTGAAACATACAAGATTATTAAGGGTTTGGACATGCTAGAGTCAGGAAACATGTTCCCGATGTTGGGGGAGTCCAGAACCAGGGGACAAAGGGAAGTGCAATGAGACCTGGATGTCCTTGTGCATCAGACACTGAAAGTAAAGATGTGGGTACAACAGGCAGTGAAGAAAGCGA
This sequence comes from Malacoraja senta, assembly GCA_038087875.1. NCBI lineage: Eukaryota > Metazoa > Chordata > Chondrichthyes > Rajiformes > Rajidae > Malacoraja > Malacoraja senta. Next base: position 88,744 of record JAXLNO010001955.1, on the reverse strand, counting down.
ATGAAATTTTGGCCTTCATAACAAGAGGATTTGAGTACAGGAGTAAAGAGGTCCTTCTGTAGATGTACAGGGCCCTGCTGAGACCATATCTGGAGTAGTATGTGAAATTTGGTCTCCTAATTTGAAGAAAGACATCCTTGCTATTGAGGCAGTGCCGCGTAGGTTCATGCGGTGAAGACGGAGATGAGAAAAAACTTCACCCAGAGAGTTGTGAATTTGTGGAATTCTCTGCCACAGAAGGCAGCAGAGACCAATTCACCGGATGCATTTAAAATAGTTAGATAGAGCTCTTGGGGCTAGCGGAATCAAGGGGTATGGGGAGAAGGCAGGCACGGGTTACTGATTGTGGATGATCAGCCATGATCACAATGAGGTTCAGCCACATGGGTGGTCGTCAGAAGAGGCTGCGAGTAGTGCAGGACTCTCTGTGGCTCCCCAACCTCTCCTACAAGCACTGCCTTCTGTATACTATTGGGGTGACGGCCCCTCGGGGGAATATTGCAGAAGCAGTAGGGACAGGGTGACCAATTCTGGCTCTGTTGGACAGCAGGGGAGGTGGGGGAATGTGGAGGAGTGGGGAGAGAGTGTGGGGATAGAGAGGGGGAGTGGGGAGAGAGAGTGGGAGCAGTGTGGGGATAGAGAGGGGGGAGTGGGGAGAGAGAGGGGGAGGAGCAGACTCCTATGAAGCTTTTCAACAAGGGGGGTGACATGACAGGATTACAACAAATGTAATGTGAAATAATCTGCGCGCTGCACACATCACGAGCGCGAAGCGTGAAGTCCCTCGATGCCGGGGTCCTGGAAGCTGGGGTTTTAGATGCTCTCTGATGCATTCTGAACCTTATTTTGGAGCATTTTTGCACCAAATGTATGACCAATATTTCAGAAATTAACAGGAATAATAATAATAATAATAATAGATTTTACTGAGGTAGCTTCTTCACATAGACGGAGCTGGGTGTATGGAACGAGCTGCCAGAGGAGGTAGTTGAGTGGGACAGATTTAGATGGATATGGGCCAAACGCGTGTGAGTGGGACTAGTTTAGATGGGACATGTTGGTCGGTGTGGGCAAGTTGGGCTGAAGGGCCTGTTTCCACACTGCATCATTCTATGACTAAAAAGTTAAGAAGAACAATGCATGTAGATAAGTAGAGCAGATTTGACAGAGGAGTGAAATGTAAAGGCAGAGAAAGGTTTATGGGTGGAAAGGAACATAGGAAAGGAGGGGGGAGAGTGGGCTTGGGCAGATGGGTGAAGGGAAAATAGACACAAAGTGCTGGAGTAACAGCGGGTCAGGCAGCATCTGTGGAGAACATGGATAGGTGACATGTCACAGAGTGCTGGAGTAACTCAGTGAGCCTGGCAGCATCTGTGGAGAACATGGATAGGTGATGTTTCACAGAGTGATGGAGTAACTCAGTGAGTCAGGCAGCATCTCTGGAGAACATGGATAGATCATATTTCGGGTCAAGACCGTTCTTCAGTAATATTTATGATGTGACATGCATAGACTTTCCCGAATGTTACCCAAATCATCATGAACTACTTTGTGACGGTGCTGGCCCTCTCCTATAACGTCTCTGCTGCCTGGGTGAAGCAGGACAGGACACAAGCTTTGGGACACGGCGTGAAGCTGTTGCCATTTGTCCCAGCCTGGTAAAAACCTGGATGGAGTGGATGTGGAGAGGATGTTTCCACTAGTGGGATAGTCTAGGACCAGTGGCCACAGCCTCAGAATTAAAAGACGTTCCTTTAGGAAGGAGATGAGCAGGAATTTCATAAGTCAGAGGGTGGTGAACTGTGGATTCATTGCCACAGACAGCTGTGGAGGCCAAGTCAGAGGACACTTTTCAGGAGGAGATTGATAGATTCTTGATTGATACAGGTGTGGGGAGAAGGCAGGAGAATGGGATTGAGAGGGAAAGATAGATAGTCATAGAGTGATACAGTATGGAAACAGGCCCTTCGGCCCAGCATGTCCCATCTACACTAGTCCCACCTGCCCATGTTTGATCCATATCCCTCCAAACCTGTCCTGTCCATGTACCTGTCTAACTGTTTCTTAAATGTTGCGACAGTCCCTGCCTCAACTACCTCCTCTGGCAGCTTGTTCCATGCACATACCACCCTTTGTATGAAAAAGATACCCCTCAGATTCCTATTAAATCTTTTGCCCTTCACCTTAAACTTATGTCCAGTGCTCCTCGATTCACCTACTATGCGCAAAAGACTCAACCATATCTATTCAAACCATGATTTTATATACCTCTATTAGATCATCTCTTATCCTCCTGTGCTCCATGAAATATAGTCCCAGCCTACTTAACCTCTCCCTATAGCTCTGGCCCTCTAGGCCTGGCAACATCCTCGTAAATCTTCACTGTACCCTTTCCAGTTTGATGACATATTTCCTATAACATGGTGCCCAGAACTGAACACAATATTCTGAATGCGGCCTCACCAACTTCTTATGGAACTGCAACATGACCCCCCAACTTCTATACTCGACCTGACCCACTGAGTGACTCCAGCACTCTGTGAAAAGTCACAGAACAGGGCAAGATTAGCAAGTTTGCTGATGAATCGAGGACCAGAGAACATTGGTTCAAGGTGAAGGGGAAAATAATTAATAGGAATCCAAGGGGTAACTTTGACACACAAAGGGTGGTAGGTGTATGGAACGAGCTGCCAGAGGAGGTGGTTGAGGTTGGGACTATTCCATCATTTAAGAAACAATTAGATAGGTACATGGACGGGACAGGTTTGGAGGGATATGGACCAAACGCAGGCAAGTGGGACTAGTGTAGCTGGGACATTATTAGCCGGTGTGGGCAAGTTGGGACGGAGGGCCTGTTTCCACACTGTGTCACTCTATGACTCTATCCATGTTCTCCAGAGATGCTGCCTGACCCGCTGAGTTACTCCACACTTTGTGTCTATTTTCACTTCACCCAGGCTTTGTTTGAGGCTGGAGCAGGTGGGAACACCAGGGAGGCGATGGCGTCTAGAGAATGGATCTGATTTTCAACTAAAGCAGAGTGGTGTGCTAACCCCAAGGCTCTGGTTGAGTTGATGAAGAGTGTGTAGAGTTGGCGTTGGGATAGGGACTGGCAGGGCGGTGAGCTCTGCCTTCAGCTTGGTGGCAGTCCAGTGCCTGGGTGCCGGGGGCTGTATGTTGGGCCGGGGCGGAGTAGCCGGGCGGGTGTAGGGGTGACCGCCGTGTGAAGGGCAGCTTCCTGCACGCTCTCCGGTGCCCTGGAGCCGGCTCTCCACTCTCTGCCTCCTCGGTGGCTCTTCAGGGACGGGCTCCTCTGGTCAATCAGTCAAAAAGTCAACAACATAAGGAGATAAAACGGGTTAATTGAGACCTGGAGTGAAAGTCCTGTGGACCTGACAAGCTATAACTAGACGTGAGAGGGTGGGACATGGGTGACAATTTAAACCATGGTGACGTGAGGCAGCGGCAGCAATAATAAATGATTTTAATTGCCGCTAATGAGCTGAAGGGAACGGTGCAGGAGGTGACATTTCCAGCTCAGCCACATGTCCAATCGGTAAACGTGACATCATCACATCATGTACCCTGACTCATTTCATCTTCTTTCTGTGACCGGTTGTTAGCTGTGGTGGTGGCTGGGGCTGTGGCCGTGTCCTACCCAGACCCAAACCCTAACCACACTCAATATTCCGTTGTCACCTCAGTGCTACCGAGGTAGAGGCACACCTCAAAAATCCCAGTGTGTAAAACCTACAAAACAGTTTCCCGAAACACCAATTTGTTTTACACTGTGGAAAAAAGGGGGGTGCGACTGCACCTATTGCACCCCCCCCCAACCCCCCCCCCACCCCCCACCCCCCCCCCCCTTCGGACGGTCATGTAAATAAAGCACCTTCAACAGTTTTGGGACTTCCACTGATTACAAGATACCTTTATACAGCAATGATGTTAAGGATCATTGTATATTTTGCACATATTTGACCTCCTAAAGTGCAACGTTTCGCACTTGTTCAGAATGAACTCCATCTGCTATTCCCTCCCCCCCACGCCCCCATTTCTGATCCTGATCAAAATGGTACTGTTTACTGAGACAGACTCCCTCGCATTCCACAAGCCCAGTAAACAAGTACTTTGGTTCTTCATTAAGCAAGACACAAACAATCTCCCAGAAATACTAGGGGACCGAGGATCTAGTGCAGGGGTTGGCAACCTATTTACCACAGAGGCCAGGACCCATGTATGGCGGGCCACATCTATCGCCATAGTTAATAAATTAGTTGTAGCGCCCAGGTCACCTGTGAGCCCCTGGGACTGGCTGTAGTTCCCAGGTCACCTGTGAGCCCCTGGACTGGCTGTAGTTCCCAGGTCGCCTGTGAGCCCCGGGACTGGCTGTACCATCCAGGACGAGAAAACGAATTGAAAAAACCCCGCCTGCGGACCAGATGATTTTGGTTTACGGGACGGAAACAGCCCGTGCGCCGTTGGTTGCCGATCCCTGATCTAGCGGGAGAGATGAACTGAAAAATATCCACATCAGGCAGGAAATGACGTTAGGTAAACTGTTGAGGCTGAAGGCAGATAGATCCCCAGGGCCTGATGGTCTGCATCCCAGAGTACTCAATGAGGTGCCCCTAGAAATTGTGGATGCATTGGTGATCATTTCCAATGTTCTATAAACTCTGGATCAGTTCCCGTGGACTGGAGGATAGTTGCTTGATGCTTGAGTCTCCCCCACCTCTCCCCACAACCCCGTCCTCCCCACCCCCCCCCCTCTCCCCCTCCCTCGCCCCCTACCCTCTCCCCACACACACCCCCCTCTCCTTCTTCCTGCTCCCCGTCCCACTCCCGCACCTTCTCCCACTCTCTCTCCTCCTTCTCGCCCTCCAACCCTTGGTCCCCCCATCCCCTTGCGCTCCCCACTTCCCCACTCCTGCCCGCCTTTCCCTCCCCTTCCCCATCTCCCCTTCCCAACCCTTCCCTTCCCTCCCTCTTCCCTTCCCTCCCTCCTGCCTTCCTCTCCCCTCTTCCTCTCCTCCTCATCCTCTCCCCTTCCTTCCCCCCTGCCTCCATCCCCCTTGCTCTCCATTTACACTCATCCACCTTCTCCGCCTTCCTCCCTCTCGCCTGTCTTGTCCCCCTAACTCCCTCCCCATCTCCTCTCTCCCTCTGACCCTACCCCTCCTTTCCTCTCCCTGGCTCTCCCCCCTCCCCCTGCCACTCCCTCCCTCCCACTCCCATCCCTCAGGCCCGGCCTATGCCCCTCCCCCTCCCTCCACCCCTCCTTCTGACCCACACTCTTCCCTCCTCCCTATCCCATCGGCTCAGTCCCCATTCCCAGCAGAGGTTCAGCCACATGGGTGGCCATTAGAAGAGGCAGCGGGTAGTGCAGGACTCTCCGTGGCTCTCCCCCTCCCACAAACACTGCCTTCTGCATACTATTGGGGTGACGGCCCCTCGGGGGAATATTGTAGCAGCAGTCGGGTCAGTGAGACCAATTCTGTCTCTGTTAAACAACAGGGGAGGTGGGGGGTGTGGGGAGAGAGAGTGGGAGTTGTCATGATGATGATTTATGATAATGATATGCAAATATCTTGCCCTTTTTATCAGCTGACGTGAAGGACAGATCGGGTGTGCGCTGTGTAAGCAGGGTGTGGGCAGGAGGCCATGGCCCGGGGAGATAATAAACACAGAGACAAAGGAATGTGACCTGTAAATATTGTGTCAGTATTATTATTCCACATCTTAGGTGAAGATGTGACAGGTGTGTGGGGATAGAGAGGGGGAGGAGTGAGGGGGGAGAGGGGGGTGTGGGGAGAGAGAATGGGAGAAGTGTGGGGAGAGAGATTGGGAGAAGTGTGGGGAGAGAGAAGTAGTTTGTAGAGAAATGTTAGGAGCGTCTGGAGAGAGGGGGTGTGTGAGGAAAGAGAGGGAGTGCGGAGAGAGAGGGTGGGAGGGTAGAAAATAGGTGCAGGAGGCCATTCGGCCCTTCGAGCCAGCACCGCCTTTCATTGTGATGGCTGATCATCTACAATCAGTAACCAGTGCCTGCCTTCTCCCCACATCCTTTGATTCCGCTAGCCCCAAGTGCTCTATCTAACTCTCTTTTAAATGCATCCGGTGAATTGGCCTCTACTGCCTTCAGTGGCAGAGAATTCCACAAATTCACAACTCTCTGGGTGAAAAAGTTGTTTCTCATCTCAGTTTTAAATGGCCTCCCATTTATTCTTTGACTGTGGCCCCTGGTTCTGGACTCACCCAACATTGGGAACATTTTTCCTGCATCTAGCTTGTCCAGTCCTTTTATAATTTTATATGTTTCTATAAGATCCCCTCTCATCTTTCTAAATTCCAGTAAATACAAGCCCAGTCTTTCCAATCTTTCTTCATATGACAGTCCCGCTATCCCAGGGATTAACCTGGTGAACCGACGCTGCACTACCTCAATAGCAAGGATGTCCTCAACTGCACACATCACCCCAGGTGTGGTCTCGTTTCACTTCCCTTTTCCCTAATCTGACACTATTGAGATAACAATCTGCCCCCTTGTTCTTGCCGCCAAAGTGAATAACCTCACATTTATCTGTATTATACTGCATCTGCCATGCATCCGCCCACTCACGTAACTTATCCAAATCACCCTGCAACCTCCTCGCATCCTCTTCACAGATCACACTGCCACTCAGCTTTGTGTCATCTGCAAATTTGCTAGTGTTACTTTTAATCCCATCATCTAAACCATTAATATATATTGTAAATAGTTGCGGCCTCAGCACTGAGCCTTGCGGCACTCCACTTGCCATGGCCTGCCATTCTGACAGGGACCCATTTATTCCTACACTTTGTTTCCTGTCTGCCAACCAATTCTCTATCCATGTCAATACCCCTAATAACATGTGCTCTCATTTTGCCCACTAATCTCCTGTGTGGGACCTTATCAAACGCTTTCTGAAAGTCCAGAGACACTACATCCACTGGCTCTCCTTCATCCATTTTACTTGTCACATCCTCAAGAAATTCCAGAAGATTAGTCAAGCAGGAATTCCCCATCATAAGTCCATGCTAACTTGGACCAATTCTTTTACTGTTATCCAAATGCACCGTTATTACTTATTTAATGATTGACTCCAGCATCTTCCCCACCACCGATGTCATGCTAACTAGTCTATAATTCCTCATTTTCTCTCTCGCTCCTTTCTTGATAACATTACCTACCCTCTAATCCACCGGAACTGATCCTGAATCTATAGAACATTTGGAAAATGATCACCAATGCGTCCATAATTTCCAGAGCCACCTCCTTAGGTACCCTGGGATGCAGACCATCAGGCCTTGGGGATTTATCAGCCTTCACTCCTATCAGTCTACCCAATATGGGAGGTACACAAAAATGCTGCAGAAACTCAGCGGGTGCAGCAGCATCTATGGAGCGAAGGAGATAGGCAACGTTTCGGGCCAAAACCCTCCCAGCTCAAGTCTACCCAATATTATTTCTCGCCTAATGCAAATTTATTTCTGTTCCTCTGCCTCCCGAGATCCTCCGTCCTCTAGTACATCTGGGAGATTGTGTGTGTCTTCCTTAGTGAAGACAGAACCAAAGTAAATCACCAGGGCCAGATAGGCTGCATCCCAGAGTACTTAAGGAAGTAGCTCCAGAAATAGTGGATGCATTAGTGATAATTTTTCAAAACTCTTTAGATTCTGGAGTAGTTCCTGAGGATTGGAGGGTAGCAAACGTAACCCCACTTTTTAAGAAGGGAGGGAGAGAGAAAACGGGGAATTACAGACCAGTTAGTCTAACATCGGTAGTGGGGAAACTGCTAGAGTCAGTTATTAAAGATGGGATAGCAGCACATTTGGAAAGTGGTGAAATCATTGGACAAAGTCAGCATGGATTTACGAAAGGTAAATCGTGTCTGACGAATCTTATAGAATTTTTCGAGGATGTAACTAGTAGAGTGGATAGGGGAGAACCAGTGGATGTGTTGTATCTGGACTTTCAGAAGGCTTTCGACAAGGTACCACATAAGAGATTAGGATACAAACTTAAATCACACGGTATTGAGGGTTCAGTATTGATGTGGATAGAGAACTGGCTGGCAAACAGGAAGCAAAGAGTAGGAGTAAACGGGTCCTTTTCACAATGGCAGGCAGTGACTAGTGGGGTACCGCAAGGCTCAGTGCTGGGACCCCAGCTATTTACAATTTATATTAATGATCTGGACGAGGGAATTGAAAGCAACATCTCCAAGTTTGCGGATGACACTAAGCTGGGGGGCAGTGTTAGCTGTGAGGAGGATGCTAGGAGACTGCAAGGTGACTTGGATAGGCTGGGTGAGTGGGGAAATGTTTGGCAGATGCAGTATAATGTGGATAAATGTGAGGTTATCCACTTTGGTAGCAAAAACGGGAAGGCAAACTATTATCTAAATGGTGGCCGATTAGGAAATGGGGAGATGCAGCGAGACCTGGGTGTCATGGTACACCAGTCATTGAAAGTAGGCATGCAGGTGCAGCAGGCAGTGAAGAAAGCGAATGGAATGTTGGCCTTCATAGCAAGAGGATTTGAGTATAGGAGCAGGGAGGTTCTACTGCAGTTGTACAGGGTCTTGGTGAGACCACACCTGGAGTATTGCGTACAGTTTTGGTCTCCAAATCTGAGGAAGGACATTATAGCCATAGAGGGAGTGCAGAGAAGGTTCACCAGACTGATTCCTGGGATGTCAGGACTTTCATATGAAGAAAGACTGGATAGACTTGGCTTATACTCGCTAGAATTTAGGAGATTGAGAGGGGATCTTATAGAAACGTACAAAATTCTTATGGGGTTGGACAGGCTAGATGCAGGAAGATTGTTCCCGATGTTGGGGAAGTCCAGGACAAGGGGTCACAGCTTAAGGATAAGGGGGAAATCCTTTAAGACCGAGATGAGGAAAAACTTTTTCACACAGAGAGTGGTGAATCTCTGGAACTCTCTGCCACAGAGGGTAGTTGAGGCCAGTTCATTGGCTATATTTAAGAGGGAATTAGATGTGGCCCTTGTGGCTAAAGGGATCAGGGGGTATGGAGAGAAGGCAGGTACGGGATACTGAGTTGGATGATCAGCCATGATCGTATTGAATGGCGGTGCAGGCTCGAAGGGCCGAATGGCCTACTCCTGCACCTATTTTCTATGTATCTATGTATCTATGTACCTGTTCAACTCTTCTAGCATTTCCTTGTTCCCCATAATAATTTCACATGTTTCTGCCTTCAAGGGACCCACGTTTGACTTTGCTACTCTTTTTCCCTTAACATATCTAAAGAAGCTTTTACTGTCCTTCATTAATTCCTGGCCAGCTTCCCTTCGTACTTCATCTTCTCAGCATGTATAGCCCGTTTTGATTCCTTCTCTTGCCCTATGAAAGTTTCCCAATCCCCTGGCTTCCCATTACTCTTTGTGTTATACATCTTTTCTGTGTTATACATCTTTTCTTTTAGTTTTATTCCATCCCTAACTTCCCTTGTGAGCCACGTCTCTTACTCGCCTTAGAATCTTTCTTCCTCTTTGGAATGAAATGATCCTGCATCTTTTGGATTATGCCCAGAAATTCCTGCCATTGCTGTTCCACCGTCATTCCTGCTTGGATCACTTTCCAGTCGAGCTTGGCCAGCTCCTCTCTCATGCCTTCATAGTCCACTGTGTTCAACTGCATCACTGCCACTTCTGATTTAACGTTCTGCATCTCAAATTGCACATTAAAACGAATCATATTATGATCACTACCTCCAAGCAGTTCCTTTACCTCGAGTTCTCTTATCATATCTGGTTCATTGGACAAAACTAAATCCAAAATTGCCTTTTTTCTGGTCGGCTCCATTACAAGCTGCTCCAAGAATCCATCTCGGAGACATTCTACAAACTCACTTTCTTGGGGTCCTGAACCAACCTGATTTTCCCAGTCTACCTGCATATTGAAATCCCCCATCACCACAGTGGCATTACCTTTGCTACATGCCAGTTTTAACTCCTGCTGCAACTTACACCCTACATCCGGACTACTATTTGGGGGTCTGTAGATAACACGTTATCTACACCTCTGCACATCGATGGAGCTGATGTGGAAAGGGTCAACAGCGTGAAGTTCCTAGGACTCCACCTGTCAGATGACCTGACGTCCACGACCAACACCACAGCACTGGTCAAGAGAGCCCAGCAGCGACTACACCCTCTCCGAAGACTACGTAAAGCAGGTCTCCCCACTACACACCTACGAACTTTTTATAGGGGGACAATCGAGAGCACATTAACATACGGCATCACTTCCTGGTTCGGGAGCTGCAAGGCGTACGAACGGCACTAACTAGACAGGATTGTGAAGACCGCCAGCAGGATTATTGGTGCTCCACTCCCTTTCCTGCTAGACATATACAGGAAGAGATGTATCAGCAGAGCCATCTCCATCATCAAAGACCCCTACCACCCATCGCATCACATATTCTCCATCCTGCCATCTGGGAAGAGGTACCGGAGCATTAGGTGCAAAACCAGCAGGATGCTCCTCAGCTTCTTCCCGCAGGTTATAAGACTGATAAACGGACTTTGCCCCCTGCCAAAGTATCGTGCACCAACCACCAACCTGGACACACTGCAGCAGAGCCACTGTCGTGCCGCTGCCGATCGGAACGCCTGTTGATGTTTAGTAGAGTAGAGTGTTAATTTGTTCATGATATATGTATTTTTACTTCTATTTATTTTTTACTGCACACTGAAATGGACACTGGTTGAGGAACGTTTTTTTGTTTCCTCTGGGTATGCGAATACTCAGCAAATGACAATAAAGATATACAATACAATACAATACAATAACACCAATTAGTGTCTTCTTGCCTTTACAATTCCTCAACTCAATCCACAGTGACTCTACCTCGTCAGTCCCTATGTCTTCCCTCACAAGGACTGAATTCCATCCCTCACCAGCAGAGCTACCCCCCCTCCTCTGCCCACCTGCCTGTCCTTTCTATAGGATGTATAACCCTGAATATTAAGTTCCCAGGCCCGATCCTCCTGCAGCCACGTCCCAGTAATCCCCACAATGTCATATCTACCAACCTCTAACTGAACCTCAAGCTCATCTACTTTACTTCTTATATTTCGCGCATTCATATACAATGCTTGTAATTCCTTACGCATCTCACCTTTCACATCGATCCTTGTTACACTTGGCCATACTCTCCTATCCCTTTGTGAGCTTCCTTTCCCGTTAATTCTGGGGTCATTAACCATCCCTTTACTCTCTTTCCCTTTAAAACCATCCTCGACTATCCCATTTGACACCCCACCCCCGTTATTCAGATTAAAACCACCTGTGTAGCAGTGGCAAACCTGCCTGCCAGAATGCTGGTCCCCCACCTGTTAAGATGCAATCCGTCCCCTTTGTACAGTTCCCCCTTACTCCAAAACAGATCACAGTGATCTAACAATCTAAATCCCTGCCCCCTACACCAGTTCCTCAGCCACACATTCAGGTCCCGTATCTCCCTGTTCCTGCTCTCGCCAGCACGAAGAATTGGAAGCAAACCGGAGATAACAACCCTGGAGGTCCTGCTTTTCAGCATTTTTCCGAGCTCTCTAAAGTCACGCTGCAGAATATTCATCCCATTCTTTCGGACATCGTTTGTGCCGACATGCACTGCCACTTCCAGCTGTTCACCTACGCCCTTGTGGATTTTCTGCACTCTGTCCGTGACATCCTGGATCCTGGCAACAGGAAGGCAGCACACCATCCTCGAATCCCGTCTGTTCCTGCAGAAACCCCTGTCCGTACCTCTCACAATGGAGTCTCCAACTACAATGGCGTACAGGTGTCAGAATGTATGGTGAGAAGCCAAGAGTTAGGAGTGTGAGATAGATCAGCCATGGTGGAATGGTGGAGTAGACTTGATGGGCCGAATGGCCTCATTCTACTCAAATTCCATATGAACTTACGACAGGTGGTTAACAAAGTAACTCCAGTCTTACAATCTCACTGTGTAGGAAGGAACTGCAGATGCTGGTTTAAACCGAAGATAGACACAAAATGCTGGAGTAACTCAGCGGGACAAGCCCCTTCTTCAGACTGAGAGTGAGTGGTGAGGGAGACACAGAGATAAGGGATCGCACTACCTGTGCCCCGTGTTCAAGAGACAAGAAAGAGGAAGACAGTGCAGATCAGTAGGTGACTCAGGAGCTGGTGCAGGAGGTGGGGGCTTCAGACATAGAGTCATACAGCATGGAAACAGGCCCTCTGGCCCAACTTGTCCATGCCCATGCCCCATACACTCGTACTACCAGCCTGTGTTTGACCCATATCCCTGTAAACCTGTCCTATCCATGTACCTGTACACATGAATGTTCAATGTTATCATAGACTTTGTCTTTGGAACTGGTGTGTTACAATGCTGGGAGATATATTCTACAATCTGTATCTTGCACTTTGCTCCATCTGTTGTACTCCAGTTTGTCTTGATTGTGTTTATGTTCAGTATATCCTTACCTGATTATATAGCATGCAAAACAAAGCTTGACACTGTACCTCGGTACATGGGCAGAGCATTCAATAGGAAAGGTGCATTCAATCTGATGGGATTCTGTAGGTTTCCCAAAAGCCAGCTGAGGAACAGCAGAGGAACTGTGACAAGTCTCAGGTGATGCTTTGCTATGTCATGAGCTCAGTAAATGATAGAGTCGTTGAGAGTGTTGCACAATAGAGTACAGTTGTACGACAGGAAGGTGACATCAGATATACATGTACTGAGATGGACAAGGACTGATTAGGGATAGTCAGCACAGATTTGTACGTGGGAGATCGTGTCTCACCAACCTGATTGAGTTTCTTGAAGATGTGACCAAAAACGTTGATGATGACAGAGCTGTCGACGTTGTATATGTGGATTGGAGCAAAGGTATTTAACAAGCATCCACATGGTAGGTAAGGTAAGATTGCACTTACCTTCCACATGCTCTGGAAGGTAAGATTGCAAGGGATCCAAGGAGAGATAGCTGAATGGATAGAAACTTGGCTTCATGGAAGGAAGCAGAGGGTGATGGTGGAAGGGTGTTTTTCAGACGGGAGGCCTGTGACTAGTGGTGAGAACGTACAAGGCATGAGCAGCAAATTTGCTGCTGAGACTTATTGATTAGTAGGATTGGATGTTACAATCCCTAAGGTTTTTCACTACAATTGACATTACTGGGGATGACCACTAGGTGATTTTGCTACCAATCAGACACATCTTCAGTTGTGTACCTCAACATCACCGGGTGTTTCGGCCTTTTATCACCAGACATCCTCAGTCGAGGCAGGCCCACCGCAGGGTGATCAGCCCTGGGTGTGTGTCTTATGGTTAGCCTCTAGATGGTCACGTGGCAGCCCAGACAGCATCTTTTCTCTTCAGCCACAGTCAGTGACTGCTCCATTCGGCTTTTTTCCTTCCATCTTCCTGTCTACTGCTGACTGTGGCTGGTTGGGCTCTGGACTCGTGTCCGTTGGTGGGACAGTACTTGGTTGAGCTTCACCTGGGCTGCTGATACCCTGTGGACTGTGGTGGTTAACCTGCCACTGGGCTTCACTCGACTGATTTGACCTACCTCTTAGAAGGTAATGGTCAATGTGAGGCCCCACACCAAGCTCTCCCAGGCACTTTTCACTGCCCTGGTGGATCTTGTGACCCTTCTCTGATGTTATCTTCTCCCAGCCACAGATGCAGCTTCATAGCTTATGTCTTGCCAGGGCTGCTGCTCTGTCAATTACTGTGCTAGTTGTCTTAATCATAGTCGATTCCTTCCGTAGCAATCTAAGGGTGGATCCAAAATGCTGATTAGCGATGGATCTTGCAGGCATGAGGAGCTAGCCCATGCCAGCCCCGGTGGGGTCTATTCCCTCCGGTCAGCAGTGGGTTGTATTGGAGATACTGCAAAATGTTGTGAGAAATTGCAGCAAGATCTTGATCGGTTGGGCAGGTGGGCTGAGGAATGTCTGTTGGAGTTTAATACAGAGAAATGTGAGGTGTTGCATTTTGTGAAGTTTAATAAGGGCAGCACCTACACACTGAATGGTTGGGGTGTTGGAAGTGCTGTGGAGGAGAGGGATCTACGAGTGCAGTTACATAGTTCCTTGCAAGTGGCATGATGGGTAGATATGGTGATTAAAAAGGCATTTGGCACATTGGCCTGCATCAGAGTATTGTGTAGAAGTTGGGAGGTCATGTTACAGATGTATAAGACGTTGATGAGAAAACAGTTAGAGTATTGTGTTCAGTGTTGGTCACCGTGTTATAGGAAATATGTTGTCAAGCTGGAAATGGTGCAGATAAGTTTTACCAGGCTGTTGCCAGGACATGAGGGCCTGAGCTATAGAGGGAGATTGGGCAGGCTAGGACATTATTCCTTGGAGCGCAGGAGGGTGAGGAGTGATCTTATAGAGATGTAGAACATCATGAGAGGAATAGATCAGGTAAATACACAGTCTATTGCCCAGATTAGGGAAATCAAGAACCAGGGACATGGGTGTAGATGAGATGTGCATGTACCTTTAACATAGTGACCTCACCACTACTAACCACTCCCCACATCACCAGTATAATTACAACCTTCCCACCCAGTTCCCTCTCTCTGGTTCCAGTGACAGACCACGGACAGCTAGGGCAGAAACGTATGTGTATAATGTGTAGTATGAATAAACAGTAGTAAAGAAACAGTGCGTTATGACTCATCTTTACATGGTGTCAGCTCCGTACCTATGCGCCTCCAGTTTATCGGGTTTTCTTCCTTTTGAACCGTTTTCCTATTTTGTTTTTTTTATCTGCCGTGCCACTTCCTGCCGTAAGCCCGATATGCTCGTCTTCGACTCGGAAATTGTCCATCGGTGGGGTGTCTTTAGACGTGACTTTCAACACTATGTCACGATCGCCCACCCTGATGCCACCGCTGCCACTCAGGCTTCCCTGCTTCTCAACCTGGCTGGTCCTGATGCCCTGGAACGGGCTGAGTCGTTTGTCTATGCTGTTGGTGAAGATGCTCGGGACCCGGTATGTCTTATGGCTAAGTTTACTGCGATGTGCCACATCCCCACTAACTGCATCCTAGAGCGTTTTAAAATGCTCACCCGGCGTCAGCTCCCAGGAGAGTCAATCGGTAGCTACATCGCTGCGCTGCGTCACCTGGCCAGGCGTTGCAGCCTGGACACGCTGACCCCCGCTCAACTGAGCCGGGACATTATAGTGTATGGTCTTCAAGATGAAAAACTAAGGGCTGAACTTCTGCGGAAGCACGACCTGTCTTTAGCCGATGCTCTGCACGCCTCCCGCATGGCTGAGGCTGTCGCCTCGGCGGTGTCGTCTGCTGATCATGACATTAACTTTGCCAGTGTTGCTGGTCGCCGGCGAAACGCTGGCCCGCAACAACGGGGGTCCCCCACGTCAGGGGGTAGCAGCCCACAGCGGTGACCTAACTGCAACTTTACATCCCACCAGTCTAATGTGTGCCCTGCACTGGGGAAAACGTGTAATTTTTGCAGGAGACTAAACCATTTCTCTGCAGCCCGTCGCTCCCGTGGGAAGCCAATTCCTGCTCCTCGCCGAATGTTAAACAACCTTGCTCGAGCTGATAGCGCACTTGGTTTACAGTGTGACGAACTACCTTCGTCTGATTCGAGTTCCTGCCAGGGGGAGACCAGCATTTTTTCGGTGTTGGATGCACCTGCTCTGATAGCGAACCCCTCGGTTCGCGTTACTGTTAATGGCTCGACCTTCACTGCCAAGCTCGACACGGGGGCCGCGACCAATGTTATGTCAATAGGCCTCTTCAAGAAGATAAGGTCTGATGAGAAAATCACTCCCGATCACTCCCTTTTGCATGCCTATGGGGGAGCCGAGCTCGTTCCAGTGGGGAGGGCTACCCTGCACTGCAAGGTACTTCATGCCGCTCAGCCCCTCACTTTTTACATACTGGATACTAACGACATCACCCGTTTGGGTGCCCAGGCGTGCCAGGACCTCGGCTTGGTCTCTTTCCACCGCGATATCCACCAGGTGCGGACCCTTATGGATCCCCTGCACGAATACCCTGACTGTTTTGATGACAAGCTGGGCAAGCTGCCGTGCTGCTACAAGATCGTTGTAGACCCCGTTGTTGAGCCTGTGATCCGTCCACCACACCGCGTCTCCTTCGCCATGAAGGACAAGGAAGTGAGCGAACCCACCCGGTGGGTCTCAACCATGGTTGTTGCGGCGAAAAAGGACAAGAGTGAAATTCGCATTTGCATCAACCCCAAAGACCTGAACCTTGCCATCCGACGCCCTCATTACCCCATGCGAACAGTGGAGGACGTCGCTGCGCAGGTTGGCCCGGCCACTGTCTTCTCGGTTCTCGATGCCAAGAGCTCCTTCTGGCAGATACCGCTGGACGAGCGGTCCTCCTACTTGACTACCTTCGGCACACCTTTCGGCCGGTACCGTTTCCTCCGCATGCCATTTGGGATCAACTCTGCCAGCGAGGTCTTCCAGCGGACGATGGAGCAGCTGTTCATCGGTCTGCCGTGTGCCATCATCGTTGACGACATCCTGATCTACGGTAAAGACGTTGCTGAGCACGATCTCCACCTCCGTCAAGTCCTGGACCGGGCCCGCGAAATCAACCTCAAACTAAACCCAAAGAAGTGCCGGTTCCGCGTCCCGGAGGTCACCTATGTGCGCCACGTTTTTACCGCATCGGGGCTGAAGCCTGACCCGCAGAAGACGGCCGCTGTCTCCGGGATGTCTTCGCCCACCGACGTGGCCAGCCTACAACGTTTCCTCGGCATGGTTAATTACTTGGGGAAGTTTATACCCGACCTCAGCGAGCTGAGCGCGCCCCTGAGGGAGTTGATCAAGAAGGATACTGCCTGGGTTTGGTTCCCGCATCACCAGACAGCTTTTGACGTTCTGAAGTCCAGGCTGGCCAGTGCCCCCACTCTCCAATTCTTCGATCTGCGGCGCCCCGTTGTTCTTACCTGCGACGCCTCCAAGTTCGGTCTTGGTGCTGCCTGTCTGCAGCTCCACGATGGCCTGCAGCTGCCTGTTTCCTACGCGTCCCGCACCATGACCCCTGCCGAGCAGCGCTATGCTCAGATAGAGAAGGAGCTGCTTGCTGTGGTGTTTGCCTGCTCCAAGTTCAAGGACTATATTCTGGGAAACAGCTTCACGATCGAGACCGACCTTCAGCCGCTGGTCTCTATCCTCAACAAGCCCATCCACGTTGCCGCGTCCCGGTTGCAGCGCATGATGCTACAGCTCCAGCGTTTTTCGTTTAAAATTGTGTATCGCAAGGGCAAGGACATGTTCGTGGCCGACACGCTGTCCCGCGCACCGCTAATGTCCACTGATCGCCATCCATATGAATCGTCCGACCTGATGGTGCTTAACGTCAACATTGTGCCTTCCCAGCAAATGCAGTCCCTGGTCAGCAACACTGCCAAGGACCCTGCCCTGCAGCAGCTTGCCGACGTCATCAGGCAGGGCTGGCCAGACTGTCGTTCATCCTTGCCGCCTGGGGTCGTGCCCTACTTCCTGGTCCGTGACGAGCTTGTGCTGCACGACGGCGTGGTCGTGAAGGGACACAAGGTCGTTGTGCCTGCTGCCCTGCGGGACCAATACTTTCATACCGCCCACGGCAGTCATCCTGGGGCCGAGGCAACCCTGTCTCAGGCCCAGAGTTTGTTCTACTGGCCTGGCATGGCCCAAGACATCCGGGATAGGGTCTCCGCTTGCTCTGTCTGCAATAGCCTCGCTCCCCATCAGCAACGGCAGCCGCTTCTGCAACAGCCTGCCCCCGAGCTGCCCTGGATGACCGTCGCCGCTGACATTTTTGAGTGGCGTGGAAAGCATTTCCTGGTTCTTGTGGACTCATACTCCAGCTGGTTCGAGGTTGACCAGCTGCACTCCCTCACATCTTCGGCCGTTATCAGCAAGCTGCGCCGCCACTTCGGAACCCATGGCACCCCGGCAAGTCTTCAATCGGACAACGGCGGCCAGTTCTCGAGCGCAGAATTTCGGAGTTTCGCAGCCAGATGGAACTTCCGACACTACACCAGCAGCCCAGAGTACCCACAAAGCAACGGCTTGGCAGAGCGCGCTGTCCGCAGTGCTAAGGACTTGCTGGAACATTGTAGACTGTCCCATTCTGATTTTTACTTGGCCCTCCTCAATCTTCGAAACATTTGCCGCGACACTGCCTTGGGCTCCCCAGCTCAACGGCTGATGTCTCGCACTACGAGACCTCCGATTCCGGTGACCCAGCGGTCTCTCTTTCCCTCTGTCCTCCATCCCGCTGCCGTCCAGGAGCGCAATGCCCTCAAGCAAGAAATCCAACGGCGCTCCCACGACAAGTCTTGTCGTCCTCTCCCGCCTCTGCTCTCAGGACAAGTCGTCCGAATGCAATCCCCCTCCGGTCACCCCAGGCTTGCCATCGTCGTCGGTACTGCTGGTTCGCCGCGGTCCTACCTTGTCGACCATGACGGTACCATTTACCGCCGGTCCCGGCAACATCTGCGGCTTGTTAACGAGCCACCACCGCCGCCTGCGGATCCCTTCCCCCCCCCACTGTCGACAACGCTGCCTGCCCCTCCGGCCAGTCCTCCCTAGCCTGCCCGTCTTCCCGCTACTGCTCCTGCTTCCCCTGCTCCTTCTCCGTTTTCTCGTTCTCCTCCCGGTTCACCGGTTCCCTCCCCCCCGGTTCCCTCCCCCGCGCCGGCTCCTGCTCATGCTCCGCCTGCAGAAGGGGGGGATGGCGAAATGCGTACCCGGTCCGGGCGGGTGGTCAGGCCGCCTATCCGTTATGGTGAATTTGTTTAACTGTTTGCTCACCTGCTCGTAGCGTATGAGACGTGGTCGCCCTGTCACTTCGCATTCTTATTATTTCCAAGGGGAAGGATGTAGATGATATGTGCATGTACCTTTAACATAGTGACCTCACCACTACTAACCACTCCCCACATCACTGGTATAATTACAACCTTCCCACCCAGTTCTCTCTCTGTGGTTCCAGTGACAGACCACGGACAGCTAGGGCAGAGCAGTATGTGTATAATGTGTATTATGAATAAACAGTAGTAAAGAAACAGTGCGTTATGACGCATCTTTAAAGTTTAGCGCTGTTTCTCTGCGCTGGCTGTGGGCCTGGGGGCACTGCACCCGTCTGACTCCCGACCAAAGATCCTATAGCGGAGGATCGTTGCTGCCGACCTCTCTGGCCACCCGTGGGGGGGGGGCACTCGGGACAGCTCCGGAGACCCGGCCGGAACCCGGCCCAACTACAGAAGGACCTCTTTGCTCCAAAACTCAACTACTCTTGTTATGAAGGCCAACATGCCATTCACTGCCTGTTGTACCTGCATGCTTACTTTCATTAACTGATGAACAAGGAACCCCAGATCCCGTTGTACTTCGCCTTTTCCCAACTTGGCACCATAATCTGCCTTCCAGTTTTTGCTACCAAAATGGATAACCTCACATTTATCCACATTAAACTGCATCTGCCATGTATCTGCCCACTCACCCAACCTGTCCAAGTCACCCTGCATTTTCATAGCATCCTCCTCACAGTTCACACTGCCACCCAGCTTAGCGTCATCTGCAAATTTGCTAATGTTACTTGTAATCCCTTCATCTAAATCATTGATGTATATTGTAAATAGCTGCGGTCCCAGCACCGAGCCTTGCGGTACCCCTGCCTGCCATTCTGAAAGCGACCCGTTAATCCCTACTCTTTGTTGGCCCTACTAATATAATTTGACATGACAGCAACTATGATGAACAGTTTTGGCTCCGGAAATCATGTGGTGCAATAGACAACAAATAATAGGTGCAGGAGTAGGCCATTCGGCCCTTCGAGCCAGCACCGCCATTCAATGAGATCATGGAGAAGAGAGAAGATAAATAAAAAATGTCAACGAAATAGAGCACTTCACAAAAGGGAAATCATATATTTGTGGACAACTTCAGTCTTCATATAGAAAGGAAACAAAATGCTGTATTCACTTGAGTTTAGAAGGATGAGGGGGGGTCTTATAGAAACATATATAATTATAAAAGGACTGGACAAACTTTATGCAGGAAAAATGTTCCCAATGTTGGGCGAGTCCAGAACCAGGGGCCACAGTCTTAGAATAAAGGGGAGGCCATTTAAGACTGAGGTGAGAAAAAATGTTTTCACCCAGGGAGTTGTGAATGTGTGGAATTTCCTGCCACAGAGGGCAGTGGAGGCCAAATCACTGGATGGATTTAAGAGAGAGTTAGATAGAGCTCTAGGTACTAGTGGAATCAAGGGATATGGGGAGAAGGCAGGCATGGGTTATTGATTGGGGACAATCAGCCATGATCGCAATAAATGGTGGTGCTGGCTCGAAGGGCCGAATGGCCTCCTGGTGCACCTATTTTCTATGTTTCTACGTTTCTATGGATGTTCAATCACTCTACACCCACATCCCCCACCAGGAGGGTCTTAAAGATCTCCGTGTCTTCCTCGACCACAGAACCAACAAATCCCCGTCTACTGATACTCTCCACCGCCTCCTCCAACTTTTCCTTTGACTCCTCCCATTTCCTCCAAATCCAAGGCGTAGCTATGGGCACGCGCATGGACCCCAGCTATGCCTGCCTCATTGTAGACTATGTCAAACAATCCTGGTTCGAGACGTACCGTGGCCCTATCCCCGAACTACCTCCGCTACATTGATGACTGCATTGGTGCTACTTCCTGCACCCATACACAACTCACTGACTTCATCCATTTCACCACTAACTTCCATCCGGCACTCAAATTCACCTGGACCATTTCCGACATCTCCTTCCCGTTTCTAGACCTCACTATCTCCATCGCCGTTAACAAACTACTGACCGACATCTACTATAAACCCACTGACTCCCATGGCTATCTGGACTACACTTCCCACCCTGCTTCCTGTAAGGACTCTATCCCCAATTCCTCCTTCTATGCACCCAGGATCAGGTGAGGGCATGGGAGATGTCCTCATTCTTTAGTGAAAACAGGGATCCCCTCTTTGACTATAGATGAGGCTCTCACCAGGGTCTCTTCTATACCCCGTAATTCGGCTCTCACTCCCCATCCCCGCACTCGTAACAAGGACAGAGTCCCCCTTGTCCTCACCTTCCACTCTACCAGCCGTCACATACAACAGATAATCTTCTGACATTTTCGCCGCCTCCAACGGGATTCCATCACTTGCCACATTTTCCCATCTCCTCCCCTTTCGGTTTTCGGCAGAGACCGCTCCCTCCGTAACTCCCTGGTCAATTCGTCCCTTTCCACCCAAACCACCCCCTCCCCTGGCACTTTCCCTTGCAACCGCAGGAAATGCTACACTTGTCACTTTACCTCCCCACTTGACTCCATCCAAGGACCTAAGCAGTTTTTCCAGGTGCGGCAGTGGTTCAACTGCACCTCCTCCAACCTCATCTATTGCATCCGCTGCTCTAGGTGTCAGCTGCTCTACATTGGTGAGACCAAGCGTAGGATTGGCGATCGTTTCGCCCAACACCTCTGCTCAGTTCGCAATAACCAATCTGATCTCCCGGTGGCTCAGCACTTCAACTTAACCTCCCATTCCGAATCCGACCTTTCTATCCTGGGCCTCCTTCATGGCCAGAGTGAGTCCAACCGCAAATTGGAGGAGCAGCACCTCATATTTTGCTGGGGTAGTTTACACCCCAGCGGTACGGATATTGACCTCCAATTTCAGGAAGTCCTTGCTTTATCGCTCTTTCCCCTCCGCTTCCTAGCTCTCCCACAGCCCACTGTCTCCGCCTCTTTCTTTCTTCTTCCCGTCCCCCCCCCACCCCCACATCAGTCTGAAGAAGGGTCTCGACCCGAAACGTCACCTATTCCTTCGCTCCATAGATGCTGCCTCACCTGCTGCGTTTCTCCAACATTTTTGTCTACAACAATTTGATTAATATTTTTGGTGATATAAGTTGGTCATTCTGATCATATTAATAATCCTCATAGCAATACTCTCTTACTTTCACATCCTTTATAATGTCCCAAAGTATCCAGCAAAGTGCCTTACATAAATTGGGCATGAACCACACTTTCTTCAAACAGTCACTGTCAGTTTACTGGGGAATCAATGTCAGATTCCAATGTCTGACAAAATTCCAGAAGTTAACAACAATTATTATGGAAAGTAATTGTGATTAATGTTAAAAGAAAAATTAGTTCATGAGCGAACACAAATCTGTGCTCTTGAACCAAAGCCTGCATTGTTCCACCATTGCCCTGGCTACCAATGCACCGTGCCATCACTACAATGCTCCTAATGAAATATGGTTACTCTGAAGAAATAGATTGGTTACTTTGGACATACAAAGGTAATCATCATCACGGAGCTCCCGTTGTTCTGTGTAAATTATTCTCTCCTTATTTAGTAAATTATAACTTATTTTTTCTGTCTCTTTGGTTGTTTCCTCGCTTGTAGATCCCGAAGTCTTTCTGGTGGAGACAACTGGAAAAAGAAAGCCAAAAATAAACCTAATTACATTGTTTCAAGTCAGATAAGTGGTTGACCTGTAAAATATGGAAGTTAGTTACATAATATGCAACATGTTCTATGAATTGAATTTAAATGACATGGTGGTAGTCAGATGGTCATTATCTCATATCAATTATTTACTGTAATGTACAGGAGTCACTCATTTTGAGTTTCACTTTTACAAACAGAATTTTATATGGTTATACCTGTTGCTCTTTTAATTATTTTCACCAACACTGTGCCTTCCTTCGTTTCTTCAGTGGCTCCTCCCAAATCTCTTTTGTCCTCCCCTGTATATGACGTGACCTGTGATGAGACATTTTGTTGAAACTGTGATTCATAAGGACACAAATAAATTGTTTCTACTTCTTCTCGATTATTTCTTCCATCGCATTATTAACTGAGATACTCAACTCAACTACTAATAAAAGCAGTAACTGCCTAGTGTGCAATATTTCATTGAGCTCTCACCTTTCATACTCTACTCTGAAATGAAGTTTGATATTGTCAGCAAATGTGGGAAAATGTGGGAACAATTGATCACTTTCAACAATATAAATATATTTGTGAATGTTAGCACCTGACTCCAGAGCAGTGATGATGAATTTTCTAAACAGCAGTAATTTCTGTCTTGTAGAAAATAAAATGCTAATGTAGAACCACTGTTAATTCATAAAAGCGTATTCTCACTTCTCCTTTATGCTGGGAATAATTTCTGTTCTTACCTTTATGACAAGATTTCTTTTGGTATTCTTGCCATTTGCATTCATAAAAGGAGGCCTAAAGGGGGAGGGGCTGAGGCCGCCGCGTCGCTGCGGGGGAGGGGCTGAGGCCGCCGCGTCGCTGAGGGGGAGGGGCTGAGGCCGCCGCGTCGCTGAGGGGGAGGGGCTGAGGCCGACGCGTCGCTGAGGGGGAGGGGCTGAGGCCGTCGCGTCGCTGAGGGGGAGGGGCGGGGCTTGGGCTCGACGTCAACGTCAGCGCGCATGCAGATATTGCAATGGAGTTGCTGCTGTTACAGTGGACCTGGTGCTGCAGGGGAGCAGAGATTGCAGCGGAGTAGGTTCCTGCATTGAAGCTCCTGCAGTGAAGCAGCTTCCGTTGTGGAGCAGCCACTGCCACAGTGGAGCATCTCCTGCAGCTGCAGGGAAAGTTCAAGCCTCCACCATCTCCTCAGGCAGCGTGTCCCAGATTGCAACCACCCTCCTGGTGAGTTTAATCTCATCCACGTCCGTTTTATTGTTCTGTTAGTATAGGCTGGTCTGCAGTTCCTTGTTCCATCATCTTATTCTAATTGCTGACTCCAAATACTACGTTTCCTCATCTGTTCTTGCCCCATCAGAGATATTCTCCCCTTTGTTCCACCAATCCACCACAACCTCTCTCTACAACTGAAAAACAACTTGTTTTTGTTGCTGTTTCCTACTCTGGTGAAGGGTCTCTGATCTGAAACTGAACTGTTTCTTTCTCCACAAATGCTGTCGAACCTGCTGAATGTTTTTTGAATTTTCTTCCATTTTTATTTCAGATTTTCAGCATCTGCGGTTCTTTGCTTTACACGTTGATTTTGATGTTGTGACCTGTCAACAACGAACCAAAGGAGATCAGATACGTGGTGTCGTAATCTACTGGTAACCAAGTAACTAGTAAGTGTTTCAATGGGAAGGTTCTGCCTACTCGGGATGGGACTCCATTTTAGTTTAGTTTAGAGATACAGCACGGAAACAGGCCCTTCAGCCCACCGAGTCCACGCCGACCAGCGATCCCCGCACACAAACACTATCCTACACACACTAGGGACAATTTACACTGAAACCAAATAGGCCGTGGGCCAAGGAGCTTTTTGGTTTCATTTTATGACCCAAATCACATATCTACCTGTATTTATAATATATTCTGTAAAAATATTATAGAAATCATACCTGAAACTGGGCAAGAACAAAACCTGCACATATTTTTTAAATATGAGAAAAACCTTAAAAGGAGGCCTAAAGATTCTGAATCCGTGGAAAAAAAGTGACACGTCAGCTCTGCCTTGGAGAAGCACAGACAGAATCTCAATAGTTTGGAAATTTTGGATATATCTAATGTAATTGAGTTTAAAATAAGCAACATATCATAAAAGTAAAAATTAGGAAAAGTAAGTTTGCACTTAATGAATAACACATTTGGAAAAATATATTCAATTTAACAAATATTCCACCAAGTTAAGAATATAATCTCCCTTGCAACAGATTTCATAGGCTAACGGCCAAATTGATTAGAATCAATTATATTTGAAAAACTGCATTTAATATTTCAAACAGATTTAAATTACGCTGTGGATTTTTTGTCAGAAGTTTAGGTGTCCAATCCTCATCTGACTCGCTGGATTCATAAACTTGGGTTTGACGCCTTCTGCTCCGATTTGTACTGAATTCTGGCTTTGGTACATTTAATCCTGTGAAAAATAAAACATGCTCATCATCTGTTATGACCAACTTCAGGTATTTATCTTCATTGAACATACCAGTGCAAAATATCTGTGGAAACATCACTTTGCAATGTTATCGTTATTAATATTTCCTCCAGAGTATTCATGCTATTATTCAATTGATCATGTCTACTTGACAAAGACAGCAAACAACCTAAAAATTATTTATCAGTGTTAAAGAATAATCAACCAGCATGAAGAATATGACGGATGAGTATGTGTCTATTTCCAGGTCAGAAATCGCAATAACCAATCTTTCAGTTTCACACATCTGTTTGGTAAGTGAAATAGATCAGAATCCTTCTTTCCATTCCTCCAGGTCTAAAGTAATGGCTCATTCTTGCTTCCTGTACTGACAGTGACACTTTGTGCCATGGTTGGGTAAATGGATTGAATAATGAACAACCAGGACCATCCACCTCTTCATCAATGGGAACATTGACCTTTGTCCAATCTCTGATTTCAGGACTGTGACTAGTTGCAACATTAAAAAACGTAACTGGTCCCAATGTCTCTGGGTTTGTGTTGTCCATGGTTACCATCTTCTGAATGACATCAAGCTTTGGTATTGATTGTAAAGTTAGTCCAATTTGAGATCACTGATGGGAATTTTTGAATATTGGTGAGGAACCTCACCAGGAGAAGTGTTTTACTGAACTAGACTAAGGGGGGTAAGCTGAAGGAGCATAATTACAGTCCCATCTTATTCTAATTGCTGACTCCAAATACTACGTTTCCACATCTGTTCTTGCCCCATCAGAGATATTCTCCCCTTTGTTCCACCAATCCACCACAACCTCTATCTACAACTGAAAAACAACTTGTTTTTGTTGCTCTTTCCTACTCTGGTGAAGGGTCTCTGATCTGAAACTGAACTGTTTCTTTCTCCACAAATGCTGTCTAACCTGCTGAATGTTTTTTGAATTTTCTTCCATTTTTATTTCAGATTTTCAGCATCTGCGGTTCTTTGCTTTACACGTTGATTTTGATGTTGTGACCTGTCAACAATGAATCAAAGGAGATCAGATACGTGGTGTCGTAATCTACTGGGATTCAAGTAACTAGTAAGTGTTTCAATGGGAAGGTTCTGCCTACTCGGGATGGGACTCCATTTTAATTTAGTTTAGAGATACAGCGTGGAAACAGGCCCTTCAGCCCACCGAGTCCACGCCGACCAGCAATCCCTGCACACTAACACTATCCCACACACACTAGGGACAATTTACACTCATACCTCACTAAACTTCACCTCACACCTAAGCCTCAACTCACTAAACTGCACCTCGACTAAACTTCCTCAACAAAACATCACACCTCGACTAAATCCTCGCCTCGACTAAACTTTACCTCAACTAAACCCTCAATCACCTCGACCAAACTTCACATCAGCTAAACCTCATCTCAGATAAATGTCACACCTCACTAAACCTTGCTTCGATTAAACCCCTCGCTTCAACTAAAACTGTCACCCAGGGAATCCGAATCTCATGGACATTAAACATCGTGTGAGGTTGGGGTGGGATAGGGTAGAGGTGAGGAGTGGGGGAGGAGGCAGGCAATGAGAGGGGTTATGGAGGGAGGAAGGGAGTGACTGAGGGAGGGAGAGGTGATTGAGGCAGGAGGAGAGGGGAAAGAAGAGGGAAGGTGAAGATACCTGGTGTGGGCCGAGCCTCGGGGCTGTAGCCGGGCCCGGGCGCTGGGGAGCGTACACAGACACGGACTGGGCCCTGAACGCGGCTTCGGGCCCTGCGCTGGGGTTCGAGCCGGTGTGGGGTCTTGGGGCTGCTGCTCCGGGCCCACAGGGAGGGAGAGGAGCGGGACCTGGGGCAAGGACTAGGCAGCAGCCTCGCCTTCTCCCTCCCCCAGACCGCAGCCTCTCCCTCCCATGGCTCCAGACCCGTCGACATATGACGCCTGTATGGTCGTGAATAGTCGTCCAAAGAGTCCTACCTTTTCCTGGTCGCCGCTGGATTTTCAACGTGTTGACGTTGAACTATGACGGGTGCCGGCAGTCGCTGAAAAATATTGCGTACGTGGGACAGGCCCTTTAGACTGTTGAGGAAGCCTTGTTTATGGGCTCACAGTCAGGTGGGGGCTGTAAAGCTCCAGGTGGTTCCAGTTGGATTGTCTGGTCCCTGTATTGTCTTAGATAGACGCAAAATGCTGGAGTAACTCAACAGGACAGGCAGCATCTCTGGAGAGAAGGAATGTGTGACGTTTCTTGTCTAGATGCTTCTTCAGACAGATATCGGGAGTGGGAGGTACATAGATAAGGAAGTGTGTAGACAAGGAAATCTCTGTTTATAGATAAGGATATCTCCCACTCCCCTTACATCAGTCTGAAGAAGGATGTCGACAGGAAACGTCACCCATTCCTTCGCTCCAGCGATGATGCCTGTCCCGCTGAGTTTCTCTAGCATTTTGTGTCCATCTTTGGTGTAAAGCAGCTTCTGCAGTTCCTTCCTACACAAGCCATTTGGGCAGGCCGGTGGGGGTGAGTAGGAGGGGTTGGGGGAGACGTGTAAAATCACAAAGGATAGTGAGTGTGGAGAAGTCGTGTCAGGATGACAAGGTCACTGTGTTGACGGTGCAGGTTTAAAAGGGTGCAACGGTGGCGCAGTGTAGAGTTGCTGCCTTACAGCACTTACGGCATCAGAGACCAGAGTTCGATCCCGACTACAGGTGCTGTATTTACAGAGTTTGTATGTTCTCCTCGAGGGTTTTCTCCGAGATCTTCCGTTTCCTCCCAAGCTCCAAAGACATACAGACTTGTTGGTTAATTGGCTTTGTATAAATGTAAAATTGTCCCTAGTGTGTGTAGGGTAGAGTTAATGTGCAGGGATTCCTGGTCGGCGGGTCGAAGGCTTGTTTCTGCGCTGTACCTAAACTCTACAGTGATTGGAAACAACCAGCGCTGCCTCTGGGTTTCTTGGTTTTTGGTCATATTTGCTCTGAAACAGAGAAGGAAGCAGATCCGGTGAACTTCTCAAAGAAGCTGGAGAAATGATGGAAATGGAATGGGTTTGCAGGCCAGTGGGGGAAGAGCGAAGGGCAGGAGGATTGGTGATTTTTCAAGCATTTGTAACTATCTTCCGTTCAGGCAGCGGGCGCAGGCAGCCATGTGTTAGACACTTGATACAGCTAGTTATAACTAGTCCCAAAGACGTGCGGATTTGTAGCTTTATTGGCCTCTGTAAATTGTCCCTAGTGTGTAAGGGAGTGGATGTGAAAATGAGGTAGCTTTGGGGTTATGGGGAGAAGGTGGGAGAATGGAGATGATGGGGAAAGATAGATCAGCCATGATTGAATGGTGTAGTAAATGATGGGTCGAATGCCAATTCTGCTCCTTGAACATGAACTTATGTACATAGAACTAGTATGAAAGGGAGATTGATGGTCAGCATGGACTCGATGGGCCAAGGCGCCTGGATCCTTTCTGTACCTCAGGTTTAGCTTTATTATTATTACATGTGGAGCTGGTGTACAGTGAAAAGCTTTGTTTTGTAAGCTATCCAATCAAATCAGATAACAAATATTCATCAATACAATCGCCAAATCAAGTTCAATAGGTAGAGCAAAGGGGACGATACAGAGTGCAGAATATAATTCTCAGCATTGTAGTGAAATAAACTGAGGTGCAGTGTTCTGGGACGCTTTGCCAGTTGTCACGTGGCCTGTGGCTTGTGTTGTCTGAGATCTTAAGGGTTTGGACAGGCTAGATGCAGGAAGATTGTTCCCGATGTTGGGGAAGTCCAGAACAAGGGGGAAGTCTTTTAGGACCGAGATGAGAAAAACATTTTTCACACAGAGAGTGGTGAATCTCTGGAATTCTCTGCCACAGAAGGTAGTTGAGGCCAGTTCATTGGCTATATTTAAGAGGGAGTTAGATGTGGCCCTTGTGGCTAAAGAGATCAGGGGGTATGGAGAGAAGGCAGGTACGGGATACTGAGTTGGATTATCTGCCATGATCATATTGAATGGCGGTGCAGGCTCGAAGGGCCGAATGGCCTACTCCTGCACCTATTTTCTATGTTATCTGCTGTTTGGGCACAGCCTCGCATGTTGAGTGGACGCAGTGTTGGCCCTGCAGGTGGTACTGGCTGTCGCCAGCCTGTTGAAAAATAAAAACACGCAGATGCTGGAAGTCCCAAATGAAAACGGGAGACGCGTTGTAGGCTTTGCAGGTCTGACCCCATTAATGTGTCAGGTCACCGACCCTCCATTGAAAGAGTCACAAAACAGAGAAACAGGCCCTTCAGCCCTACTCCTCGTCCATGCCGACAAAGGAGCCTTCCCGGGCTGCTCCCATTTGCATGTGTTTGGCCCATATCCCTCTAAACCTTTCCAATCCGTATCCCTCACCAAACGTCTTTTAAACACTGAAAATCACTTCCTTTGGCAATTCGTTCCATGTCCCCTCCACTCTCTGTTGGAAAGGTTGCCCCTCAGGTTGCCCGTAAAATCATTCTCCTGTCACCCACGCCTCTAGCCCCTAGTTGTAGATTCCCCGACAATAGGTGCAGGAGTAGGCCATTCGGCACTTAGAGCCAGCACCGCCATTCAATGTGATCATGGCTGATCATCCACAATCAGTACCCAGTTCCTGCCTTCTCCCCATATTCCCTAACTCCTCTATCTTTAAGGGCCCTATCAAGCTCTCTCTTGAATGTATCCAGAGAACTGGCTCCACCGCCCTCTGAGGCAGAGAATTCCACAGCCTCACAACACTGTGTGAAAAAGTGTTTCCTCATCTCCATTCTAAATGGCTCACCCCTTATTCTTAAACTGTGGCCCCTGGTTCTGGACTCCCCCAACATCGGGAACATGTTTCCTGCCTCTAATGTATCCAAACCCTTAACAATCTTATATGTTTCAATAAGATCCCCTCTCAGACTTTTAAATTCCAGAGCATACAAGCCCAGCCGCTCCATTCTCTCAGCATATGACAGTCCCGCCATCCCGGGAATTAACCTTCTGAACCTACGTTGCACTCCCTCAATAGCAAGAATGTCCTTCCTCAAATTTAGAGATCAAAACAGTACACAATACTCAGGTGTGATCTCACTAGGGCCCTGTACCACTGCAGAAGGACCGCTTTGCTCCAATACTCAACTCCTCTTGTTATGAAGGCCAACATGCCTTTCGCTTTCTTCACTGCCTGCATGGTTACTTTCATAGACTGATGAACAAGAACCCCCAGATCCCGTTGTACTTCCCCTTTTCCCAACTTGACACCATTTTGATAATAATCGGCCTTCCTGTTTTTGCTACCAAAGTGGATAACCTCACATTTATCCACATTAAACTGCATCTGCCATGCATCTGCCCACTCCCCCAACCTGTCCAAGTCACCCTGCATTCTCACAGCATCCTCCTCACAGTTCACACTGCCACCCAGCTTTGTGTCATCTGCAAATTTGTTCATGTTACTTTGAATCCCTTCATCCAAATCATTGATATATATTATAAATAGCTGCGGTCCCAGCACCGAGCCTTGCGGTACCCCACTAGTCACTGCCTGCCATTCTGAAAGGGATCCGTTAATACCTACTCTTTGTTTCCTGTCTACCAATCAATTCTCTATCCATGTCAGCACTCTACCCCCAATACCATGTGCCCTGCCATGTGCAGGGAGGGTGTGTAGGATGACAGCAATGTGTTCCCCACCCCCTCCCTCTCTGGGCCAGCGGGCAGGGTGCCAGTGCCCAGTGCAGGGCTGCCCCTCACACTGTCTTTTTCTTTGCTCACAGTTAGTGCGGAAGACTGGCAGTGCTGTGCTGGGGCTGAGGCTCGGGGTGGTGGTGCTACGGTGAGGATGTCCTGCCGCAGTCCCCGTCTGGCCACCAACGGCTACTACCAGCAGAACGACGATGCCTCCAGCAGCAGCAGAGGCTCCACCAAATCCGGCGCTCCCTCTTACAAGGAGACTCCCGTCAGGTACGTCTCTATAACTCTCTCTTGTCTCCTTCCCCACCCTCCCTCTCGTTCTTTCCTCTCTAAGCTATGCTCCTGTCTAACAGTAAAGATGCAGCCTCCACCCTTGTACCTCACTCAGGGAGCTGTGTATCACAACTCCAACTCCCCCCAACCCTCTCCTCCCCCAGCCCCGCCTCCCAACTCCCAATCCCTCCCCTCCCTCCCTCCCATTCCCCCCTCCCCCCAACCCCAACTGAACCTTTCCCTACAGGAAAAAGTTCTAGACAAAAACTCAAGGAAAGTTCTAACAGCCTCTTCTTTCCTGCTTGGAATCTCAGGTGGAGGATGATCGGATGTAGGGTATATCTTCCATAGGCCAAGGGCAGGGTTGCCGTGACAATAAGTTGTTGATGAAGCCATTCGGTTGATGGGCTCATGAGGTATGTTGGAGGGAATGTGAACAGGGACTGCCTGACCCGCTGAGTTACTCCAGCACTTTGTGACTTTTTTTATAAACCAACATCTGCAGTTCCTTGAGGAGGGGAAGGAGAGAGAGAGAGAGAGAGTCATGATGTTCCTTCCCCGCGTGAAACAATCTTCTTTCCCCCCCCCCTTTCCCAGCTCTGACAAGCGACTCTCTCCATCCCTCCCCCACCCAAGTCGCACCAGCTTCTCATTCTCACTTAGCAAATAGCTAACAATGGCCAGTTTCCTTTATCATCGTTACTTTTTTGCTTCTCTTTCGCAGTCCTGGTCTGCCTCCATCCTAAATCGTTGCCCTTTATCGTTTCAGGTTGCACAAGAAAAGGTCAAACAGCAAGTGGCCGGGACCTGTGCCTGGTGTCAAACGTTCGCCGTCCAACAGTTCAGTCAACAGTCTGAGTAGCTACATCAGCAACGTCAGCAACGCCTCCAAGCGCTCTCTGCACATCGGCAGCAGCAGCGGCTGGCAGGAGCCCGTCGGTACGTGTCCGGGGAGGGCAGCGCGGGGGGTGGAAGTAGGGCACTGGCGCATTTCTTTAGTCAGAGGGTGGTGAATCAGTGGAAGGCCAAGTCAGTGAATATTTTTAAGGCAGAGATAGACAGATTCTTCATTAGTACAAGGGTTACGGGGAGACGCAGGAGAATGGGGTCAGGTGGAGAGATAGTTCTGCCATGATGGAATGTCAGAGTAGAATTGATGGGCCGAATGGCCTAATTATCCTCCTATCACTTATGACCTTTTGACGTCAGTGTTCTTAAAGCCTTAACCCTTCCCTTCAACAGACTGGTTCAGGGCTTCTCCTTGGTTTAGAGTATCGCAATCACTGGTGCACGTCGGAGACTCGTGCTACAGTATCTCAGTTCTAGTTGGAAACGAGCCCTTTGGCCCAACGAGTCGGCGCTGACCAGCGATCATCACACAGCTGCTGTGAGACTTTGCCTATCCCGCTGGGAGGCGGGCGGGCGGACAGGAGAGGGGCGCTCTGCCGCTCTGCTGTGGGGCCTGAGTGTGGTAACACACACGGTTCAGTTACTGTGGGGAGCGCTGGGTCGGGGTCTGATGCCCCCTGGTGGTGGGAGGTGACCGACACCGAGCTGCAGTTACTGTGAGGTGAGGGATTATACCTTCCTTTATAGGAAGGAACTGCAGATGCTGGTTTACACTAAAGATAGACATAAAATGCTGGAGTAACTCAGCGGGACAGGCAGCATGAGGTCATAAGTGATAGGAGCAGAATTAGTCCATGTGTCCCATCAAGTCTATTCCGCCATTCAATCATGGCTGATCTATCTTTCCCTCTTAACCCCATTCTCCTGCCTTCTCCCCGTAACCCCTGACACCCGTACTAATCAAGAATCTAACTATCTTGCATTAAAAATATCCACTGATTAGCCTCCACAGCCTTCAGTGGCAAAGATTCACCACCCTCTGATTAAAGACATTCCTCCTTATCTCCTTCCAAAAGGAGCGTTGTTTAATTTTGATGCTATGAACTCTAGTCCTCAACTCTCCCACAAGTGGAAACATCCTCACCACATCCACTCTCTCGAAACCTTTCACTTTTCGGTAAGTTTCGATGAGGTCGCCCTTCATTCTTCTAAACTCCAGCGAGTACAGGCCCAGTGCCGTCAAACGCCTTTCTGGAGAGAAAGAATGGGTGACGTTTCGATCGAGACCCTTCTTCAGACTTAGTCATGGGAGAGGGCGATCTGGAAGGGTAAGGTGCGAAAACGAGAGATCAAAGGGGACAAAGATGAAGAAAAATGTAGAGTAGATCATTGTTAGCTGGGGGAAGGTGACAACAAGCATACAAAGATAAAATGTAATCAGGACAGCTACGAAGAGAAATTAAACAGAGCATACGGCAGGATGGGGATACTGACAGCGCTTTCCACTTCTTCCAACATCTACTTGTCGTCCACATCTGGCTACTCCTCCCAGGATGAGCTGCAGGGTAAGTGGAACGTTCATCATCTCACCCCCCATGTCCCTCATCCTGAACAGCTAACGGGCGGCACGTTGCACTATCGGTAGAGAGGACACACTGGCTGGGGCTGGAACAGAGGCTTTAGGGATTTCATATTGAAGTTGGGCAGTGGGGCGGCTGAGCGGGCACTTGATGAGTGGGTGAGAGGTGTTACTAGGGTGGGGACAGGGTGGGTGGGAGATGTTACTAGGGTGGGGACAATGTGGGTGAGATGTGTTACTAGGGTGGGGATAGGGTGGGTGGGAGATGTTACTAGGGTGGGGCAGATAGATGGGGGCAGGTACTAGGGCATGGACAAGGTGGGTTGGTGAGTGGAGGATGTAACCAGGGTGGGGACAAGGTGGGTAGGTGGTAGATGTTGGGCGTGGGCACTGGGTGAATTGGGGATGTTGCTAAGGCGTGGACGGGGGGGGGTGAGTGGAGGATGTGGGAGGGGGGTGAGTGGGGTGTGTGAGAGGGGGGTGAGTGGAGGGTGTTGGGTGAGTGGAGGGTGTTGGGTGGGGGGGGGGTGAGTGGAGGATGTTGGGGGGTGGGGGTGAATACCCTGTAGCTGGGGCAGGGTGAGGTTGAGTGGGCTATTACAAGGGGCGGGTGTCGGGACATGGGGTGGGTACGTGTGCTGTTACTGGGAAAGGGGTGAGGGACATGTAAGTGGGCTGACGGTGGGGAGGGTAAATGGAGCGGGTGGGGTGTGAGGGTCCGTTACTGGGGCAGGTGAGGGGCTGTTAGTGAGGTGGGCTGTGGGTGGGTGAGTGGGCCATGGACTGACACTGGGCAGGAGCTGAACGTATTGTACAGGATTGTAGATTTCCCAGATGCTGGGTTACATCAGGGGGACTGAGCTGTTATTTGGGGCAGCTAATCACCATTCATTCACACACACGCACACACACATGTACACACAACAAAACAAACAAAAAATAGGCTGCTGCCATTTGACGCCACAACATCCCCCGCATAGCGCCTGTTCACCAAGGTGTGGAAAGTGATGCAGCTTCTGCTAAAGAGCATCGTTCCATTGTAATCTTCAGGTTGTATCAGCAGCAACACCCTATGTATCCATCCACTTAAAATCATTAATGAATCCACTTCCTGCAGCGTTTTGGAGAGAATATTCTGGATCCTGTCAGTATTGAATCTGTGACCTCTGTTTATTGATCCCTCAATAGCAAAACCTTTCTCGTGTATAACCCTGCGACAAACTTCAACGTTTGATAGGTCATCTCTTTTACCTTCTCTGTTCCGAGAGGACTCCTAACTTTCCCAAATTACTCTTTACTTTAATTCTAGACACTGTCTAAATCAATTCTTAGGCTTGAAGTCTGACGAAGGGTCCCGACCCAAAACGTCACCCATCCTTTTTCAGACAGAGATGCTGCCTGACCCGCTGAGTTACTCCAGAACTTTTGTCTATCTTAGGCTTTTGACATCCTTCCTTTAGTTTAGTTTAGAGATACAGCATGGAAACAGGCCCTTCGGCACACCAAGTCGGCACCGATCAGCGATCCCTGCACACTAACAGTTGAGCTGTGGGCCTATCAGTTGCATGGTGCTTTTGTGAACAGCAGAACAAACATAGGGCCACGTGGCCCTTTGAACATTGTAAACCTTGAGAGAGAAGTTTGCGTTGTTGACATCTTGCTCTTCTTTCCCACCCCCCAGGTTTGGCGTACTCTGAATCGGTCTCTCCCCTTGCCAAGCTGTGGGGCTGGATCTCGCTGCTGTCTCCAGGTACCTGCATTACTAATCTTCCCTCTTCTGTGGTCCATGGCCCCAAAACTCTGCTCCAGTCAACCAGTGCCCTGCTGATACTGGACCCAGTGGTGAGGTAGAGCCCGCTGCTCCCTCCTTAAACTCCCAGGGATTGCACAAGGCCTGGTCCCCAGTGCTCTGTTGTTTGTGCAGCCTAGGACCACAGTCAGTGCGGGAGGAAGCCACCTTCCAGCTTGGTACTCCAGTGTGTTCCCTCAGCCTGACTGGGTCACTCACTGAGATGAGTGGTGAGTTCGCCAGAGGACCATAGAGTCAAGAGACGACTGACTGTCAATGCTCGGTTACTCGATCCCGACTGAAGTCATGTTGTAACACCTAAGGGAGGCCTGGTTTGTGTTCCAGGGTTACTGGGGTGATGAAAGAATAGGATCTCCTTTAAATTTCCCCAGCTGTGTGGCACCGAGGACACTTTTGAAATGTAGTGGAGAGTGGTGGCCCGTGGCCAAGCTCGCACACAGCATTGTGGTGATCAGCAAACGTGCCCACGTTCAATAAATCTAGATTTCTCTAACTTCAAGTAACCCTCTCTCTCTGTCCCTCCCCCTCCTTAGCCGTTGTACTAGTTTCACTGTCGTCCTGGTGAGTTTCATTGTCTGTATAATTCGTTAACACCGAGCCCACAGCCAACCAACAATGGATCCTTTCCTTCATCATCGTTACTTTTTTGCATATCGTTCATTCATTTGTTCCAGATCTCTCTACATCACCGTCTATATCGCTTGTTTCCATTTCCCCTGACTCTCAGTCTGAAGAAGGGTCTCGACCCGAAATGTCACCTATTCCTTTTCTCCAGAGATGCTGCCTGACCCGCTGAGTTACTCCAGCTTTTTGTGTCTATCTTTGCCCATGTTGGTTGTGGGATAAGATTGACTGGGACAGAGGGGGCTGCTATCCATCCACAACCAGGCAATCTGTCTGTGTTGAAAGGTGATACTCCCTGATCGGTGGAAGTGTCATTGACAATCTCCCGTTTATTTAGTCTGGATACAAAAGGAGGCCATTCGGCCCGTCGTGGCCTCTGCAGTACCGCCATCGGTGCTGTTGTCCCGTTGATATCCCTGCGACCTATTTTTTCTCGGGTTCCCTAAAGCTCCCCTGGGTTCTCCTGCCACCACCTTGCGGTGGACTTTATGTGGTGGTCCTTGCAGGGGAGAAGGTCTCTCAGCCTGACGTGGTTCCACAGTATCAGTGGGTTCCGTGTTGGAGAGTCTGAGCTCTCTCCGCTTCCACTGATGGGAAGCATCGGGCCCAACGTTGTCTAATGTTGTGTTGCTGTCTCTTTCAGAAAAAGCTCTGCCCCTGGTGTACTGGTGGTTGGGCACAGCCTGGTACCAGTTAACAACGGCCATCTCCTTGATCGATGTCTTAACTCTGTCCAGGTACGTGCTCCGGGGACCACAGACTCCCTTCCTCCATCTGGTCAACTGAAGCAAAGTCACCCATCCCCGCTGCCTCCTCCATCTCCTCCCCACCTCTGTACTGAACACACCCTCCCACAGGACACCCAGTCACACTGAACCCCCAACAATAGACAATAGGTGCAGGAGTAGGTCATTCGGCCCTTCTTTCCATTCAATGTGATCGTGGCTGATCATCCCCAATCAGTACCCCGTTCCTGCCTTCTCCCCATATCCCCTGATTCCACTATCTTTAAGAGCCCTATCTAGCTCTCTCTTGAAAGTATCCAGAGAACCTGCCTCCACCGCCCTCTGAGGCAGAGAATTCCACAGACTCACCACTCTCTGTGAGAAAAAGTGTTTCCTCTTATTCGTTCTAAATGGCTTACCCCTTATTCTTAAACTGTGGCCCCTGGTTCTGGACTCCCCCAACATCGGGAACATGTTTCCTGCCTCTAGCGACTCCAAACCCTTAACAATCGTATATGTTTCAATAAGATACCCTCTCTTCCTTCTAATCTCCAGAGTGTACAAGCCCAGCTGCTCCATTCTCTCAGCATACAACAGTCCCGCCATCCCGGAAATTAACCTGGTGAACCTACATTGCACTCCCTCAATAGCAAGAATGTCCTTCCTCAAATTAGGGGACAAAAACTGCACACAATACTCCAGGTGGGGTCTCACGAGGGCTCTGTACAACTGCAGAATGACCTCTTTGCTGCTATATTCGATTCCTCTTGTTATAAAGGCCAACATGCCATTCGCTCTATTCACTGCCTGCTGTACCTGCATGCTTACTTTCATTGACCGATGAACAAGGACCCCCAGATCCCGTTGTACTTCCCCTTTTCCCAACTTGACGCCATTTAGATAGTAACATGCCTTCCTGTTTTTGCTACCAAAGCGGATAACCTCACATTTATCCACATTAAACTTCATCTGCCATGCATCTGCCCACTCCCCCAACCTGTCACCCTGCATTCTCATAGCATCCTTCTCACAGTTCACACTGCCACCCAGCTTTGTGTCATCTACAAATTTGCTAATGTTACTTTCAATCCCTGCATCCAAATCATTGATGTATATTGTAAATACCTGCGTTCCCAGCACCGAGCCTTGCGGTACCCCACTACTCACTGCCTGTCATTCGGAAAGGGACCCGTTAATCCCTACTCTTTGTTTCCTGTCTGCCAACCAATTTTCTATCCATGTCAGCACTCTACCCCCAATACTATGTGCCCTACTTTTGCCCACCATTCTCCTATGTGGGACCTTATCAAATGCTTTCTGAAAGTCTAGGTACATTACATAAACCCAACATGGAACAGCCCACACTCACTGTACCCGACAATGCCTTACAACGCTTACAGCGGCAGAGACCCAGATTCCATCCTGACTACGGGTGCTGTCTGTTCACAGTTTGTGCGTTCTGCCAATGAACTGAGTGGGTTTTTCCTGGTACCTCCGGTGTCCTCCCACACTCCAAAGACGTACAGGTTTGTAGGTTGATTGGCTTAGTTTAATTGTAAATTGCCCCTAGACGGGGGGGGGGGTGTGGGGGGGGAGGAATCTTGTACAGGACAGAGACACGTGAGAGGCTAGAAGTTGGTATGGAGTGTGGTGTGTGGAAGGTTAGTGGACAGAATAGGCAGGTGAAAGGCAGAGAGCGAGGAGTTGGTTTAAACTGCACGTAAAGGGGGGCTGACAGGTAAGGCAGATGAGCTGAGGTCATGGATAGGTTCGAGCGACTGGGACCTTGTAGCCATGACTGAAACCTGGTAAAAGGAGGGGCAGGACTGGCAGCTCAATGTTCCGTGGTACAGGAGCTTCAGGACAGACAGGGGTGAGGGAAAAAGAGGAGGGGACATTACGGACGGTTCGTCTAGTGAGGGTATATGGGTGGAGCTGAGGAACAAGAAAGGGATGAATGCCTTGTTGGGGTTGTACTGCAGACGCCCGAATAGTCAACGGGAATTAGAAGAACAAATGTGCCAGGAGATTGCAGACAGCTGGAGGTCAAATAAGGTTGTTGTAGTAGGGGATTTTAACTTTCCCAATATAGACTGGGAAAATCATAGCGTGAAGGATATAAATGGGGTGCAATTCCTCAAAAGTGTTCAGGAGAGTTTTCTTAAACAGTATGTAGAGGCCCCCACACGTGAGAGGGCAAAACTGGATCTAGTATTTGGAAATTGGGAAGGCAGGTTAATGAAGTGTGTGTGGAGGATCCTTTTGGGTCCACTGACCACAGTTGGATTAGGTTTAAGATAGTTATGGATAAGGATGGAGAGGGTCCACGTGTTCAAATGCACAACTGTGGTAAGGCCAACTTTGAGGGTATGAGAGAAGGTCTCACTCAAGTTGACTGGAGCAGGTTATTAGAGGGGAAAGAAACATGGGCCAAGTGGGATGTTTTTAAGTGTGCTGACGAAAGCTCAGGATATGTACGTCCCCGTTAGAGTGAAGGCCAAAGCAGGCAAACGTAAGGAAGCTTGGCTGACGAGGGAAATTGAGACGTTGGTCAAAAACGAGAAGGATGCATGGGACGGGTATAGGCAGCTGGGATCAAGTGCATCCCTGGAGGAGTTTCGGGAACTAAGGAGTAAACTGAAAAAGGTGATCAGAAGGGCAAAAAGGGGCCAGGAGATAGCTCTGGTGGGTAGCAACAATCCCAAAAGATTTTATAAATACATAAGGGGGAAAAGGGTAACCAGAGAGAGAGTGGGACCTTTCAGGAATCAAAGCAGTCACATCTGTGTGAAGCTACAGGAAATGGGCAAGGTCCTCAATGAATATTTCTCCTCTGTATTTACCGAGGAGAAAGACAGTAGGACGGAAGGTGGACAAAAATGCTGGTGAAACTCAGCGGGTGAGGCAGCATCTATGGAGCGAAGGAATAGGTGACGTTTCTGGTCGAGACCCTTCTTCAGACTGATGTGGAGGTGGGTGGTCGGGAAGAAGAGAGGAAGAGGCGGAGACAGTAGGCTGTGGGAGAGCTGGGAAGGGGAGGGGAAGGAGGGAGAAAGCAAGGACTACCTGAAATTGGAGAAGTCAATGTTCATTCCGCATGAGTGTAAACTACCCAAGCGAAATATGATGTGCTGCTCCAATTTGCGGTGGGACTCCTCTGGCCATGGAGGAGGCCCAGGACAGAAAGGTCGGATTCGGAATGGGATGGGGAGTTGAAGTGCTGAGCCACCGGGAGATCAGGTTTGTTAATGAGAAGTTTGAGGAGGTGTTGGGTGAAGCGATCGCCAAGTCTATGCTTGATCTCACCGATGTAGAGCAGCGGATGAAATAGATGAGGTTGGAGGAGGTGCAGGTGAACCTCTGCCTCATCTGGAAAGACTGCTTAGGTCCTTGGATGGAGTCAAGGGGGGAGGTAAAGCGACAAGTGTGGCATTTTCTGCGGTTGCAAGGGAAAGTACCAGGGAAGGGGGTGGTTTGGGTGGGAAGGGACGAATTGACCAGGGAGTTACGGAGGGAGCGGTCTCTGCGGAAAGCTGAAAGGGGAGGAGATGGGAAGATGTGGCCAGTGGTGGGATCCCGTTGGAGGTGGCGAAAATGTCGGAGGATTATCTGTTATATTTGACAGCTGGGGGGTAGGTGTGGACAATGGGGACTCTACCCTTGTTACAGGTAGGGGGATGGGGAGTAAGAGCAGAGCTACGGGAAAAAGAAGAGACCCTGGTGAGAGCCTCATCTGTAGACAAAGAGGGGAACGCCCCGTTCCCTAAAGAATGAGGACATCTCCGATGCCCTGGTTTGGAACACCTCATCCTGGGTGCAGATGCAGTCGTCGATGTAGTGGAGGTAGAGGTCGGGGATAGGGCCACGGTTCGACGTACCCTACAAAGAGACAGGCATAGCTGGGGCCCATGCGCGTGCTCATATCTACGCCTTGGATTTGGAGGAAATGGGAGGAGTCAGAGGAAATGGGAGGAGTCAAAGGAAAAGTTATTGAGGGTAAGGACCAGCTCCGCTAGGACAGTAGGACGGAGGAACTTGGAGCAGTCAATGGAAGTGTCTTAAGAGCAGTCAGTGTTACCGTCGAGGAAGTATTGAAGGTACTGTCGAGTTTGAAGGTAGACAAATCTCCGGGACCTGATCAGATATATCCGAGGACATTGTGGGAAACTAGAGGGGAAATTTACGAGTCGTTCTTAAATACAAGAGAGGTGCTGGAAGACTGGAGGGTGGCAAATGTTGTGCCTCTTTTCAAGAAAGGCTGCAGGGAAAATGCTGGGAACTATAGGCCGGTGAGCTTAACATCTGCAGCTGGAAAGTTACTAGAGAGTATTCTGAGGGATAGGTTATACAGGCATTTGGATGGGCAAGGGCTGATTGGGGATAGTCAGCATGGTTTTATACGTGGGAGGTCGTGTCTCACAGATCTCATTGATTTTTTTTAAGATGGACCAGAAAGGTCGATGAGGGCAGAGCTGTAGATGTTATATACATGGATTGCAGTACGACATTCTACAAGGTTCTGCATGGTAGGCTGCTCTGGATGGTTAGATCCCATGGGATCCAAGGAAAGATAGCTGAATGGATAGCAAATTGGCTCCATGGAAGGAAGCAGGGTGTGATGGTGGAAGGTTGCGTCTCGGACTGGAGGTCTGTGACTATTGGTGTGACTCAGGGTTGGGTGCTGGGCCCGTTACTGTTTGTCATCTACATCAATGATTTGGATCAGAACATACAGGGCAAGATTAGCAAGTTTGCTGATGATACAAAAGTGAGTGGTTTTGCAGAGAGTGAAGATGGTTGTGAAAGATTGCAGCAAGATCTGGATCGATTGGCCAGGTAGGCTGAGGAATGATTGATGGAATTTAATACAGAGATGTGTGAGATGTTGCATTTTGGGACACTGAACAAGGGCAGGACCTACACAGTAAATGGTAGGCCTCTGGGTAGTGTTGTAGAGCAGAGGGATCTAGGAGTGCAGGTGCATGGTTCCTTGAAGGTCAAGTCGCAGGTAGATAAGGTGGTCAAAAAGGATTTGGCACATTGGCCTTCATCAGTCAGAGTTTTGATTGTGGAAACTGGGAGGTCATGTTGCAATTGTATAAGACGTTGGTGAGACCGCATTTAGAATATTGTGTTCAGTTCGGGGCACCATGTTATAGGAAAAATATTGTCAAGCTTGAAAGGATTCAGAGAAGATTTACGGGGATGTTGCCAGGACTAGAGGGTGTGAGCTATGGGGAGAGGTTGAGTAGGCTGGGTCTCTATTCCATGGAGCTCAGCAGGATGAGGGGAGATCTTATAGAGGTATACAAAATCATGAGAGGTATAGATCGGGTAGATGCACAGTTTCTTGCCAAGTGTAGGGGAATCGAGGACCAGAGGTCATATGTTCAAGGTGAAGGGGAAAAGATTTAATAAGAATCCGAAGGGTAACGTTTTAACACAAAAGGTGGTGGGTGTATGGAACAAGTTGCCAGAGGAGGTAGCTGAGGCTGAGACTATCCAATCGTTTTAAAAAACAGTTAGATAGGTACATGGACAGGACAGGTTTGGAGGAATATGGACTAAGCACAGGCAAGTGGGACTAGTGTAGCTGGAACATTGTTGGTTAGTGTGGGCAAGTTGGGCCGAAGGGCCTGTATCCAAACCGTGTCACTTTATGACTCTAGTCTGTAGGGTAGTGTTAGTGGGCGGGAATCGTTGGCCGGTACGGACTCGGTGGGCCGAAGGGCCTGTTTCTGTGCTGTGTCTTTAAACTAAACTTACAAAATGATAACCCATTTATTGTACCCCAGATAAACCCACCACAGGCCAACCCACTTGTACTACACCAGATAAACCCACCACAGGCCAACCCACTTGTACTACCCCAGATAAACCCACTAGAAACATAGGAAAAACATAGAAAAATAGGTGCAGAAGTAGGCCATTCGGCCCTTCCAGCCACGGACTACAAGATAGCCTGCCCACACTCTACCCCAGATACATCCATAGAACAACCCTGTGATACTGCACCCTAGGTTGACTAATCTTTGCACCAGTGTCGCCGTGGCTCTGAGCTTTGGGTGTGTGGACTGACGGTCTGTCAGCAGCGTGGGTCCATGGCGTCTCTGGAGAGAAGGAATGGGTGACATTTCAGGACAACGCCCTTCTTCAGACTCCAGAGATGCTGCCCGACCCACTGAGTTACGACAGCTTTTTGTATCCATCTCGCTTGAGACGGGGTTGGGTTCAATAGCCGGCTGACTTGTGTGTGTTTCCCCTCCAGGTGTGTCCCTCACGTGAAGAAGTGGGTGCTGCTGGCATTACTGGGTAAGGACCTGTTCCATTTCACATCTCACTTCATCGATCATTGATGTCTGCAGGACAATATGAAGAGAAAATCTTCACTGAGGGTTGGAGCAATTGAGGCAAAGCATGAGGAGAAACAGTCATGTTGAGAGTAAAGGATTAAAGGTGTAGGGAGGGATTGGGGTGGGCCCAGGGCTGTATTTAACAGTCTGTTTGACAAAACAACACTGGTGAATTTATAGTGTCAACTGAGTATCCCGAGCCCAAGGTTCTTATTGGAATTAGAGTGAGGTCCAAGCAGCTGAATTGAGGTTGTGTTATATTGTTCATAAATTATAGGAGCAGAATTAGGCCATTTGGCCCATCATGCCTACTCCACTATTCAATCATGGCTGATCTATCTTTCCCTCTCAACCCCATTTTCCTGCCTGTTCCCCATAACCTCCGACACCCGTACTAATCAAGAATCTTATCAATCTCCACCTTAAAAATACTCATTCACTTGGCCTTCACAGACGTCTGTGGCAAAAATTTCCACAGATTCATCACTCCCTAACTAAAGAAATTCCACCTCGTCTCCTTTCTAAAGGTGCGTGGTTTTGTTCTATGGCTATGGCCTCTGGTCCTAAACTCTCCCAATAGTGGAAACATCCTCTCCACATCCACTCTATCCAGGCCTTTCACTATTCGGCAAGTTTCAATGAAGACCCTTCTCATCCTACAGCGAGTGCAGGTCCAGCGAGTACAGGCCCAGTGTCTACACATGCTCATCACACGTCAACCCACTCATTCCTGGGATCATTCTCGTAAACCTCCTCTGGACCCTCTCTAATGCCAGCATTTCCTTCTTCAGACGTGGAGCCCAAAACCGCTCACAATACTCCAAATGTGGTCTGGCCA
The DNA here is from genome assembly GCA_038087875.1 of Malacoraja senta. Classification (NCBI taxonomy): domain Eukaryota; kingdom Metazoa; phylum Chordata; class Chondrichthyes; order Rajiformes; family Rajidae; genus Malacoraja; species Malacoraja senta. Next base: position 45,015 of record JAXLNO010001955.1, on the reverse strand, counting down.
GTGCCTTATAAAGCCTCAGCTTTACATCCCTGTCTTTATATTCTATTATCAGGGTGCTTGTATTTGATAATCTCGCTGTTCTAACGCGTGCAAAGATGCTAATCTCCAGATTGCTCCCAGTAGCTGGTACAGTGAGTGTAGGTGTGGGAATGGAGTGTGGGTGATGAGTAGGGGAGTGATGAATCAGGAGGGAGGGTTGTATATTCCTCGGGCACTGGCACTGAGGGCAGGTGGCACCTCGAGGCTGGGACCAATCTCCTCGATGGGTTTGCTAACGCCGTTTGGATGGGTTGATATGGTTTGGTTTGGAAGGAAATTTGAGCCAAGATTTTGGGGGGAGATGGGCAGAACAGGGAACGAGGGCATGAAGTTAGTGAGTGTTTGGGGGAAGAGGAAAGAAAGGCTGGAAAATCCAATGGAGGAATGTGGCTCCACTTGATGCAAGGATTCCATCGAGGGGAAAATGTCAAAGGCTAGAGGTCGTAGCTTTCAGGTGAGAGTGGCGATGTTGAAAGGAGATATGGCCCCAAAGTTGTTTTTTAAAAGTGGTGGGTGTCTGGAACGTGCTTCCCGGGATAATGGTGGAAGCTGATACGTTAGTTGATGGCATCAAGGGTCGGTCATTTTAGTCAATGGGTAACTCACCAGGCTCGGATGAAATGTATCCCAGGATGTTGAAGGGAGCCAGGGAAGAAATTATAGATGCTCCGACCGTGATATTTTGATTCTTCCTCACTGCAGGAGTAATACTGGAGGATTAGATTACTAACATACGGTTGTTTAAAAGGGGAGCATGGGAGAGCCCAAGTAATTACAGGCCAGTTGGCTTAACCTGTGGAGGACAAATTATTGGAATTGATTCAACATGGTATAAAATTCATTTAGAAGTGAATGATTTTTAGAACTGAGAGTAAGCATGCAGGTACAGCAGGCAGTGAAGAAAGCTAATGGCATGTTGGCCTTCATAACAAGAGGAGATGAGTATAGGAGCAAAGAGGTCCTTCTGAAGCTGTACGGGGCCCTAGTGAGACCACACCTGGAGTATTGTGAGCAGTTTTGGTCTCCAAATTTGAGGTAGGACATTCTTGCTAGTGGATGCCAATTCTCTGGATGCTTTCAAGAGAGTTAGATAGAGTTCTTAAAGATAGTGGAGTCAATGGATATGGTGAGAAGGCAGGAACAGGGTACTGATTGTGGATGATCAGCCATGATCATATTGAATGGCGGTGTTGGCTCGAATGGCCTACTCCTGCACCTATTGTCTATTGTTTAAAAGTTGAGTTAAGGAGAGATTGTCAGGATGGAGTTCTTGTAGGAAGACCTTGTCTGACTGATGGTTCAATTGTTTGAGTTGGTGACAAAGAATTGATAAGAGCAGCATGTTTCATGGAGACCATGGTTTTCAGTGAGGTTTTTGGCAAGGTCCCATATGGCAGGCTGGTGAAAAGGTAAAAGGTGAGTGGTACATTGGAACCAAAATTAGATTTGTGGTAAAAAGCAAAGGTTAATGTGGGGGAAGGAACTGTAGATGCTGGTTTACTCCAAAGATAAACACAAAATGCTGGAGTAACTCAGCGGGTCAGACAGAATCTCTGGAGAAAAGAAATAGGTGACGTTTAGTGTCGAGACCCTTCTTCAGACTGAGAGTTGGGGGAAAGGGAAATGAGAGATATAGATGGTGATGTAGGGAGATATAGAACAAATGAATGAAAGATATGCAAAAAAGTAACAATGATAAAAGAAACAAGCAAAATATGAGATGTTGTTCCTCCAATTTGTGTTTGGCCTCACTCTGACAATGGAGGAGGCCCAGGACAGAAAGGTTAAGTGTGGGAAGGGGAATTAAAGTGTTTGGCAACTTTGAACGGACTGAGGCGACTGCATACATTGAATGTTGCTTGCTTCAGTGCAACCTTTCTGCATCTGCAGGTATTGGCCTCTTGATGTCATCCAGAGGTATCTGTTCTCGTGCCGAGAAGCTGGGCGCACTGGAAAGCACTCAGGTGAGCCCCTGACTGTCCCATCCTTGTGCACTCTCGCTCTTCCTCCTGGAGCCCTTCATCTCCGCAGGTCACGGCTGCCCGTGAGCAGTCCGGGTGTCAGGGGTTATGGGGAGAAGGCAGGAGAATGGGGTTAGGAGGGAGAGATAGATCAACCATGATTGAATGGCAGAGTAGATGGGCTGAATGGCCTAATTCTGCTCCTATCACTTACGACCTTATTACCCTGGAGCTGCCCTGGCTGCAGGATCCCTCATAGTCCAATCACCCCTTTCCCACATTCTGGTACAGCCACCAGCGACCCAGTAACTTGCACAATCACAGGAGGTCCTCGGCACAATCATGTCCATCCCTGGGACTCCAGGATAGTCATGGTGTTGTAGTCATGCAACATGTTGTTAGTTGGCCTTGCCAAGCAAGTTGGCAAACTGGGCTCATTTGGCCCACAGTCCTCTAAACCCTTTGTCAATATTTCTGTCCAAATGTCTTTTCAGAGTGTCAGAAACCAGTGAGTACCTGGTGGATCTTGGCATTCACTGAAACTCTTCCACAGCAGTAGAAGCTTAAAATGCATTATAAAATTCCATGTGTGGGTTTTAGTGGGTTGGAAGTTGTTCTTCGTCCTGTGGATGAGAATAGGCTGTCCTCCCTGCCAATACACTTCAATACACCATCCCTCTTGCCAATCACAATACCGAATACATTTGGCTGACACTCCCTCCTTGTCTATTGTGGATGGGCTTCAATCAGCCATCCCTCCCGGCTTCTCACTGTGCCTTTGTCTGGTTGCCCGTTCACTTACACTGGAGGCCTGTCCTCCTGATGCAGCTGATGCTTGCAGTGGGAATGTCATGTAAATAGGCCGCAACAGTAGTGCAGCTAGTGGCATGTGCTTTGCAGATCTGAAAGGGAAGGGTGGGAGAGAGCATGGGCGGAATTCCCGGGGGGGGGGTGGGTCACGACCCCCATGTTTTGAGAGGTGGGGGGCACCTGCACTCCTAGATCCCTCTGCTCTACAACACTACTCAGAAGCCTACCATTTATATGTTTTGTAATCCGGATTTTGAAATTTGATGAAAAATAATCTATTAAAATCTCCGCTTTCCGCGAGACAGTGGGGGTGTCACTGTGAAGTGCTTGTTAATGGTCTCTAGTAACATCGTATTAACACGATGTGTCACCAATTGTGTTTTGACCTTCAAGTATTACTGAAGATATTCACGGAGAATTTCTTAAAGCCGTCTGATGCGGGTACAGTTACCATTTAAACTAATTGGATGTATTGGTGAATGGGAAAGATTTAAACGGTTCGAACGGGTTTCCTGGCTGGCTTGCAGGTAAGTCCCTCATTCAGGTCACTCACGTTATTTAGTATTTTTTTCCCCTCCAAGGTTGTTTCTTCTGTTTGCCTTTATTTGCTTCAGTTTTATTTGTTTAAGTGTTATTTATCACATTGTAGCTTTTGAAAGATTCAAGAGGGTATCAGAAGTTATGTAAGGGCTGAATCATAGATACATAGATACATAGAAAATAGGTGCAGGAGTAGGCCATTCGGCCCTTCGAGCCTGCACCGCCATTCAATACGATCATGGCTGATCATCCAACTCAGTATCCCGTACCTGCCTTCTCTCCATACCCCCTGATCCCTTTAGCCACAAGGGCCACATCTAATTCCCTCTTAAATATAGCCAATGAACTGGCCTCAACTACCCTCTGTGGCAGAGAGTTCCAGAGATTCACCACTCTCTGTGTGAAAAAGTTTTTCCTCATCTCGGTCTTAAAGGATTTCCCCCTTATCCTTAAGCTGTGACCCCTTGTCCTGGACTTCCCCAACATCGGGAACAATCTTCCTGCATCTAGCCTGTCCAACCCCATAAGAATTTTGTACGTTTCTATAAGATCCCCTCTCAATCTCCTAAATTCTAGCGAGTATAAGCCAAGTCTATCCAGTCTTTCTTCATATGAAAATCCTGACATCCCAGGAATCAGTCTGGTGAACCTTCTCTGCACTCCCTCTATGGCTATAATGTCCTTCCTCAGATTTGGAGACCAAAACTGTACGCAATACTCCAGGTGTGGTCTCACCAAGACCCTGTACAACTGCAGTAGAACCTCCCTGCTCCTATACTCAAATCCTCTTGCTATGAAGGCCAACATACCATTCACTTTCTTCACTGCCTGCTGCACCTGCATGCCTACTTTCAATGACTGGTGTACCATGACACCCAGGTATCGCTGCATCTCCCCATTTCCTAATCGGCCACCATTTAGATAATAGTCTGCCTTCCCGTTTTTGCTACCAAAGTGGATAACCTCACATTTATCCACATTATACTGCATCTACCATTATACTGCATCGGCTGATTCATGTGGTCTTTCATCGCCCGGTGCGGCTTAAGATCAATCTGCAGCATCGAGGCGATCGAGGCTCCCGATGTTGAAGCCCCCGCCGGGCGATGAAAGGCCCCGCGAACGGGCCGATTCAAGCCCCACGATTCGGGATAGACGAGGCTGCTGTTGCTGGAGTTCGGAGTCGGTCACCAACCAGGTCAGCTCCCAATGTTACCGTCCACAGGGCCCACGGCCAAAGCCACGCGTGTTTGTGTGCGCGAATGTGTGTGTGTGCGCATGCGCCTGGCCACCAAAGAATTGTGCCCCCACCCCCATGTTTTGATAGCGATTTCCACCCTGGGATAGAGAGAGTACCCAAGGATGACAGCAGGGGCAGTGCACCTCCTTGAATTCACCCTCTGAATCCCACTCCAGCCTGCCCTAACTGATTTCTGCAGGTTCAGTTTAGTTTAGAGATAGAGCAGTCGTCCAAGCTCACAACACCACTGTGCATAATTGCACAGACTTGCCAGACATTAAATGCTGGAGTAACTCAGCAGGTCAGGTAGATTCACTGGAGAATGGAATAGGTGACATTTCTGGAAGTTCTCGATCCGAAACGTCACCTATTCTTTCTCTCTGGAGATGCTACTTGACCCGCTTAGTTACTCCAGTTTTTGTGTCTATCCGGTTTAAACCAGCATCTGCAGTTCCCTCCTGTGCATTTTGACAGCTTGCTAGCTGGTTTCTCGACACGAGCCGTGCTGTGCAGCTTTGAGCTCCCCGCCTGCGTGTGTGGTTTGCACACCCTTCGTTAGCTGCCCGCTTCTGTGTGGCCAGCTCACCTCACTCGTGAGAAAAATCCATGCGTCAACTTATACTTATTTTGATCCAAAGCATTCTCGGGATAATCTTTGTCATTTGACAGTTACCGCACATGGTATGGATGTCTGCTCCGGTCAGTAAATGTGGAATCAAAGGCAGCACGGTGGCATAGTGGTAGAGTTACTGCCTTACAGCGCTTGCAGCACCGGAGACCCGGGATCAATCCTGATTACGGTTGCTGTCTGAATGAAGTTTGTACCTTCTCTCTGCGTGGGTTTTCTCCGAGATCTTTCGTTTCCTCCCACACTCCAAAAACGTACAGGTTTGTTGGTTAATTGGCTTGGTATAAATTGTCCCTAGTGTGTGTGGGACAGTGTTAGTGCAGGGGGGTCGCTGGTTGGTGAAGACCCGGTGGGGCAAAGGGCCTGTTTCCTTGCTGTATCTCTAAACTAAACTAAACTGCACACAATCCCCAGGCAGAAAGAAGAGTGAGACTTGCAGCTTTGTGGCTGTGGTTGGGAGGTGTTGGCCAGAGCGGACACCCAGGGGCAAGACTGCGTTTAATTCTGCACCTGAGAGAGAGAGAGAGAGAACACACATACACACACACACACAGACACACACACACACACACACAAAACAAACCCCCCCCCTTATCGTCAAGCTCTACCCTCTGGTCTTTGACATTTCCACCCTGGGGAGAAAGTACTTGAGGGTAAAATAGAGGAGAGATGTGAGATAAGTGGAGGAGAAGGGGGAGAGTGAATGGGGTGGAGAGTTGGGGGTTGAGATGGGGTTGCAGGATGGAGAGTTTGCCTGTGTTGGCTGCAGTTGGCCTGCATTAGGTTGGAGGTGTCCCCCCTCCATGCTATGGAACCTGGCCTTGACAATAAATGTGCGGTGCACGGTCTCATTGATGGGCGGCGATGGCTATATTCTGGGTCAGGTTGATATGAACTTTAGTTTAGAGATACAGCGCAGGAACAGGCCTTTTGGCCTACCGGGTCCACACCGACCAGCGATCCCCGCACACTAACACCATCCCACACACGCTAGGGACAATTTTACATTAATACTAAGCCAATTAATCTACAAGCCAGTACATCATTGGAGTGTGGGAGGAAACCAAAGATCTCGGAGAAAGCCCATGCAGGTCACGGGGAGAATGTACAAACTTCATACAGGCAGCATCTGTAGTCAGGATCAAACTCGGGTCTCTGGCGCTGTAAGGCAGCAACTCTACCACTGCATCACCATACTGCCCAAGCTGACTGTCTTGCTCTGCTCCTAGGCTGGCCTGCAGGTGCGAATGCAGAAAATGGAGAAGGAGCTGGAGCTGCTGACCGCTGCCTTCCGGGCTTGGCTAGACTGGGGCGGTGAACCGTCTGAAACCATACGCCTCCCTCCCCCGCTGATACCAGCCCACGTCATCAAGCTGCTGGGCAAGGTAACCCTTCAGACACTGGAGGAGCTTCGGAACATGCTGCCCTTCGAGTCGCTGGAGAGGGTGCAGGTGAGTGTCAAATGCTGGCAGATTGGTCTCTTCCCCCACCCCTGCCTGGCAGTGATGTGTAGAGTCTGTCCGTAGGGGGGTGACCAGAGCCGTGATTGACACAGGAGGAAATCCAGCTGTTGCTTAACCTGCCTGGTAGTCATTGAGAGAGATGGCATGAAAACTGGTCCTTTGACCCACTGAGTCCACGCTGACCATCGATCACCCATTTGCACTAATCTAGTCCATTTGTTATCTGGTGACTGAATAATTTTACCACAACTAGAGAGCAGTCCTGAACTACGATCTACCTCATTGGTGACCTTGGACTATATTTAATCGGACTTTACTATCTTTACCTTGCACTAAACGTTATTCTCTTATCATGTATCTATACACTGTAAATGTCCCGATTGTAATCATGTAATCTCGGGCAGATGGGGCTCGTCAGCCTGGGAAGGCAGTCCATCTAGGAGAGGGAAAACTCTGATTTAGAACCTCCACTGCCTTGTGGCCATATCCAGTCATGCAAAAGGCTCCTGGAGTAAACCTCAAAAGGCTCCGGAGTTGGAGCCCCAAAGACAGTTCTTTGTTGTCTACAACCTCGCTCTGGCAGCTCCTGCGACGGCGCTGGTGCCAAATTGTAACGGCCCTGCTGTTCCTTTGGATGGATCAGTGACGTGGAGAGGGGGACGTGCTGCATGGGCAATAGCCTGTCCTCCATATGACATCGCCCAGGCTTGCATCCGACCACACATCACCTGCAAACTAGGATGCATCACCCATGGTCAGTCATGGCCGAAGGGGGCCTACTAATCATGGATTGTCTTTCTGCTGACTGGATAACATGCCACAGAAGCTTTTCACTGCACACGTGACAATAAACTAAACTAAACTGAACTTTATTCTTTCCATATTGTCTTCAATCCACCCTCCCCCCCAGATTCTCCACTTGCTGACATGGAAGAGGCAATTTACCGCGGCCAATTAACCTACGGATCTGTACACATTTGGTATTCTCTCTCTACAAAGGCTCAGGCTCTGTGTTGGACAGAGGTGGAGGGGTGGGTGGGTGCGTGCCCCTGGTGAGTGTAACGCTGTGTGTGTTTGCTTCCAGGCTGACATCCCCGCCATCCAGCAGATGCATGAGGAGCGGACGGAGTCGGTGTTACGGGAAGTTGGTTGCAATACCAAGGTGGGTGCGGGGAGAGAGAGCTGCTGCTGGTGTGGGAGAAAGGGTAGAGGCACAGAGAGTCATGGTTCATAAGTGATAGGAGCTGAATGAGGCCATTCGGCTCATCAAGTCTACTTCACCATTCAATCATTGCTGACCTATCTTACCCTCAACCCCATTCCCCTGCCTTCTCCCCATAACCCCTGACACCCATACTAATCAATAATCTATCTCTTCCTTAAAAAGATGCACAGCCTACTGTGGCAATGAATTCCACAGATTCACCACCCTCTGATTAAAGAAATTCCTCCTCATCTCCTTCCCAAAGGAACGTCCTTTTATTCTGAGGCTAAGGCCTCTGGTCCTAGCATGGCAAGCTTTCCTTCACATTGCCTGAAATGGCTGCTTTTAGTCTTTTTTTGTTTTGTTTTAGAGATACAGCGTGGAAAGTCTGCGCTGACCAGCGATCCACACACACTACCACTATCCTGCACACACTAGGGACAATGTACAATTTTACTAAGCTACTTAGCCTGCAAACCTGTATGTCTTTGGAGTGTGGGTGGAAGCCGGAGCACCTGCAGAAAAGCCATGCAGGTCACGGGGAGAACGTACAAACTCCGTACAGATAGTACCCGTAGTCCGGATCAAACCTGGGCCTCTGGTGCTGTGAGGCAGCAACTCTACCGCTGCACCACCGTGCTGCCCCTCAGCTGCTCTACCTCTCAGTCAGACCATTTATCTCGACACCATTTAACACCATACTCTCAATTCTGTAATATCAAGGCCAGTCACCTCGCTGTTGAACTGGTCTCAAGGACTGGTCTCCGTAGCCACTTGGGCAGAGAATTCCCTGCAATTCCCATCCTCTGGGTGTTAAGCTGCTACAGTTCAGTGAAGTTTGCTTTCAATTGAATGGTGGATTCTGCGGACAATTGATGGGAATTTGTGAGGAACTAGTTTCAAGGAAAATTCGTGAAGGACTGGGATTCTCTGAGAGCTGGCATTGATTTGATGGGCTGAAATGGCCTATGTCATAAGGAAATATGAAGTGTGGAAAAGTGACTTTTCTGCATTACATATTTGTAAATTTGACGTGTATGTTGTGAAATAAGTAGCTGCGAGTAGGATTAAAAAGCCTCCGCACTTGAAATAAACTTTGTTTAAATTTCTATTCCTAGATGTTGTTGCAGAAGGTGAAGGAAATGGAATCTGCTGTGGAAAGGTACAGAGTGTTTCCAGCCCGGAGTGGAGTAGCAGCAGACCCTTGGTGGGGGGGGGGGGCTTCGTCGGTTGTTGCGTGAACGTCAACGTCGCTTTTAGGTCAACGTCGCTTTTAGTTTAGATGTACAGTGTGGAAACAGGCCCTTCGGCCCACCGAGTCCATGCAGACCAATGATCACCCTTACACCGGTAGTCAGGATTGAACCCGCGTCTCTGGCGCTGTAAGGCTGTAGCTCTACTCTGCATCACCGTGCTGCCTCTGCTCCTGCACTCTGATGACTTGCTTTGTCCTGTATAGGACAGGTTTTATCTGGGCCACAGCCAGACATAAAAACAGTATTTTTCCACAAGCAGCTCGACTCAACAGCCAAAAGAAAGTAGCCTCTTTTAATCTGGTACTTTATTTCCACACGTTTAAATTATAATGTCTTATTATTAATTGTCTACTGTATATCATGTTTTTATCCTTGCAAGCAAAGCATCAAGGCAAGTTCTTGTATGTATACATACTGGGCTAATAAAATTACATGGATTATTATTAATATAGGTTGACAGATGAACAGAAACAGCTACTGACTGCACTGGTGCTGCTGGAGGAGCAGCTCAGCCAGACACGGCTGGAGCTGCAGGCTGTACGTGCAGCACAGAAGGACGTGGACTCCAGCATGCAAGCTTTGGAAAACAGAATTAAAATATGACTGATGTAAGTTTTCCCAAATAGTTTTTTATTTAACTGTAAAAGGTCAAAACTTAGCAAAACTTGCCTTGGAGATCGTGAGATTGAGGTGAAGAGGAAAGTGTGGAAAGTATCTTGCCCCCTTCCCTCTCCTTCTTTAACACTCAACTCCCACTCTCCCCCTCCCTCTCTACCGTGTTCTCCCTTTCTCTCACTGTCTCTCCTTTCCCCCCTCTGCTCCTTTCCCTGTGTTCACGATGTGGTCTCCTCTACATTGGAGAAACCAAACAGGCGTTGGGTTTCCACTTTGCGGATCACCTGTGTTCGATCCATGGGGCACTCCTGAGCTTCATGTTATCCCATTCTGACTCTTGGATGTGGGAGTGACTGAACAGTCTGTGACTTCCTGCACTGTTGCAATGAGGCTCAAAGCAATCTTGAGGAATGGCATCTCACCTTCCATTTGGGCTCATGGCAGTCCTCTGGGCTTGAACGCAATTCGATAATCTTGGTAACTTGATTCCTCTGTTAGTATCAGTTGTCCATTTGTGATAATTGGGTTGGCTTGTTTTTTTATATCTCTATCCAAAAGTGGAGGGCATGTCCATGCTGACCTGCCAGACATGTCTTGTCTGAACAGCATATCCACCTGAAACGTCACCCATTCCTTCTCTCCAGAGATGCAGCCTGTCCCGTTGTCTATCTGCGGTTTAAACAGCATCTGCCATTCCTTCCTAGACATGTCTTCTTGCTCTGCATTTTGCAACTGCTACGATCTTTGTCTATTTTCCTTATATAGAACCTAACCGCTCCTATTCACTCCTTGACCAGATAACTTTGTGTGCAGCTTATCACCATGGTCAACTGGTTTTACACTATCAGAGTCATCCACCCACCTGTGCAGCTTTACAAGTTTCTGTTGTCACCTCCCCAGTTCTGACGAAGGGTCTTTGACTTGAAACACGAATTCAGTTTCTCTGGCTACAGATGCAGCCTGACCCGAGTGCTCCCAGCATTTTGTTTTTCAGATTTATCCCATCTGCAGTTTTCACGCATTTCTTCTAACTTGTTTTTCTATATGACTGCCACCTTTCAGTCCATGTTAGCACATTTGCCCTCTTATGTGGCAAATGCCTTTTGGAGATCTAAATACACATTACATTTACAGGAGATAGACACAAAAAGCTGCAGTAACTCAGCGGGTCAGACAGCATCTCTGGAGAAAACAAATAGAAAAGTATTTTTCTCCAGAGATGCTATCTGAGCCGCTAAGTTACTCCAGCTTATTGTGTCTATCTTTGGTTTAAACCAGCATTTGCAGTTCCTTCCTCCTACATTTACATGTTTCCCTTATCAACTCCCTATCACATCCTGTCAAGTTTTGTCACACATGATTTTCATTAAACCATGTCGGCTACGTTTGATTAGATGCAGCTTACCAAATAATTAGTTATTTCCTCTTGTGAACTATGAGTGCTGGATGAATTAGAATCATAGTGATACAGTGTGGAAACAGACCCTTCATCCAACTCGCCCACACCCACCAACATGTCCCATCTACACTGGTCCCACCTGCCTGCGTTTGGTCCATATCCCTCCAAACCTGTCTTTTCCATGTACCTGTCAATTGACCTATAGTTCCCACCTTCTGTTTTACGTGCTGGGAGGCCAGGTGAATCTCACTCACAGCCTCTTCTACTGCTGGTCCAGGTGCCCAATAAATGTGAGTTCTGCTTCCAACAGCCATTCAGGCAGTGAACACTTGGCCCACTGTACTAATTGCATCAAACCCTTGTGCTAATTGAATGACATTTCCAACTTTGTGTAGGAAAGATGGTTACCTTGTTTACTCTGAATGGACCAGTCAGAATATCATAACCTTATGTGTAGGAAGGAACTGCCACAGATTACACCACAGATAGACATCAGCGAGACAGGCAGCATCTCTGGGGGGGAGGGGGGAGGGGGAGGAATGGATGACATTCGAGACATCTGAAGAAAGGTCTCAATCCGAAACATGATCCATGCTTTCTCTCCAGAGACGCTGCCTGTCCCGCTGAGTTACTCCAGCATTTTGTCTTTTTTTCTATAATATTATAACCACTCAAACAATCTACCTGCTGCAGTTCCTGGCGACTCTCTGCTTGCAACCGTTCTTCTGCAGTCCTGTCACTGTTGTAAACCTTTCTTGTGCCTCTCTAGTGAACTCCCATCAATCCTGTGGGGAGGCAACCAGAATCCGCACAATGTTACAGGTATGGCTCAGCTAACGTTTTTCACAGTTCCAAGATGACTGTCCCACTACCTTCAAAGATCCATCAACAAGCTCTCCAAAGAAGCTGTACATAAAATGTATTATGAAAATATGATTGTATACAATTGTACTTCTAATTAAAAAAAAATTAAAAAATCTGGATACAAACAAGTCATCAATCGTGCTATAATATTGTTAAATTTCTCACGATTCAACATACATTCTATATTATCATTGATTTACATGACTTTTGAGTCTTCAACTATATTGAATCTACCTCATAGGTAGATTGCCAATCAAATATTTCTGGTAAATACCAGATCCAGATCACATTAGTCAGTCTATTAAAAGATACTGACTTAAACCACTCAAATGATTGACATACGTTCTATTCCGTAGTCTCAAACTATGTCCAAACATGCAATGTTGCATATAAGAGCAAATATGCTTTAGGTCATAAATGTTCCTAAAACTTACATAATGATCCCTTGTTATTTGATCAAAAGGTACTCCATGTACCTCCACAGCTGAAAATACTTATAAGTATGACCTCAACTTAGAGCACTGCCATTAGTGTGTAGCATAATGGAAGGTGTTTAGCCAGAATCTCTCTGGAGGCATTTGAGACACTCCTGATTCATTAATATTCCAGTAATAACTGTAACTGGCAAATACATGGCCTGGCAAACTTACCATAAATTGTATTATCCATGCTTACTATAAACTTTGATAATGCCGCAATCGAAATTCTACAGCTGAAAATAAGCAAAATTTGTAACATAGGCTTGTTTCCTGTCTAATTGAAGGTAGGTAGAGCTTAATACCACTTCCAATTAAATGCCTAATTAAGGATTAGTGCTCTATATTGACCTTTATACAATGGTTGATTCTCTATAATGAGTTACGTACAACTTCCACTTAAATGCAGCCTTAATCTGCAATCGAATCATGTTCATGTGTTCTCATTTCCCAAATAATCAATAACTGTGTTTGGAAACTGTTTTAGATTTATCTCGATGGTTAACAAATCTCCAAAATGAGCTTTATTCTAACACTCATGGTTCTGTTGTAGTCCGAATGTTTCCTACAATCAGAATATGGCAAAAGACTATTACCAAATGGACCTGAGTCCTTAGTAAAGCTAATATTAAATCCAACTACCTGTCAAATAGTGTCAAGGCTGAGACTAAACATAATACAATGCTTTAAATTGCCATCATTGGCTTATCCAGATAAAATAAAATCTATTATACCATACACAGTCACATAGTAAAATGCTTATTTGTGAAATTGGCTGCATAACATTAACAAATGTTATCCACTGTTATACTGTACAAAATAGAGTAAAAATTGTCAGATCTAGAATAAATCTACACCCACCATCCTTATTTGCTCTCATAACATATTTGGCATTAATTGATGGTAATGGTGAACTGACCTCTTAATCATCTCTTTCCCACAATATTTCATGTTTTGTCTGAATCTACATATTCTCTTATTTTGAGAAAACATGTGTCTGGTTTCAAATACCTTAGTAAGAGAAACCAAATATGGGTAGAACGACATTCTAAACCCCACAATACTGTACAGTATAATATCAATTTGCCATTTTATAGTAAGCAATGTAATCTTCCCCAACTTTTAAGTGTAAAACATTTAATATGTTTCTTAAAGAACCAGACCTCCTCAGGGTTTGCTCATGGCAATCGTTATCCCCTGATCTTAGTGGAATATTATAACTTCCACTTAACACAGGAGTGCGCCTGTAACGCACATATGGGAATGACAGAATTGATACTTTACTATCCCCAGTCACCACATATTGGTAGAGAAAACTGCCTTAATTTTATCTGTTAATCACACATGATCATACTTTTTTTTTGTGGCTAGATCTTTCTAAAAACAGATTAATAGACAATTTAAATATTAGATGGTGTACAGAACCCCCCCAAACTTAGGGTATATATTAGGTTTTATAGCACTTTTATAAAACAATTATTTGAAAGTGCGCACTACTATATGAGTGCTAATTCAACCTTGTTGTGATATCAACACATGCTCTCCATCCACCTTTGGTCAAAAAAGTCTTAACGCCTGACCAGTAATTTCAATACCCTCTCCCCCGCTGAGACTTGCTTATCATCCTCAATACTGCAGGTTTATTTATGTAGACAGCTCATACCTGGTTAGAACCTGGAGCTGCTGGGAGAGTAAGTATTTTATTGACATAGTTTATTTATCTCCCAATGGTTCCCTCATCTTTTTGGAACCACAACTTTAATATATTGTGCTAACTCTGGTCCTTTGGATCTGTATTGGGTTCCAGGCCACATATAATCCGTTTACTTGAATCTTTGTATAAACTAAACCTCCTCAAGGAGGGCCGAATTTACATCCTGCTTCAGGTATCTCTAGCGCTGGCTCTCTCCCATAGGCCTACGCATAGCAACCCTTCCAGTTGCTCTCCATGCGGGCATTCTTGTAGGCCCATCATAGGCAGCCCTCTTTCAGGTGCTGCTGGCGCTGGCTCACCTGTAGGCCAACGTTAACTTCCAGACATAGTTGGCGCTGGCTCTCCTGTAGACCAACGTACATTAACCAACAATTTGCTCACACTGGTTCACCTGTAGGCCAGCGTTGAACCAGATTTTTTCCCCCCAAAATATTTCCTATGCTGGCTCTCCCTTTAGGCCAACATTGAGCCGGACCTTATAAAGCACTCCATGCGCTGGCTCTCCTCTGGGCCAACGCTAAACCTGGACCTCCACCAGGCACTCCCTGCACTGGCCCTGTAGGGACCATGTTAAAACAGACCTTCCCCAGGCACTTCATACACTGGCCTTCTCTAGTCCAACACAAAGCCCGGACCTTCCCTAGGCACTTCACATGCTGGCTCTAATTTAGACCAAATAGTTAACCTGGACATTCCTCAGACATTCCCTGCATTGCCCTGCAACTAGGTTTTTAAAACATAACAAACTAGTTACCTGACTCAGGCATTCCCTGCATTGCCTTGTAACTAGGTTTTAAATATAACCAACTAGTTACCTGAAACGGGGATCTCCGGTCTGACTTCTTTAACGGCAACCTCTTATCTATGCGAACTAAATAGCGCTAAACGGCAGCCGTTTTAAAGAAAAACTACTCACAGACCCGCGGTCTGTCTGTCTGAGCACTCTGCGGTACACCTCCACAATTTCCTTTATTATGACATATTTTATTACTACGTCTTTTAAATCGCCTGAAAACCGTAAGTAAAAATTTACCTTCAGGTTTTTTACTTTTGGTTTGCTTTTTACTTACCGGTTTGGAGGAGTTCTGCTCGCGCCAAACATTGGCACTTCCTTCGCTATGTGTCTGACGATATGAGGCGTGTGCGGCTGGACGGGCTCTTCTTCATGTAGTCACTCACGGGACTCCGAAGTAAAATCTGTGTTCACAGTGTTAAAGAAGGAACTGCAGATGCTGGAAAATCGAAGGTACACAAAAATGCTGGAGAAACTCAGCGGGTGCAGCAGCATCTATGGAGCGAAGGAAATAGGCAACGTTTCGGGCCGAAACGTTGCCTATTTCCTTCGCTCCGTAGATGCTGCTGCACCCGCTGAGTTTCTCCAGCATTTTTGTGTACCTTCTATGTTCACAGTACAGGTTCCCCAGAGCTGCTGAGGATCACACTGCTGAATGTTAATTTAACTTGTAACTGCTTGATGTTGCGGCAGCTACAACTCATTTAAAGGCCGAGCCATCGGTGGGATGGCCTTGCCCTGGGGCACCATCGGCCATCTTCATTCTGTCCACTGCTCCACCATCCCTGCAAACACATTGGTTACTCTCTTGTGCACTCTCTCCGACGCTTCATGCCTTTCTGAGGGCAAGGCAGCCAGGACTGGATGCACTACTCCAGCTGTGGCCAAGCCTGTGTTTTACAAAGTTCCCCATCACTTCTTTGCTCTTGTACCCTGAGCCGTTATTTATAAAGTACAGGCGTTTTTAAACAACATCCTAAACTTCCTTCTTTCAGTAAACTAGGCACATACATCACCCACGTGTGTAAGAAGGATGTGAAGGTCTGATGAAGGGTCTCGAACCGAAACGTCACCCATTCCAGAGACACTGTTGTTTCTTCACTCCTTTTAAAATTGTGCCCTCTAGTTTACATTGCCTTATTCCTCCTCCCAAAATGAAATATTTCACATTTGAATTACAGCTGTTCAAACCATATTCTGTATTTGCCTCCAATTCCATGAATATCCCCAGTTCACAGTATTATCTGCAAATCTGGAACTCCAAGTCATTTAATGCGTATGAAGAAAAGCTGGGTCTTATTCTGCCCTCTGGCCAATTTTACAACTTACAATTAACCTACAAACCTGTACATCTTTGGAGTGTGGGAGGAAACCAGAACACTCGGAGAAAACCCATGTGGTCACAGGGAGAAAGTACAAATTCCGTACAGACAGCACCCGTAGTCAGGATCAAACCCAAGTCTCTGGTGCTGTCAGGCAGGAGTTCTACCGATCCGTCACTGTGCTGCCCTGATTTAATTGCTCCCATCTTCTGTTGGTTGGCCAGTTTTATTCCTTGAAGCAAAGTTTACATTGCAGAGAAATTGAGAACAAAATAGATAGACTGGAGACCAGGAGACATTTGAGATGAATGTCGATACCAGCTGGATCGGTGGAGATGCAACTAGTGGCAGACGAATGAAATCTTAAACACCTGTAGAAGTGGAAGAAAAGAAGACAAGCTCATGGTTTGAAATGTGGATAGAAGCTTGGTTCTTCTCAAGATAACATTGGACAATTGGAATTGTGTAGAAAGCTGAAGATCTACTTTAGGTTTCAGCCATCTGCAGAATGACCAGGATGTTGCCTGGATTAGACAGAATGTTAGAATAGAATATTAGCTATAAGGGGAAGGTGGACAAATGGAATGTTTTTGCTGGAGCGTCAGAGGCTGAGACGAGACCTGATAGAAGTATATAAAATTATGAGAGATATATAGATGGAGTAGGCAGCCTTTCCCCAGGGTGGAAATGTCAAATACGCCAGGGCGTAGAGTTAAGGTGAGAGGGGGGGATGTTGAAAGGAGATGTGTGTGGCAAGTTTTTCTTGCACAGCTGTAGATGTGCTGTCAGGGGAGGTGGTGGAAGCAGATACATTAGTAATCTTTAAAAGGCATTTGGACAGATACATGTACAGACAGGGAGTAGAGGGATGTAGACCATGTCCAGTCAGATGGGATGAGTTAGGTTGACATCATGGTTGGTGTAGACACCGTGGGACAAAAGGGCCTGTTCCTGCGATGTAAATATATGTTCTACAATATTAAAAAAATATATGTTCTACAAGATAAATTGTCCTTCCTGGTTAGTCTCTAAACTAGGTCAGATGTAATGCTAAATGGCTTTGTAGCAGCCTGGACGAGGTCGGGAAAAGGCCAGAGGTCAGGCAGGTTCAACAGTAGTTTTTAATGTCGCAGCGAGAACACACACACCCTGAGAAGGACCTCGGGAAACCCCGTGGCAGACCAACGCCCCTGTCCCTCAATAGCCGAGGGGGATGACCCAAGGAGTCGCCTAACCCCCAGGGATCGCCACAGCTTTATATAATTGAGAAAAAGAACCTATGCAGACAGCAGTCATTTGTTGCCCATGTTCCCAGCTAACTGCCTACGAATAACAATATTTTTATATCTTGGTCAGCGGGTAGAAGTTTGGTTCCATTTTATGTCACAGAAATCTTTCTCATTGTACTTAATTTTTTGCAAAAATAGCTCCTAGTTTATTATAGTTGTGTTCAATGGAAAAATGATGAGAGCAAGTAAATGGTTGAGATTTGGGAGGGTACTTATCCAACCACTGCCACCTGGTGGCCATTCAGCTGTGCATTGAAAGTTTCAGCTGGATTCTGTGCTCCAACCTGTTGGACATTGTATGAAAATTAGCTTTCAAATTTACTTAAACAATTGCGATTGTAACATTAAATTATTGCTGCAGTTGTGCAGGATGTGTTGAGTTATTGGACAAATTGGAAAGTTCTTCTTGGTGGTCAGCACTCAAGCAAAAACGTTCCAATCCCTCTGCCAGAGTTTTGCAGTTCTCTGCAAACCTGCATATTTCTTGAAGGATTCATGATTAACTTTGTCCATTCAGTGATATCATAATGATTCTGTTTTCTCTTGTTAGGTGGCAGTGTGATCCACACTCGCTGTACAGAGACGTTAGAGACCAAGACTGCTCTTCTTACTCTGTTTGGCATTCCATTGTGGTACCAATCTCACTCACCCACAGCTGTCATTCAGGTATATAATCCTTGTACTGCTGCTCCCTTCTGTCTTGAAAGCAGTCACCTTCGAATACTCTCCTAGAGGCAGCAAGGTACAGGGACGCTATAGGTCCACAACTTCAAGATTTACTGTTGGGGGCACCACAACTAGTGTGTGTCTTCTGCTTTCCCCAGGTTTATGTGAAACATAATCTGTCTGCATAACAGTTCTTCCCAGTCAGAAGAATGCAAGGTATTGATATATATGTCGAAAAAATCATGCATTGGCCCACCATGCGTCCTTGTTCAGTACCACAGTTGTGGGATATGGAATAGAAACATGGAAATTATGAACAGGAGTAAGCAATGTGGCCCTTCAAGCCCACTCAACCCCTCAGTGTGATCATGGCTGATCATCCAAATTGAGTCCCCAGTTGGGGGACTCCACATACCTTTCTCCCCATACCTCTTGGTCCCTCTAGCTACAAGAACAATATTTAACTCATGAGTATATTCAACGATATGATTTCAATTGCATTCCATGATTGAGAATTCCTCTGGTTCACCACTCTGGATGAAGAGATTTCTCCCCCTCTGAGTTCTACATGACCTCAACTTATCCTCGCTCTGTCATCCTGGTTCTGAAACTCCCCAGCATCAGGAACATCTTACCTCGAATCTTTCCAGTCCTGTTACAACTTCTACATTTTGTAGGTTTCTATAAAATGACCATTCCTTCCAAACTCCAGTGAATATTGATCAGATTGTTCTTCATACGTCAGCCCTGCCATCCCTACAGTTAATCTGCTGCACTTCTGATGTGTTCCCTCCGTAGCAAAAATATCCTTCCTTAAGGAAAAGTGGCTCCTTCCGTCTGCTTTAACCAATCTCTGACGCTTTCTGCTCCCCATTCCTCTCACCTGGATGTAGATTGCCAGTGTGTTTGTCAAATCTTCAATTGAGTTCAGATTTTTAAATCCACTTGTGGTGTCATATAGCACAGAAACAGGCCCTTTGTGCCCAACGTGTCCACGTCAACCATCAAGTACCCGTACAACTAATCCCATTTGCCAGCATTTGCCTGTAGCTTACAGAGATGCCTAATCCAGAGGGTTGAGGTTTTAAAACAAAAAAGATTTAGAGGAAATCAGAGAAAGCATATTTTGGGTTGCATTTGATCACACTGCGCGAGACAGAGGTCCTGCTGGTTCAAGCACTTGACCCGTAACTTTGTAAATGGTGTGCGAGTATCTGTCTTGGGGACAGTGTGTTAAAAATGTCTCAGTAACTCCTGTTCTCTGCATTAACTTAATAATTGTCAAACCATGAACCAAAAGCAGCAATGGGCTCTGCTGGAAAATTGTAGCGCGTTTTCTCATTGTGCAGGGTTGACGTAAATTGGCAGAAAACATTGAGGGGTCGAGATTGCAGATTCCTGCCATAGCAACCCCCACCCCAACAACCCATCCCTGTTCCCAAAATACCATTGACACCCGTTCTAATCAAGAATTGGTCTATCTCTGCCTTAAAAATATCCACTGATTTGGCCTCCACAGCACTCTGTGGTAATGAAGTTCCTCCTCACCTCATTTCTAAAGGCGCACGCTTTAATTCTGAGCCTATGGCCTCTGGTCCGAGACTCTACCACAAGTGGAAACATCTTTTCCACATCCACTCTATGCCTTTCATTAGTCTGTAAGTATCCACATATCCTCACGTGGATCGTGTCCAAAAATCCAAATCTTTGCTGTCCCTTTAGGAAGAATCGGTGTTCTGTTGAAAGGAAGGGGGATAATTGTGGGCAGAGAATTGTGGGCAGCACAGTGGTAGAGTTGTTGCCTTACAGCGCTTGCAGCGCCAGAGACCCCGGTTCGATCCCAACTATAGGTGCTGTCTGTACGGAGTTTGTACGTTCACCCCGTGACCTGTGTGGGTTTTCTCCTAGATCTTCGGTTTCCTCCCACTCTCCAAAGACGTACAGGTTTGTAGGTTAATTGGCTTGGTAAATGTAAAACAAAATTGTCCCGAGTGTGGGTAGGATAGTGTTAATATTTCATGCTTCCGCGCTGTATCTCTAAACTAAACTGAGAATCTTTCCTAATGTTTTTGTTTGTGTTCTCTCTTGCAGCCGGAGGTTCATCCTGGGAACTGTTGGCCATTTAAAGGCTCCCAAGGCTTTGTTGTCATCAAGCTTGCTGTCCGGATCAGGCCAACAGCCTTTACCCAAGAGCACATTCCAAGATCCATTTCTCCGCATGGATCAATTAGAAGTGCCCCTCAAGATGTCTCTGTTTATGTGAGTGAAACGTATAGAATATGAGTGAATATTTGGGAACCATTGTGTTTGTGTGGAGCATGCTGCTGAACATTGCAAGGCTTTCTTGGACATTGGATTCCATGTTCAGGGTCCCGAGTGGTCTCACAATCCACGTCAATAACATTAACGTTCTGTTAAAAATGAGTAAATTCCATTTCACAATCGAGAACAATAATCCCTCAAATAGAAGGCCCTGTAATATAATCTTCAATCTTCCATGCTACACAAGTTGCTCATACTGGTGTTTGAACTGTGATTCTGGGTTTTCACTGACGTCACTGAGTTTTGTCACATTATTGCACAATCCTCAACACTGCTAACCACAAAAGCTTCATACAGTGATGAAGCAACTTTACAACCAATAGATGAGATTAAAGTTAACACTACACATACTAGGGACAATTTTATGCCAAGTTCTTTCCTGAGTGGGGGTGAACAATTCTTCACTGGTATTCTCTCAGGATTGAGGATGACTTGCTTCCACTCTAGTTCTGTGGGTATAGAGGTGCCTGATGAGGCCCCTGTGGTGGGACACACTGATTCTACCACAGATGAGAGTTGATGCTACGCATCATTTCATTCTGTTTGATTGTGTACAGATTCACTTCATGTGCTAAATGAGGTGATGACATTTTTCCAATTGACTGTTTGAAATGAAATTATGTTATATATTCAACCAATGTCTTGCCTACTATGTCAATGCCTACTATATTCTGTTGTGCTGAAGCAAAGCAAGAATTTCATTGTCCTATCAGGGACACATGACAATAAACTCTCTTGAATCTTGAATCTTGAATCTTGAAGCTTTCTTCCAGGCAAGGGTGAAAGTCCTGCTTTCACCAGCTGGTATAATTGTTGGGGTGACTGGAGAGTAATTTTCTGAGTGTAAAGCTTGCTAATTTCTACTTGTTCACAGGGCTTGGATGATGAAAATCAAGCCGAAGGGGTCCTATTGGGACCATACACGTATAACGAGGAAGGGGATTCAATCCAGACGTTTGAGGTGCAGGTATGGAAGTGAATAAAGGATCATTGATTCTTTGCTGGAACAATCCTATAACCTTGGCCTTTTCCTGCAAGCTTTTATTTTCCTTTGCCTCAAATATTTATCTATCTTTTACAAATATATACTTTGCGATGTAGTGACTGTTAACCAAAATCTGGCATGTGCCAATATTTGGCAGTTCACTCAATGGTGTTTGAACTGTGATTCTGAGTTTTAGTGCTGACTTCACCCATGTTTTAGTTTAGCTTAAAGATGCAGTCCTGAAACAGGCCCTTAATGGTTGTCCCACTTGGCTGTCTTTCGCGCGCCATTTACGCGACTTGCTAGCGTGTAGGTAGTACGTGGGTAGCACCGGGACGGGCGCATGGTGTGGTGTGGAGGAGTGTGGACTTCCTCCTGCACGAAATCTTCGCGCGCCAACGGCCTGTCGCGTAACTGACGGCCAAAGTTGGACAGGCCCTAGACCCTGGCGCGACGCAACGTCTCACCTCCTACAGCAGCAGAAGCAGGCCAACGATCGTCAAACTCAGCCTGGGGCTCACGGCCGTTGCGGATACGGATCCGCCCCCATTCCTACTCCCAGATTGGGGCCAAGACGATTCAAGATAGACATAAAATGCCGGAATAACTCAGCGGGACAGGCAGCATCTCTGGAGAGAAGGAATGGGTGACGTTTCGGGTCAAGACCCTTCTTTCAGACTGAAGAAGGGTCTCGACCCAAAAGATCATCCATTCCTTCTCACCAGAGATGCTGCCGGTCCCGCTGAGTTACTCCTGCATTTTATGCCCATTTTCAAATTACGTCATGTGCTCCAGACGGCTGTGCGGGCGCATGATGACGCGGGCGACTCTCACGGGACCATCGCGCGACCTTCACTACCGGCCTGTTGCGTAAGTGACGGCCCAAGTGGGACAGGCCCTTAGTCCGCACCGACCAGCGACCAGGAATCCCCGCACACTAACACTATCAATAGACAATAGGTGCAGGAGTAGGCCATTCAGCCCTTCAAGCCAGCACCGCCATTCAATGTGATCATGGCTGATCATCCACAATGAGTACCCTGTTCCTGCCTTCTCCCCACATCCCCTGACTCCGCTATCTTCAAGATCTCTATCTTGCTCTCTCTTGAAAGTTTCCAGAGAAGCGCCCTCTGTGGCAGAGAATTCCACACTCACAACACCCACACGAGGGACAAATGACATTTATACCAACATAATTAACCTACAAACCAGTATTTGGTGTGGAAGGAAACCGAAGATCTCGGAGAAAATGATCAGCCATGATCACATTGAATGGCGGTGCTGGCTCGAAGGGCCGAATGGCCTACTCCAGCACCTATTGTCTATTATCTTTTTTTTTGTGATATAAATTTTTATTAGAAGCAAACATATTACAATGTAGAGTAACATATTATAATAGAAGAAAAAACTTTTCATATACATCAATCATTCATACATTATTAAATTTGTCAATTGTCAGTTAATTCTGCTTCTAGTGTTTTTTTGTTATATAGATAGAAAAAGAAAAATAGAGAGAAAGAAGAGAGAAAGAAGAATTTCAATATCAAAAAAGAAAAAAAGGTGGAAAGAATAACTTATAATACGTCATAGGAGATAAGTTCGTAGGTTATGAAATATAATTACATCTAATCCTGAGTTCAAGCTTCAGTCGGGCTTTCGCGCTGGTCCACTCTATCCCTTCAAATAGGCAATGAATGGAGCCCATATTTTAACAAAAAGTTCTTGCTTGTCCATTAAGGCGAGTCTAATTCTTTCTAGATGTAGGGTCTCCGACATTTCCACAATCCACATTTTAATTGTGGGGGTTGTAGGGCCTTTCCAGAATTTTAATATTAATTTTTTCCCTGTTATTATACTGTAGTCAAGGAAGTTTCTTTGGCTTGTTGTGAGTGTTAAACTTTGTTCTGATATCCCAAGTATTATTAATTTTGAGTCTGGAGCTAGTTTGGTCTTAACAACTTCAGAAATTATTTGAAAAATATCAGTCCAGTAATTTTTAATTTTTATACAATTTGCAAAGGTATGTGTTAAATTGGCCTCTAGATGCAGGCATTTATCACATATAGGAGAAATATGTGGGAAAATTATATTTAGTTTTATTTTGGAATAATGTAATCTGTGTAAGACTTTAAATTGTATTAAAGCATGTCTGGCATTTAACGAACATTGATGTATATGTTGTAAACTTTTGTCCCAAATATCTTTCGTAATAGGATAACCTAACTCATTTTCCCATTTATGTCAATATAGTTCCATCGGTGGTTCCTCATTATTTAAGAGAATGTTATAAATATAAGCTATTACATTTTCAGTGTTAGGATGCTTATTCAAACATTCATCAAGAATTTCTGGTTCCCTAGTCATATAAACTTGTGTATTGGATTTAAAATAATCTCTAATTTGTAAATATCTGAAAAAGTTATTTGAGTGTAGTCCATGATTCTGTTGTAACTCTTGAAATGACAGAAAGATGCCTTCCCTATAAAGATGTCCAATCCTTTTAATTCCATGATTTTTCCATTGTATAAAACCTCTATCCAATATGGATGGCTTGAATAGAGGATTATTTACAATGGGAAGACATAGTGATATATTATTCAGTTTTAACGCCTTTTTCAATTGTTTCCAAATTCGTATTCCACTATGTATTATAGGGTTTTTCCTTATAGGTTTTTTTATGCAATTTTGTGGTCGCAAATATAATCGAACCTATTTCAAAAGGTAAACAGTCTTCCTTTTCCTTTTCCATCCTTAACCTATTGTCTATTATCTATTGTCTATAAAACCCATGGGGAGAATGTACAAACTCTGGAAGCCGGAGTTGTAAGGCAGCAACTCTACCGCTGCGCCTCCGTGCCACCCTTTTCTCACTTAAAACATATTTGCTTCAGGCAAAGGCTTTATAGAATGCCAAGCTGATTCATTCCAGTAATGGAGATCAAGGTGGCAAAGATCAAACACATGATCCAGGAGCCACCAGTGAGTGAATGGGGATGAACTCTAGTGAAGACAACTAAAGCTTGAAATTCTGGCACGGTGATGTTTTCATGCAGTGTTTTGAAATCCCTTTTACTCTGGAAATTGCAGTATTTACTGTGATTGTCCCCGTTGTGCATCTGCTGTGGTCTCCGCATTGGTCTTTGCAGGGTGTTGTCCTTCTTTCTTCTTTTGGGGCATTGCCACAGACGTACAACCAAGTTGATCATGCCCAGGATACTGTTTCATAAAGAACATACTTTTTTGTGTTTCTTCCAACCATTTTTCTGCATGATATTTCATCTGCATGTCCCTGCTCATTCATTTAACCTGTCATTATCCAAAGAAGCCTCTCCTAATCCTGTTCAGCTCACATAGCCACCCTGCTTTGGTTAGCAAACTTCCATACATTTTGATCCCTTCGTCCAAATTATTAATGGGACTTAGTTGGACACTTTCTGAAAGTCTAAATACACACCATCTTACTCCTGCCAGTTAAACCTTAAAAAAAGCTTGAATGGATTTGTCAAACATTTGTCATTGAAAATCAACTTGACCCTACCCAGCCTATTTATTTTAAGCATCATGTTACTACTCCTGTATTAATAGATTGCATTATTTTCCATAACTCTAAAAGGCAGATTGATCTGAATCTTTCCATTTTGTTAATCTCCCTCCTTTCTGGAATTTTCTACCTTCTGTTTTGTGGGGAAAGTTCTACAATTTATGGAATTTTGAAAGATGACAACCACTGTTGCTATAGCCATCTTTCAAAATATTAAGATGCAGTTTGTCCAGCCATGGGGATTTATCATCTTTAGTTACTTTATTTCCCCCAATACTTTTTTGTTTTACTAATGCTAATTTCACCGAGCTCCTTCATTCTTGATGTATTGTTCTCCACAATTTCTTTCTACATTCACAATGCAACACTGGTTGGAACCTAAGGTGGGCCCTGTACTGGCCTCTTGATCCCCTAGATCTAACCCCAATCATTCTTGTTTCTGCACCACTGATCAACTAAGACTTACAATGGAGGCCCTACTGTAGATTCCTGTCCAACCCCCTTCCCCCAATCTTGCTGGCAGCTGATCCCTTCTCAACTGAACAGATTTGCAGCCACCTTCAGTAATACTCATGGGTCTTGGCTGTAAGGTCTGACCCACGGGATCAGATGGACTGTCAGTAAGTTCTCTCACATGTGTCTTTTGCTGAAGATTAAATATATTTGGCAAGTATGTCAGGAGTTTGTGATTTGCAAATAGCGCATTGTGTAAGAAGGAAATGTTGATGCTGCAGATGCTTGATGCCGAAGATAAACACAAAATGCAGGAGCAACTCAGTGGGACAGGCAGCATCTTTGGAGAGAAGGAATGGGAAGCATTTCAGGTCGAGGCCCTTCTTCAGACACGTATTATCACAAATATCGGATTGACTGGAACAAATGACAAGTTACAAATAGAAAATTGCAAATCTGCAGGTGATGGAGGACTGAAACACAATGCTAGAAATACTCGGGTCAGGCAGCAGGTGCGCAGAGATACTTTTTTTTATTGACCATTCATGCAATCTGGTCAAGGATAAACATGTTTTCAGATGCAGAGATAGGGAAACTGAGGAGAGCTGGATCAGTGGCTGATCTACTTGAAGCACCTACAAGTTTCAAACTTGCAGAACCAATCCAGATTACAGATTGTAGAAACAAGAAAATGCAGATGCTGGTTTACTAAGGAAAGACACAAAATGCTGGAGTAACTCAGCAGGTCAGGCAGGTCCTGGAATGCTGCCGACCCACTGAGTTACTCCAGCATTTTATCTTTCCAGAATATAAGTTTATTTTTCATGGCCACTTTATTCACAATTTGTCAGTTGCCACAAAGCAAGCCTGTGTAAGTAAGCATGTTCTCTCCTCATCCACGATGCTACATGGAGTAAAGCTGTTGCTCCCAGTATTTCCTCCTGTCATTTGAGATCCGTCCTTCTTATACCTCTGTAAAACAACTATCTTTTCCATGATAAAATGCTTGTTATTAATGCTGAATAGAATGTCCTGAAATCCATGATCAGCAGGATGTTTTAAATTTGGTTTGTAGCTAATCCATCTTCTCTCCTGCCTGCAGTACTTTCATACTGAAGCACAGGTTCCCTGATCTGTCATCATGTTTTTTGCTTTGTAGAATAAAGATGCTGTCGCTTACAAATTCACTGAACTGCGGGTGAATAACAACTGGGGCCATCCAGAATACACTTGCCTCTACCGTTCCGTGTCCACGGAGAACCAGTGATGTGATTCTGGAGCTCGGCTGCCCCGCACTCTGCAACACTAACGACCTCTACGTAATCTGGATTCAAAGTTGATTTCCTGCAACAATGTCAATTTCTGTCATAAATGTTTATAGTGTTTTAAATTATTTATAATTATTTTATATTATATATATTTAGAATGAAACATCCTTAATTTGAACGTTTTTTTCATTTACGGCTAGCCTACATGATACTTTAATAACCTTTTCATTTTTATTTTAACTATTTTTAATTTAATGTTAACGGGGGAGGGATTGTGTGGAGGAGGGGGGGTTGTGGGGGGGGGTTGGGGTTGTGGGGGGAGGGTTGTGTGGTGGAGGGGGGTTGTGGAGGGGGTGGGGGAGGGGCGGGGTTGGGGTTGTGGGGGGAGGTTTGTGTGGAGGAGGGTGGGTTGTGGGGGGAAGAGCGGGGTTGGGGTAGTGGGGGGAGGAGGGTGTGGGGGAGGGGGTTGTATGGAGTTGTCGGAGATGTCGCCAAACGGAAAGCGGAGACTCTAATCCCAGCGTAGGAGAACGACCAGCGCCCACTGTGAGTCCCCATCGCACTGCCAATTCCAGCCACTACCCCTCTGGTCCCCTCGCTGGCTCCCGTGATACCCCCTTCTCCCCCATGGCTCTTCTCCCTGTATTTTCTCCAAGCTCTCTAACCCTCCCCCCACACCCACCCACCCACCCCTTTCCCCCCACATCCCCACCTCCCACACACCCCTCTCCCCCCATGAACCCCCCCACATCCCCTCCCACCCACACACCCCCTCCCCCCACATCACCTCCCACCCACAAACCACCCCTCTCCCCCACCCACCCCCTTCCCACTCATCCCCTCCCGCCCACTCAACCCCCCCATCCACACACCGCTCCCCCGCCCAAACATTCTCCCTTGTTCACACACACCCCCCTCCCAAATCCCCCCTCCCACACCCCTCCCGCCCACATACACACCTCCCCTCCCACCTCACACCCCCCGCCACACACCCCACTTCCCTCCTCCCCTCCCCATGAGGGTGAGGGAGTGCTGGGGGTTGAGGTGAAGTTAGGGGCTATGGGTGACTAGTGGAATATTGCGTTGGGGGAACCAGGACTCCCTCCCGTGTGACTGGGACTTAGTCTAGTAAGATATAGGAGCCTGAATCGTCCTGGTTCAGGAGTGCGAGGTGTGACGTCAGAGAGGAAGGAGGGCTGTCGGTGCAGGGAAGGTCATCAGAGATAGAGGGGGTCTCACCCACAACTCCAACCCCCAGACCAGTGATGCATTCAGACATTGTCAATGGCAGAAGCCTGCACACTATCCCACCCCACAGACTTCCTTCCAATACACAGCCAACAGCACAGTGCCTGACCCACATTACAAATCCCAAAACACATGAGCAAGGGTATTGTGGACGGCTGGGACAGATTGACTAAGCGTCTGAAGGCCATTCATGCAAACATGTTAAATATAAGCATGCCTAGGTAGAGTCCCATGTTATCGCTAAAGCGATTTATAATAAGCCAGTTTGGCATTCCGTTTGTGAATGCACAGGTCATAGGTGGCTCGGGCTAAACACTGGTGGTGGCCGTGCCACTGGATGGATGCAGACCTGTGTCTTGTCCCTATCCAGCCGCCGCTGGGGCGTCCCCGTCTCCGTCCCCTCCCGAGTGTCCCGTCTGGGGCGGCCCCGGGCCGGGGGCGTTGGTGCCGGCTCCAATCTGCCTGTCCCGGCGGGGCGCTGGCCCATCATAGAAACATAGGTGCAGGAGGAGGCCATTCGGCCCTTCGAGCCAGCACCGCCATTCATTGTGATCATGGCTGATCGTCCCCTATCAAGAACCCGTGCCTGCCTTCTCCCCATATCCCTTGACTCCACTAGCCCCCAGAGCTCTATCTAACTCTCTATGAAATCCATCCAGTGATTTGGCCTCCACTGCCCTATGTGGCAGGGAATTCCATAAATTTACAACTCTCTGGGTGAAAAAGTTTTTTCTCACCTCAGTCTTAAATGACCTCCCCTTTATTCAAAGACTGTGGCCCCTGGGTCTGGACTCACCCAACATTGGGAACATTTTTCCTGCATCTAGCTTGTCCAGTCCTTTTATAATTTTATATGTTTCTATAAGATCTCCCTCATCCTTCTAAACTCCAGTGAATCCAAGTCTAGTCTTTTCAATCTTTCCTCATATGACAGTCCCACCATCCCAGGGATCAATCCCGTGAACCTACGCTGCACTGTCTCAACCACAAGGATGTCCTTCCTCAAATTAGGAGATCAAAACTGTACACAATGCTCCAGATGTGGTCTCACCAGAGCCCTATACAACTGCAGAAGAGCCTCTTTACTCCGATACTGAAATCCTCTTGTTAGCGGAAAAGAAGCACCAACTCCAGCTCAAACCCACCGGCGTCTCCCGTCCGCACTGCCTGCGGGCCTGGACCGACACTGCCGTCCGCGGACCTCTGGATAGAAGAGCCTCCTTCACACCTACACATTATACGTGTGTGTGTGCGTGGTTGGGATGGATGGGAGCGGGGATTTCCACGGGCGCAACCAAGGAACAAAGGACCTCAAGTTTGCGTTGAGTCAACTGTGTTGTTAACATTCTCGCCGCCGGACACCGGCGTTTTGTGAGAGTGGTTGGATCCCAGCTTGAGCTCAACCAACGTCGGTCACATTATCCGGACAAACAGGCGGGAGGGCGGTCGGCGGGGGATCAGGAGCTGATGTGAGGCATCGGTGATGCTCTGGGATCCTAGTCAGCTGCCGCTGAGCAGCGGGATGGAGGAGGCAGCGCTCGACCCGGGGTGTAGAGGTATCACTTCTTCCAGCGGCGAGTGAGCGGAGGGAGAGGCACCAGCTACCGTGGCCCGCTCACCTGTCTGTCGGCCTCTGACTCCTCCATCCCTGGATCCCGGGATCCAACCACTCTCACAAAACGCCGGTGTACGACGAGGACGGTAAGAACACTCAGTTCAATCAACGCACACTTTAGGTCATTTGTTCCTTACACCAGCGGAAATCTCCAGCGCGGTCGAGACGAGGGGTTTCTGAAGTTGCATTCTGTCGATTGAGGACATTTTCTCCACTCTCCTAGAAGCAACGAGCCATGGCTTTACCAGTGGTTGTTTGTCTAACTGAAACCTCTTTCCCCCACCTCTCACCATCTCTCCCTGTCTCCCACTTGCATCTGCCCCCTCTCTCTCTCTCTCTCTCTCGCTGTTACACCCCGCTCTCCCCGCTACCAGGCATCCCGTTTTTTTTAAATTCTCGAATGACCTTTGCCAAATCCCCTGATTCCTTGCGTTTTTCGGAATACCGAACTGGCTTATTCCGTGATGCTCAGTTCCACTTTTGGGCCTATTTTTTTGTAACATTTGTGCTGGGGTAAGGTTTACTGGGATGTTCTAAACAGGAAGTCCTGCTGCCTGTCTTTCTACCATCTATATGGATGCCAATTTCTTAAAGTTTTAAGCCAACTGCTTGTATAGGAAATACCAGCAACTGCAGATGCTGGTTTACAAAAAAAGACTCAAAGTGCTGGAGTAACTCAATGGGTCACTCAGACAGAATCTCTGGAGAACATGGATAGGTGATATTTTGGGTCAAGACCTTTTTCAGATGGATGGTGATCGGGAGGAGGGAGAAAACTAGGAGAGAAGTTAGTGATTTCAATGTTCATATCATTAGGTTGTAAACTACCCAAGTGGTGGATGAAATGCTGCTTCTCCAGTTCATGTGTTGTCTCACTCTGGCAATGGAGGAGGCTGAGGACAGAAAGCTTATGATGGGAATGTGAAGGGCAGTTAAAATGGTGAGCAACTGGAAGATCCAGTATGTTGGCAGACCAAGCACTAGTGTTCGGCTAATCTGACAACATTCTGCAGTACATATTCCATCAACTGAAACTACGAGAGGATGCTTGCTGTGGCATCATTGCCTCAAAATTAAAGGGCGCTCTTTTAGAAAGAAGGTGAGCAGGAACTTCTTTAGTCAGAGGTAATTAATCTGTGGAGCTCATTGCCACAGAGGGCTGTGGAGGCCAAGTCAGTGGATATTTTTAAGGCAGAGATAGAAAAATTCTTGAATAGAACGGGTGTCGAGGGTTATGGGGAGAAGATAGGAAAATGGGATTAGGAGGCAGAGATAAGCCATGATTGAATGGCGGAGGGGCTTGATGGGCCGAATGGTCTAATTCTCATCTTCCAACTTGTCAATATGACAATGATTGACATTAAGGCCAGCTCAACCCATCCAACGTTGCCTATTGCAGTGATTCAGTGACTCCTTGACCTTTGCAGTTTGTTTCTTATCTCAACACTACTGCCAAAATCAGCAGCAATATGTGGATAGGCATAAGCTGCAGTTTGCTTTTGCCACTATTTGATTTGTAATCAGTTAATTCAGGTTTGATTTTGGTGCACAGAGTCAGGCCATCATCAATGGTTGATACAAATTAGTGTTGAATGTTATGTTTCTGTGTGTGTTGATGTGGTGGTGGACTCAAATAGTTTGCTTTTATTCATTTCAGAAATTGATATTTTAAAGGGAAAGGAGGAGCTGTGACTTGGATGTGGCCCAAAAATTCAACTGAGCTTTCAGGATCAATTATAGCTTAAGAAAAAGTCTTTAGGAAATTGTACTGACCATCTTCTGATGGGTTTTACATGACTTTTTAGGCGACTGCCGGCACCCGTCATTGGTCGTTGCAGGTCGCTGAAAATGTTCAATATGTTGAAAATTCAGTGACGTCCAGAAAGATGCGACGACTCTTTGCGCGACTGAGGAGACTACTCACGACCATACAGGCGACATGTCGCGGGGTGAAGCCTGTATGGTCGTGAGTAGTTACCCAAAGAGTCGTACCTTCTAGTCGCCGCTGGGTTTTCAATGTTGAAATTTTTCTGTGACCTGCAACAACCTATGATGGGTGCCGGCAAGTCACCGAAAAAGTCACGTAAGTGGGACAGGCCCATGAGACTCCAAAGTCTCAATCTGATCAGAAAGTCAACGCATGTCAACAAGATGATCATATATTTGTAAACTACACCACAGTCCAAGATTAGTGGTGTTGTTTACAAATTAAATTACATTTCATACATTCATGAATGAGCCTTGCTTGGAAATGATTGGTTTAACAATCCTACCGTGTCCCACAGAAAATTCTTGCCCAATTCTTAGGGCTAACGGCCAAGCTCTTAGTGCCAACGAAATCAAGGGATATGGAGAAAAAGCAGGAACGGGGTACTGATTTTGGATGAGCAGCCATGGTCATATTAAACGGCTCGAAGGGCCGAATGGCCTACTCCTGCACCTATTTGCTATGTTTCTCATTGTTTTGGGATTAGAGATGCGGGGCAGGCCCACTGCTCTGTCGGCTGTGTATTGGGAAAAGTCAGTGGGTGGGGGTGGGTGGTGGAAAGTGCAAGAGGCATCCTTTGTAGATTTATCATGAGCCTTCTGGCTGAGGAGCAGAGGCAGCAGCTGGCTGCCAGAGGAGAAAGACAAGGCCAGGTGAGCAAGGTTTAGTGAATGTTGCCTTAACAGGATGACTAGTGTTCAGTTTACAGGTTGCTCTGAGACACCTGTTGCCTTCTCATAGTCACACACCTGCAAGAATTCTGACCCAGTGAGTTACTCCAGTACTTTGTGTCTATCTTTGGTATAAACCAGCATCTGCAGTTCTTTGTTTCTACCAAGGTCACTGGCTGTTAGGCAATTGTCTAGTGCAGCCCAGTACATTGGTGTCACCTGAAAACTTGTGGATGGAGTTAGCGTTGAATTTGGCCGTACAGTCGTGAGTGTATAGGGAGTTTACTAATGGACTGAGAACGCATCGTTGCTTGGCATCGTTGTATTGAGTAATATTATGGAGGAGGTTTCACCTATTCTCTCTGCTTGTGGTCTGTGGGTCAGAAAGTCAAAGATCCAGTGACAGAGCAGGGAGCTGATTCCTAGAAATAAATAGAAAAAGATGGAGTAACTCAGCGGGTCAGACAGCATTTCTGGAGAAAAGGAATAGGTGACGTTTTAGGTCGAGACCCTTCTTCAGATTTGTCTGTGCCGCTGAGTTACTCCAGCTTTTTCTGCCTATCTTCTGTTTAAACCAGCATCTGCAGTTTCTTCCTACACTACAAATTCCTTGGGCTGAAAGTTGTCTTTTAACAGGGTAAACAGGATGGCAGGTTTACAAGTTGCTCTGAGAAACTTCTCGCCCTTTTCAGCATTCTGAGAGAGTCACACGTCTGCATCAATTCTTCAGTTGCTGATTGGAATTTGGAAAGCTAATCGACGTAAAGGAGAGGGATAGATGCAGTTCTGATGCAGTTCCTGTGGCCACTAGAGGTGTAGAAATGCAAAGTTTCGCTTGCATTTAGATGCAATCTGGAAGTCTGACTCAAAAGTTTGACAAAAATAAAGTGTTTGAAAAGAGAGAAAAAAACTCTGCTCACAAGAAACGCTAACATCAACAATGATGTGCTCAGCAGCTTTTGAAGTTGAAGGTGGAGTGCACCCATTCACACATTTATTTGTGTGATTACAATTGTTCAGTGGCTGTGCTTCCCTGGGTGTGGCACTAGAATGCATTTGTCAGATACAAGCTGTAGACTTTCTGTCTGCACAGGGCCTCAGACATTTCACTCATTTTTTAAATCTTTCATTTTGTGATTTCTCTGACATTTACAGTTGACCAGGAAACAATTGCCTCTGTTCCTCTGCTCACAGCTGAGCTGTTTCGCGTTATGTTGTTTGTGTACACATACATAGAAGGTGGTGCAGCGGTAGAGTTGCTGCCTAATAGCGCTAGAGACCCGGGTTTGTTCCTGACTACGAGTGCTGTCCTTACGGAATACGGAGTTTGTGCGTTCTCCCCATGAGCTACGTAGGTTCTCTTTGCGTGCGCCGGTTTCCTCACACACTCCAAAGACGTACGTTTGTACAAGTCTGAAGAAGGGTCTCAACCCAAAACGTCACCCATTCCTTCTCTCCGGAGATGCTGCCTGGCCCGCTGAGTTACTCGAGCTTTTTATGTCTATCTTTGGTTTAAACCAGTATGTGCAATTCCTTCTTACACAAGTTTGTAGATTAATTGGCTTTGGTAAAATTGGAAATTGTCCCTAATGTGTAGAATAGTGTTAGTGTGCGAGATCGCTGGTCGGCACGGACTCGGTGGGCTGAAGGGCTTGTTTCCATGCTGTATATCTAATCTAGTCTCAGCTAGTCTCTGCTGTGGGGTTCCACAAGGTTCCATCCTTGGCCCCATTCTCTTCTCCCTGGATATGCTCCCCTTAGGCCAAATCATTGAAAGGCACGGCATTTCCTTCCATTGCTACGCAGACGATACACAACTCTATCTCCCCCTGAAGCCCAAAAAACAATCAAATCTGCTTAACCTTATCCACTGCCTCGAGGATATAAAGTGTTGGATGGCCCAGAACTTCCCCCAACTAAACGAGAGTAAGTCTGAGGTCATCCTTCTCGGCCCCTCGGACTCAATCAAAATGATAGCAGGCAGCCTTGGAAGCCTTACCCCCTACTACTCAAACCTCATGTCAAAAACCTTGGCATGATATTTGACTCAGCACTGAAGTTTGACAAACAAGTCAATGCCATGGTAACAGCTAGCTTCTTTCAGCTTCGGACGATAGCTAAAATAAAACAATTCCTCCAGTTTGATGACCTCGAAAACATCATCCACACATTTATCTCCTCCCGCCTAGATTACTGCAACTCCCTCTACTGCCAATCTGCCCTGTCCCACCTGCAACTGGTCCAAAATGCCGCAGCGAGACTCCTGACGGGCACCCGAAAAAGGGACCACATCACTCTGATCCTGGCCTCTCTCCACTGGCTCCCTGTGCGGTTCCGTATAAATTTCAAGATCCTCTTTTATGTCTACAAAGCCCTCAATGGGCTTGCCCCCATCTACATTAAAAGTCTGCTCACCCACCACTCCACCTACAGGTCCCTCAGATCGCCCGACTTGGGCTTGCTGAATATCCCGCGGTCTAGGCATAAGCTCAGGGGCGACCGCGCTTTGCGGTTGCAGCTCCTAGACTGTGGAACAGCATCCCCTTCCCATCAGAACTGCCCCCTCCATCGACTCCTTTAAGTCGAGACTAAAAACTCATCTGTACTCCCAAGCCTTTCCTGACGTCCTCTGAGCGAGGGCTATATGTATGTAGTTTGTTTGTTATACTATTCTTATACCAATGTAAAGCACTTTGGCCAACGAGAGTTGTTTTTTAAATGTGCGATATAAATAAATGTGACTTGACTTGACCTGACTAAACTGAACTAAATTAAAATCTGTGGCTGGAGGGATGGTGCAGGACGGAGGCCGGGGATTGGGCAATTATCTGGGAGCAACAGTATGAATCACTTGTCAGTAAGAAGCCATTCCAAAAGCTCGGGTTTGCCAGACTGCAATTCTTTGCTTTCCTCCACCTTGATCTGTAATCAGTTAATGATGGTTAGATTTGTTGAATAAAGAGTCAGGTCACCATGAATGACCAATACAAATTAGTATTAAATATTTGGTTTAACTGAGTGTTGGCAGAATGCTTTTCAACTTTCACATCGAACCCTATTTCACTTGGTCATACTCTCCTATCCCTTTGTGAGCTTTCTGTCCCATTAATTCTGGTGTCTATATACAAATACCATCGTCAGATGCAATTAGAGGAGAATGGGAACAAGAACTGTCTATAAAAATTTCGAAAGACAGATGGGATAAATATTTGTTATACGTACACAAATGTCCGATTAATGTAAGACATACCTTAAATCAATTTAAAATTTTACATAAACTATATTACTCGAAAACTAAACTGAATAAAATGTTTCCAAATGTCTGTCCCATCTGTGATAACTGCTTATCTCAAGATACAACTATAGCACACTTCCATGCATACAACTCCACAAATTTTGGAAAGACATTTTTGAAATTTTCACAAAATTATTTAAAATACAATTGGACCCCAACACAGAATAGATTATTTTTGGAACAATGGAAGCCGGCTCTGAGCTGACTTCGTTCCAAAACTGTCTTCTAAACTATGGCTAGACAACGGCAAAAAAACATACTCAAATTCTGGAAAGATGCACCTACCCCAACGCTTAAAATGTGAATTTCAAGCATGTCTGAAATGTTACATCTCGAAGATATGAGATTCATCCTAGCA
Source organism: Malacoraja senta (assembly GCA_038087875.1). NCBI lineage: Eukaryota > Metazoa > Chordata > Chondrichthyes > Rajiformes > Rajidae > Malacoraja > Malacoraja senta. The sequence continues at coordinate 8,993 of JAXLNO010001955.1, read as the reverse complement.
GGTAAAGCAGACCAATTCTTAAAGATTTGGTCTCCTTTTATCAACATTACAAGTATATGGTGCAACATAACGCTGGAAATTAATTGTTTCAGAACTGGGTGAGGGTGTGGAAAGATATGAAGCAGGTATATCCCCCTTTTTTTTCCTTTTGTTTTTATTTTTTATTATTTCTTTTTATTGTCTCTTTTTTCTCTTTCTTTATATCTTCACGGGCTCTTCATTTCTATTCTTTCACGAACTATCAATATCCCTACTTTACTTAACTTTCTCTTTCACTTTCTTCCTTTATTAAATTTTAAACAAGAAGTTGTACACAACATGTATTATGTTATACACGGTTTAAACTACTGTACATTGCTTCTAACAAAAGTATTAATAAAAAAAATTAAAAATTAAAAATAATTTAAAAAAATAATAATAATAATAATAATTCTGGTGTCTTTCTTAACCTTTCCTATATTCTCTTTCCCTTTAACTCCATCCTTGTATTTCCAATTTGTCTCCCCCCCACTATTTACTTTAAACCCCCCCCCCGTGTAGCAGTGGCAAACCTGCCTGCCACAATGCTGGTCCCCCGCCAGTTAAGGTGTAACCCGTCCCTTTGTACAGTTCACCCTTACCCCAAAACAGATCCCATGGGCTAAGAATCCAAATCCCTGCCCCCTGCACCAGCTCCTCAGCCACACCTTCAGATCCCCTATCTCCCTGTTCCTGCCCTCTCCAGCACGAGGAACTGGAAGCAAACCGGAGATAACCACCCTGGAGATTCTGCTTTTTAGCCTTCTTCCGAGCTCTGTAAAGTCACGCTGTAGAATCTCTTTCCTCTTCTTCCCAACATCATTTGTGCCGACATGTACTACCACTTCCGGCTGATCACCTTCACCCTTGAGGATGCCCTGTAATTGGTCCGTGACATCCTGGATCCTGGCACCAGGGAGGCAACACACCATCTTTGAATCCCGCCTGTTGCTGCAGAAACCCCTGTCTGTACCTCTCACGATGGAGTCCCCGACAACCACGGCTCTGCCTGATGTCTCTCTTCGGCTTTGTTTCAGCGCCACTTGTTGACTCACAGACCTGTCCGCCGCTCAGACTGGCAGTTAATGATGGATAGATTTTTGCTGAACAAAGATTCAGGCAACCATCTATGACAATTACAAATTAGTGTTAAATATTTGGTTTGTGTGTGCGTTGGGAGGGTGGTGGAGTGAATGGTTTAATTATTAATTTCAACAATCTACATTTTAAAGGGAAAAGATGAGTTGCCGCTAGGATTTGGACCCAAAGATGCAACTGCGATTCCAGGTCTGACAAAAATCTTCAGCAAATTATTCAAAATGACAATTCCTGTCACTGTGAATGACACACACCTATAGGGACAATGTTGGCGGGAAATCTGAAGAGAAAGTAAATTGCAGGTGAACTACAGTTTGTATTATGTAAACATCACCACTAACCAGGCATGTGCCGTCAGGGTAGGTAAGGGAGGCACTGCCTACCCAGACTAAAATTATAAAATGGTAATAACTAAATATAAATAGTAAAGGCATGGGAGAATTATGCCTATCTAAGGGATCGATCTCTTAGGTAGGCATAATTCTCTGTGCCTTACATCCGCAGCGCTTGTAACCCTTGAAGATCTGTGCAGCCCACGTGCCGTCAGCGCTGCTTCAAGCCGTCAATGACAAGGGAGCTGAAGGCAGCAGAAATTCTGCCTTTGCAGCACTGGGCAGCTGCAGCCTAGTGCACATGCGCAGCGCTGGTTTCTTGGCGGGGTTTTCAAAAATGGATTGTCAATATTTTAAGTGTATCTTAGGAAACAAAGAGAGAAGAATGGAGTTTGTGTACCGATAATGTGGTAAGTACATTTTGTGTTTATGTTTCTAAATACCGTCTTTCCCTGGGTGTGGGGGAGGAGAGATTCTTTCACAGCGTTTGGAGAGTCTGGCCCGGGGTAAAGTTGCGGGGAGGGCATGAATGTTGTGAAGGAGGGGTCGGGATCATGCCACTTGCAACGCTCCTTGCACGGAGCCACCGCATTGAGGCCGGGGGAAAAGTAGCTCGGGTGGCTGCGAGCGGCCGCCGGGCTGGACAGCGGAACCGGCCGCCACCTTAGCTCCTTCTGCCGGCCCCCGCTCACATGTGGCAGCTCTCCGTCTAAAAACCTCTCTCCTGCCGCTCGCTGGCCTCACTCGTGTCAGATTGAGGTTGAGGTTACTCGGCTGTGGGAATTTAAGGATTTGCAGGAAGCTGCTGACATGAGCGAGCGGCAGGTGCAAGGTGTTCAGACGGAGAGCACTGCCAAAGGTGAGCGGGCCGGCAGAAGGCGCTGAAGTGGCGGCCTGTTCTGCCGTCGGCTCCCGGTGGCCGCTCGCAGCTCCCCGAGCTGCTTCTATCCCCGGCTACAATGCGGTGGCGCCCAGAGCGCCGCAGCGGCGAGTGAGTGAGTAAGTTACTGGCATTATCCCCGACCCCCTCCTTCTCAACACTCCTGCCCTCCCCGCAACTTTACCCCTGGCACAGACTCTCCACACGCTGTGAAAGGAACTCTCCCCCCAATTGGTCCCTTGAACAAGTGTTGTCATTCAATTAGATTCAAACAAGGGGACATGACTTGAGAATTAAGGGACAGAAGTTTAGGGGTAACATTAGGGGGAACGTCTTTACTCAGAGAGTGGTAGCTGTGTGGAATGAGCTTCCAGTGGAAGTGGTGGAGGCAGGTTCGAATTTATCCTTTAAAAATAGATTGGATGGGTATATGGACGGGAAACGAATGGAGGGTTATGGTCTGAGTGCAGGTAGATGGGACTAGGGGAGGTAATAAAAATTAAAAATTAAAAAATTAAAAATTAAAAAATTTAAAATTAAAAAACTTTTAAAATAAATAAATAAATAAATAAATTAAATGACAAATAAATAAAATGTTCGGCACGGACTTGAAGGGCCGAGATGGCCTGTTTCCGTGCTGTAATGGTTATATGGTTATATGGTTATAGATGACAACTGGTTCAACTTTTCCCTGTACTCCCGTTTTTCCCACCATCTCTCCACCTGCCATCACCCTTCACCCCCCACTCATTCAGTAATTCAGAATAAAGGAGATGAGGAAGCCTTGGGCAAATTAAATTGTTACTGTCTTTATTTTTATTTTTATTTTTACGGAGAGAACAATCTGCGCATGCGCGGTTTAATTTGTTTTAAGCTGACTGACTGCCCACCTTGAGTAATTACTCACGGCACGTGCCTGCCACTAACGTAGGACTCCGGCTGGGCACGGTTCAATTTAACACGTTGACATGAGTGGGCCCAGTGATTGCTTTGTCAATCTGGAGACGAACAACATTCTTGTTCAAATGTTTTGGGACCAGAGACAAGGGGCCGGCTGTGTATTGGGAAGAAGTCAGTGGGGTGGGAGACTGGCTCTGGAGGGTGGGTGGAGTTGGGGTGATGGGCGAGGGGTGGGCGGTGCAAGTGGAAGAGGTGATGATAAAGGCAGTTTTTGTGGATTCATCACAAGCCAGGTTTACATCCGAGACGGAAAGACAGCAACTGGCTGATGGAAGGGAATCACAAGGCCAGGTGAGGAAAGTTTTGTGAATATAATCTTTTAACAGGATGGCCAGTGTTCAGTTTACAATTTGCTCTGAGATGCTTCTTGCCTACTCAGTCACGCGTCAGTCAGAGGGAGGGAGATGGAAACCGCCCCCTTGTCTCTCTCTGGTCCGCGTTGCAGACAGGAGTGAGAGAGAGGGAGAAGGAGAGAGAGGGTGAGATGGAGGAGTGTGGGCTGGGGGAGGGAGGAGGGAGGGAGGGAAAGGAAATTGAGAGAGAATTGAAGAATTGAGTGAAAAATGAAGAATTGAGTGAAAGAGGGGGAAGGTGGAAGAGAGGGAAGGAGAGGTGGAGGGAGAGAGGGAGTGATAGAAAGGAGAGGGAGAGAGGAGAGGAGAGGTGGAGAGAGATAGAGCGAGAGAGACAAAGGAGAGAGGGAGAGGAAAAATAGAGGAGAGGAGAGGTAGAGAGAGACAGCGAGAGGGAGAGAGAGAAAGGAGAGGGAGAGGGAAAATAGAGGGAGAGAGAGACTGAGAGAGGGAGAGGGAAAGATAGAGGAGGGAAGAGGGAGATTGAGACTGAGGTAGAGAGAGAGACAAAGGAGAGAGGCAGAGGTGAAATAGATGAGAGGAGAGGGAGAGAAACATAGAAACATAGAAAATAGGTGCAGGAGGAGGCCATTCGGCCCTTCGAGCCTGTACCGCCATTAATTGTGATGATGGCTGATCGTCCCCTATCAATAACCCGTGCCAGCCTTCTCCCCATATTCCATGACTCCACTAGCCCCTAGCGCACCATCTAACTCTCTCTTAAATCCATCCAGTGATTTTGTCTCCACTGCCCACTGTGGCAGGGAATCCATAAATTCACAACTCTCTGGGTGAAAAAGTTTTTTATCACCTCAGTTTTAAATGATCTCCCCTTTATTCTAAGACTGTGGCCCCTGGTTCTGGACTCGCCCAACATTGGGAAAAATTTTCCTGCATCTAGCTTGTCCAGTCCTTTTATAATTTTATATGTTTCTAAAAGACCCCCCCTCATCCTTCTAACTCCAGTGAATACAAGCCTAGTCTTTTCAATCTTTCCTCATATGACAGTCCCGCCATCCCAGGGATGAATCTCGTGAACCTATGCTGCACTGCCTTATTCACAAGGATGTCCTTCCTCAAATTAGGAGACCAAAACTGTACACAATAATCCAGATGTGGTCACACCAGAGCCCTATACAACTGCAGAAGAACCTCTCTACTCCTATACTGAAATCCTCTTGTTATGAAGGCCAACATTCCAATAGCTTTCTTCACTGCCTGCTGTACCTGCACGCCAACTTTCAGTGACCGGTGTACAAGGACACCCAGGTCTCGCTGTACCTCCCCCTTCCCTAACCTAACCCTGTTGAGATGATAATCTGCCCCCTTGTTTTTGCCACCAAGGTGGATAACCTCGCATTTATTTATATTATACTGCATCTGCCAGGCATCTGCCCACTCACTCAACCTGTCCAGGTCACCCTGCAACCTCCTATCATCCTCTTCACAGCTCACACTGCCAACCAGCTTTGTGTCATCCGCAAACTTGCTAGTGTTGCTCCTAATTCCCTCTTCCAAATCATTAATATATATGGTAAACAGTTGTGTCCCCACCACCGAGCCTTGCGGCACTCCACTCGCCACTGCCTGCCATTCTGAAAAGGACCCGTTCACTCCTACTCTTTGCTTCCGGTCTGCCAACCAATTTTCTATCCATGTCAACACCCTACCCCCAATACCATGTGCTCTAATGTGAGTCACCATTCTCCCGTGCGGGACCTTATCAAAGGCTTTCTGAAGTCTAGATACACGACATCCACTGGCACACCTTCATCCATTTTACTTCTCACATCCTCAAAAAATTCCAGAAGTTTAGTCAAGCATGATTTCCCTTTCATAAATCCATGTTGACTTGGACTAATCCTTTTACTGCTATCCAAATGCCCCATTATTACCTCTTTAATAATTGACTCCAGCATCTTTCCCACCACTGAAGTCAGGCTAACTGGTCTGTAATTCCCCGTTTTCTCTCTCGCTCCTTTCTTGAAAAGTGAGATAACATTACCTATCCTCCAATCCACAGGGACTGATCCTGAATCTATTGAACATTGGAAAATAATCACCAATGCATCCACTATTTCTCGAGCCACCTCCCTGAGGACCCTGGGATGCAGACCATCAGGCCCAGGGGATGTATCATCCTTCATTCCCATTAGCCTTCCCAATACTATTTCTCGCCTAATGAAAATTTCTTCCAGTTCCTCTACCCACTTAGATCCTCTGTCCTCCAGTACATCTGGGAGATTGTTTGTGTCTTCCTCAGTGAAGACAGATCCAAAGTACCTATTCAACTCTTCTGCCATTTCCTTGTTGCCCATAATAATTTCACCTGTGTCTGCCTTCAAGGGACCCACATTTGACTTTGAGAGACACAGTGAGAGGGAGAGAGAAAAAGGAGAGAGGGAGAGGGAAAATAGAGGAGAGGAGAGGGAGAGAGACAAAGAGAGGGAGAGAGAGAAATGCTAGAGAAACTCAGCGGGTGAGGCAGCAGCCATGGAGCGAAGGAAATAGGCAATGTTTCGGGCCGAGACCCTTCTTCAGATGCTGGGGTGAAACTTGCAAATCTGCTCCGAAAGTAAAAACTGCAATTCCATTAAAATTCATCCTTTCTCTCCCCTCTCCTCTCCTCTCTATCTTTCCTCTCCCTCTCCTCTCTCCCCCTCTCTTTCTCTCTCCTCTCCTCTACCTTTCCCTCTCCCTCTCTCCTCTCTCTCTCTGTCTCCATCTCCCCTCTCCTCTCCTCTATCTTTCCTTCTCCCTCTCTCCTTTCTCTCTGTTCTCTCTCCCTCTCTCTCTCCCCTCTGCTCTACCTTTCCCTCCCGCTCTCTCCCTCCATCACCTTTCCTCCCTTCCATCTTCCCCATCTTTCACTCAATTCTTCATTTTTCACTCAATTGTTCATTTCTCCCTCTCTCTCTCTCTTTACCTCCCTCCCCCCACCTCCCCTCCTCCCTCCCGCAGCCCACACTCCTCCATCTCTCTCTTTCCCTCTCCCTCTATCTACCTCCCCCTCTTTCTCTCTGTCTCTCTCCTCTCCTCCCCCTCCATCTCTCTCCCCTCCACTCCCCTCCCCTCCCCTGCCCTCTATCTATCCCTTTCCCTCTCTCCCCTCCACCTTTCCCTCTCTCCTCTCTTTCTCTCTTTCCCTCTCTCTGTCTCTCGCTCCCTCTCCTCCTCTATTTTCCCTCACCCTCTCTCCCTCAATCCCCTGGGCTGCATTAAGTAGCTGTAATCAGTTCAGGCCTAGATGGATCTTTTGGACCTATATTTAAGGCATTTAGACTATTTTAAGACAACTGGACCCAAGACATTACGAGTTCAGGACTAGATGCCTTTTTTGGGCCTACCTCTTAGGCTTTAGACTATTTGAAGATAACTTGGCCCAAGAAGTTAGCAGTTCTGGACGAGATGTATTTTGGGCCTATATTTTAGGCTTTAGACTATTTTAATACAACTTGGCCCTAGACATTACCAGATCAGGACTAGATGGATTTTGGGCCTATATTTTATGCTTTTGATCATTTTAATACAAGTTGGCCCTAGACATTACCAGTTCAGGCTAAGTTGGATTTTCAGCCTATATTTTAGGCTTTAGATTCTTTTAAAGACAACTTGGCCCTAGACTTTACCAGTTCAGTGTTTAAGAAGGAACTGCAGATGCTGGAAAATCAAAGGAAGACAAAATTGCTGGAGAAACTCAGCAGGTGAGGCAGCACCTCAGGAGAGAAATAAATAGGCAATGTTTCAGGTCGAGACCCTTCTTCAGACTGATGTGAGGGGAGAGAGAGAGAAGGAAAGAGAGAGGGATACAGAGGGGGAGGGAGAGAGGGGGGGAAGAGAGGAGAGGAGAGAGAGAGAGAGAGAGAGAGAGAGAGAGAGAGAGAGAGAGAGAGAGAGAGAGAGAGAGAGAGAGAGAGGGGGGAAAGAGAGGTGGGAGAGAGAGAGAGGGGGAGAGAGAGAGGGCGAAAGAGAGAAGTCTGAAGAAAGGTTAGACCCGAAACGTTGCCTATTGCCTTCGCTTCATTACCAGATCAGGACTAGATGGATTTTTGGGCCTATATTTTAGGCTATCGATTGTTTTAAGACAAGTTGGCCCTAGACATTGCCAGTTCAGGCCTAGATAGGTTTCTGGGCCTAAATTTTAGGCTTTAGATTCTTTTAAGGCAAGTTGGCCTTAGACGTTACCAGTTCAGGCTAAGATGGATTTTGAGCCTATATTTAGGCTTTAGACTATTTTAAGGCAGGTTGGCCTTGACATTAACAGTTGAGGGCTAGATGGATTTTGGGCCTAAATTTAGGCTTTAGATAATTTACGATTTATGTTTTTCGAAAACAGGTGACATTTGCAAAGCAACAGCCCAGTTTTTCACAAATTAATTGTGATTTAATTCTTGTCCAAATCCACATTTTGGAGAAGTTACAGCAGTCTTACACCCTTAGAAAGAGGAGAGGAGAGGGGAGGAGAGGGGTGGGGAGGAGAGGAGAGAAAGGGGAGTGAAAGGGAAGGAGGGAGATGGGAGGGAGAGATGGATCAACCATGATTGAATAACAGAGTGGACTCGATGGGCCGAATGGCCTAATTCTGGTCCTAGAACCTTGGGAGGGAGAGAGAGAGGGAGAGAGACCTCGAAACTTACTCAAAGGCACAAAGAACTCCTTTAATCTTGGTCAGATTGGACAAAGAAAATGAGAGGTGATTGCGTTTGTTTTGAGTTTGTAGATTCAGCGCGGAAACAGGCCCTTCGGCCCACCGTGTCCGTGCCGACCAGTGATCGCCCGTTCACACACTAGATTAGTTCTGAGGTACAGCGAGGAAACAGGCACTTAGCCCCACCGAGCCCGAATAAATGTTATTCCCATGATCCTGTATCTGTACACTGTGGACAGCTGGATTGTAATCATGTCGAGTCTTCACGCTGACTGGAGATCCCGCAACAAGAAATCTTTTCACGGTACCTTGCTACACGGGACAATAATGTACACTCAACTAATATCTATCTATCTCTACCTCTATCTCTATCTCTGTCTCATCTCTATCTCTATCTCTATCTCTCTCTCTCTCTCTCTCTCTCTCTCTCTCTCTCTCTCTCTCTCTCTCTCTCTCTCTCTCTCTCTCTCTCTCTCTCTCTCTCTCTCTCTCTCTCTCTTCTCTCTCTCTCTCTCTCTCTCTCTCTCTCTCTCTCTCTCTCTCTCTCTCTCTCTCTCTCTCTCTCTCTCTCTCTCTCTCTCTCTCTCTCTCTATTTTTTTTCCTTTTCAAAAACTTTATTCGACACAATCATATGATACAACACATCAATACATAATCAAAAAGTACATTATATCAAAACAAATCATTATAATACAACAGTCCA
>JAXLNO010001954.1:0-68100 GCA_038087875.1 Malacoraja senta | reverse complement strand
GATGTATTTAATATTTCTCACTAAGCAGCACTCCTGCAAATATTAACCATTGCTGCTTTTCAGATACGCGTTTGTGGAGATGACGATGGGGGGGGGGGGGTTGTTTCAGCATTCAAAGAGCAGATTAGCATTGCAGCTCCGCCCAAAATTGATAGAATTCCCTGTGAGAGGTCACTGGGGAAATAGCACCTCTCTCCTGTCCCATAAAATTAATGGCTGAAAAACAGAGCCATCGGTCGCAGCATGCTCCAAGGGCGCTCAGAGCTTTGTTTAATATGCAACAATATCAGCTAGCACTAATTTAGTGAAATTGGAAGATGAATGCGCACAATAAGACTTTAAATCCAGAACAGGCAGCGACAATATATTAAAAGAGACTGTGCAAATACAAAAAGGTTGCAAATGTTCAGCAATATCTCGAATTCCTTCAATGTAGCATAAAGGCTATCTCCTTCCCTTTCTTCTTGGTAATGGGCGCCCATCCCCCAGATATTTGGCACAACCCCAGCAGATTAATGCCGTGCAGCCTGAACGCGTGGCCGGAGAGAAATTAATCAAAAATCAACAGCCCACAGGATTAATTTAGTAGGTAAATTCCTGTCATCACATAATCATCAGCAATGTAATATTTGACTTTCATCAAATCAGTTTCAGCCAAAGCACCCAGGGATAATAACGGAACTGAGAAACAGCTGTTGTCCATCTTCCACCCCCCCCCCCCCCCCCGGGCTCGGAAGAAGCGTCAAGTCTCCCAGTGTTAACGTGACCTGCTGCAGCGAACATTTCACTGCAGACGCAAGAGGGTCCGCAGTGAAATGCTACAGCCTAACGTCACTTTCACAGCACAAGTGTATTGGTGTTAAGAGTCCTCGTTTAACTTCAAGCAACAACTTTCCTGTGTCTGTTTAAGGAACCCGTGTGCCACCCATCCCTGAAAGTGTTTCTCTGCACAGTCACAGACAGGATTTCTTTCCCATTAACCTCTTGAAAATGAGGGTGGTCATGGGGGGAAAAGGCAACAATATCAGAGCAGCACTATGGGCGAAGTATTTCATGTTTAGTGCCTTTTAATTCCCTAAATTTCCCTTCACGGCTCTGGCAGCCTGCTGTTTTAGTATCTGGTAAAACTCACGCTTGGATTTCACCGAATGTTAATATTTACAACAAATGACGTTAATTTAGAAACGTGCAATAAAAAAAATCTAATCTTATTAATTTTGCAGCATTGATATATCTAGGCCTATCGCTTTTGACTCTTAAAAATTGAAATGTAAATGATTATTTCGTAGGGAACCCCATCTTTAAGCCCTAATTCAACCAAACCTTCCTTTAATCTTTAAATTAGATTCTAACCTTTTTACGTTCTAAGCATGTTTTAAAAATGCAGGTAGAATTGTGCAATGTTTACCAGTTTAGTCAGAAATTGTCTTAAATAAAAAGGATGAGGGTTATAGTTCTGTGGGCTGTTGATTGTTAATTAAAGCAGGGACGTTATGCTCCAGCATCTAACATGGTTGGCAACATACAGCACCCTGAACATGCAGTTGTATTTCCTACATATCAGAACATGTACCTTAATGTTGCTATATTTTGGCAGAAAGATTATTCCAGTTGTAATATGTTGAATTTTCATACGTTTAAAGAATTACCTACATTCTACGTCAAAAGATGTCATACGGAGATATACTGCAATAGTCATTTTGATTATTTTGCTGCAATTCATTGCACTATTGACAACATTAAATCTGACCAGCACACTGTTCCATTAAATACACCTTACTCCCTTTGCAATATTCTATGCATTTGTTAATGTAATTATATTACTGTGGAGTACCAGTAATTATTTGGGGCCCCAAGGAGAACAGTGAATAGGCCGCATCACACAAGTGCATTCATTAATGCAACTGCCGTCCTTGAAGATTATATGCATAAGCTCAGGTCAGTGGAAGCCCTGGGTGTACAAATATAAATGTTATTTATTTGCATTTGATCCTTTTTGTCATGGTAGGAAAAGGATATTCAACACAGTGAGGTGAGTGGTCCAGGTTAACATTAGCAAATTCTTGTATTGTTTTTAACTTGCAGTCAGTCTGACAAAGAACACTTCTCAAATACCAAGGCCTAGCAGGTTTAGTTTAAATTAAATTTTGCAGAATATCCAAGTCTATTACAGGAAATTAGGAAGAACTAACATCTCAGCATGGCTATCACTCACTTTTATTGAGTCTTTTTGACCAGTCTTTCTTAGCTTCATGTGCACCTGTCGATAAACTGCGATTCATTGTTAGAGTTGTCTTGACAAATTGGTGCACATTAACACTCACAGTAGCTACCCAAAGCAGCAGCACTGGAGGGGATCAGTGGTTCTTCTCTCTTTTAAACACAATGCAATCAAACAGACTCATCACAAAAGCAAGCCATATATCAGCGCAAACATCACCAGAACTAAAACTGCATTATTATTTTTTTAAGTGAATTTGGAGAGAATCACATTATTATTTTGCCATTCTAGTGAGAAACTGCTGCATTTCTTTAACTGAGTGTTGTCAACCTTTCCAAAATATATTTGAGAATATAGAGAACTCCTCATATTGGTAAGTAAATTGAGACAAAATATTTTCTCCTAAGATGTGTGCCTAAAAAGCATATTTTTGGTTGTATTTACAAAAATCTAAGAAAGCAGAAACATGCTTATGCATGATTAGCATTGCATCAATAACATTTTAAATGGTTTGTGTATATTTGGCATCTTAAGGGGGGGGGGTGGGAAATCCACCACCTCTAGTGGGTTTTAGACAGACAATTAGACACTGTGCAGAGTGACCTAACTAACCTGCATCTGTGCTATTCAACCAGTGTAACTTGGGGAAGGAAATTAACAGGATAGTCTGATGTTGCGAATGTGCACCTCTGTCTGCTGATGAGGAATAGTGACTCAGGCCGTTCTGCTGTCCTTGATAATCAAAGAGGGGGGCTTGCATTGATGGATCTGGTAGAGAGAAAGAGAAAAAAAAATACAGGCCATTCTTTGAGGTTCTCCTTTCAGAAAACGCCACAAAATAAAATTTATTTACACAAACGTGCAGCCTTTCAGTGCTTTATCATCGATTAAAAGTCACACTCTACAATGGCCCTGGCTACGCCAGGGGCACAGAACCAGAGAAAGAAATGAAATCGATAAAACCAGACGATCTATCATAGCCCCCCTGTATACTCGTGCTCTTCCCCCTCCCATGCACTGATATATTGAACATTCTTCGGTAGATTGCTGTTTATTTACTATTTATATTTTCCCATACTATTTTCATTTTATCTTTAACCTTTGTTATTAACTTCTGGTTTCAGTTTAATGTTTTTCTTTATCCGCCTTCCATCTGATTCAAGACAAATGAATTACTTATAGTGTTGCAGAGGATAAGGCAAGGTCTGAACTGAATGACCTGGGTAATTTACAGAGAGGCATATGTTTGCCCTTAAAAGATGTTTTTGATGAGTAACACTTAATGTCATCAAATCATTTTTAGAAATATCAAAAAAAAATCTGTACTTGGTGTTGAATAATATATAAATTTCTGCTGAAACAGCAAGGAGAGATCATCATAGAACAGAACAAGGACAAAGACATGCAAAGGAATACAAAACATCTGGATCAATTAAAAAGTGCAGAAGCTATCTAATTTTCTGGGGACATATATATATAGCTGCCAGAGCACAGACCAAATCCTTTTTATAAAAATCAAGTTAAACAAGCAGAAAATTACACATATGAAGTGGTGGGTTATTCTAATGATTGGATTAACTGCATGTTGATTAATGGACTGGTCCTTGTAGGAGATGGTGCCCCTTTTTTTTGAATGAATGGTTAAAGTAATTGTTAGATTCTCATGCAGCCTCGGATGACACTATAGATCTGTTATGATATGAAAGTCATTCTTAATTTTTGTGAGCAAGGGATGACAATGATTCTCAATTATTGATCGTACTAGCATGTAATAACACTTATGTATCTTTTCACATTGGTACGCTCTCACTAGCTAAATGGTCAGTGAATTCCACACTTTCATAACAGGATACATGAGTAATGCAGTAGGAAAGTATCATCCATGAATGGCACAGTAGAAACCCATTTTAAATTAATTCAAAGCATAAAATGGGATGAATACCCAAAATAATTTACCTATAATTTAAACTATATCAAGTAATTAAGTAAAAACAAGAGACAAATTGCTTAAATGCATAAACTTTAATTAATATATATATATTTTTTAATTCATGTTGGGCAGTATAAAAGTTATTACACAAATATAAGACTTTTGGGGTTGGGGAATAGTGTGGATTGCAAGTTGATTAATGGTCAGAAAAATAGAGAGTGGGAATAAATTGGTCATTTTAAGGATCGGTGCCAATTGGCAATGGTTTAAATGTGACAACCATGTCTAATATATTCAGAAATGCTAATGGTAAAGGTAGCTGGGAAAGTAATCTGTGAGGAGGTGTTAAGAGAATGGAGGACATATAAATGCTTCTAGGTGTGGCAAATGCGATAAAACAAGAGGAAATGCTAAATTAGCCAGCCATTAACAAAATCAGAATAATAGCTTATGCTTTACAAAAGAAGTTGAAAAATGTTGTTATACTGATGTTTTTGGTATCATATTCACAAATTATTGACAGTTATGAAGAATGTATTTATGAAAATAAAGTCATGTTAGCTTTATTATATGTTGCTTGGAATATAACACTAATGAAGTATTTCTGCCATTATAAAGGGTCTTGATGAGACCTCACCTGGGGTACTGTGTGTTTTCCCTTCATTACCCGAGGAACATCTTACTGATGGTAAAGGAGAACAATTGAAGTTCAATAATCTAATTTCTGCAATGAGGGGAGTTCTCATTAAAACAAAATTCTTAAGGGACCTGCAGCATAGGGACTAGGAGGAAGGTGCTTTCTCTTGAAGAGTCTAGAATTGTGAATCTCAGTTTTTAAAAAGCATCAGCAATTTAGGACAAAAATGAGAAGAAATGGCATTGTTCCAGTAATTTTTAATTTTAAAGATATGTACTTCCGTGCATTGTGGATATATTCCATCCACATCACTCCCTCTGGCTTTACATTTCACTCCTCCTCCTCTTTCCTTTACATTTTTTGTCTGCTCTTCACATGAGACTGAGACTGACTAACCCCCCCCCCCCCCTCCCCCCAATCTTTGCACATCCACAATCCTTACCACTCGGAACTTTAATTTTAATTTCATATTTCATGTATTTTGTGTTTTTGTGTTTATATGACTATTGGCAGATCAATTTCCCTTCTGGGATAAATATTGTATCGTATTGTATTGTACATTTGGCCTTTGTCACTTACTCTGCCCATCTTCCAATCAACCCACCTTCCTCGCCTACATCCACCTATCAACTGCCAAACTTTGTTGCATTCCTACCACCCTTTGTCAGCTTTCCTACACCCCCCAACCCACACCAATCAATCTTTGAAAGGGTTCTGACCCAAACTGTCATCTCTTTGTTTCCCTCCACAGAGGCCGTCTGACCCACCGAGTTCCTCCAGCACCTTGACTTTTGCTCAAGATTACAGTATCCGCAATTCCCTCTGCCTCCATAATATTTATTAATATTTAACCTTTATTTTAACGAAAAAGTGGAAGCTAGTTCAATGAACTTTCCATTGCCATTGACTGATGGTTTCAAATAAATCCAATCGTCTGTTCATGTTTAGGTTAATATTGTTTTTTTTCTCTCCAAATATAACACTATTATGTAAGGGAAGATGAATAGTAAATATATGTTTAACAGTGTTGTTTTCAGAACAGGGTGCCATTCTCAAAATAATCTTGAGATATGAAACCAGCAGATATTCAATGTGACTTCTTGCAACCTTTAATAAAATGCACACTGATTTCAATAATAACTTTGTCCCAATAATATGCTTTGCATGGCTGCTCAAGGGCAGCAGTACCAAGGCAGAGACACAGGAAACTGCAGATACTAGAATCTTGAGGGGGGAAGAAAATAAACTGCTGGAGGTACTCAGCAGGTGAGGCAGCATCTGTGGCGGGTAATTGAGGCTTAATGTATAAGAGTCAGGAAGTTATGTTGCAGCTTTATAAAACATTGGTAAGTTTTGTGTGCAATTCTGGTCATTATAGGAATGATGGAGGCTACTGACAGGATGTGGAAGAGGAGGTTTACCACAATGCTGCCCAGATTGGGGGTGTTAACTATAAGAAGTGGTTAGATAAACTTACATTGCTTTCTCTGGAGTGTTAGGGACTGAAGGGAAATCTGATAGGTTTATAAAATTATGAGAGTCTTAAATAGGGCAAACAGTCAGAATTGTCAGAATTCCAGGGTGGAAATTGTCATATACCAGAGGGCATAGCTTTAATGTGAGAGGGGGCATGATTAAAGATGTGCAGAACAAGTCATTCTTTTACACAACAAGAAAGTAGATGGCTGAAACAAGTGGTGGCAGTATCAGGTACTATAGTGGCATCTAAGAGGTTTTTAAAGAAGCACATGAATATACAGGATTTGGATCACATCAAGGCAGAAGGGATTAGATTAATTATGCACACCGTTTGGCACAAGCATCGTGGACTGAAGGGCCTGTTCCCGTGCTGTACTGCTCTGTGGAAATGGACAGATGCTGTTTTGGGTTGATTTGGGTCTGTAGAAGAGTCCCAAACTGAAAAATCATCTGTCCATTTCCCTCCATAGACCCGATGCCTGTGGTTCCACAAGCAGTTTGTTATTTGCTCTGTACAGAGGGAGTTAATTCCACTGCATGGAAATGTGACTGCACACAGTGTGGATCGTGAGCAGCATGTTACATTTATTTCTGTATTGCCTCATTTTATATGCGCTTTTATGACCCAAAGTTTGGATATGGTAGGCATTACTCTTTTGTTTTTACCAGTTTTATACTTTAGATTCTCAAACCTAGCTTCCAATAAATATATAGTATTCTGTAGAACAACTGCACTGGTTCCAAACTTGGAAGGCAATTGGAGTTGCAATATGCCTTGTGTTAAAATCATGCATTGTACAACTTGTCCTGGCATAATGCCCATAAAATATTGTTCTCATGTCAGCAAGGCAGTGTCATAATTGAGAATAAATGGCACCATGAAGAATACAATTTCCAAGATGGTGTCACTTGAGTCAGTACACAATCTATGCATCAATTTAGTTCCCATTTAAAATTAAAATCGAACTTATATTTCATTGAATTATTTAATTGAAATACAGCATAAATAGAATACATGTTCCATTGCTCACTTCTGATTTTGGCCATAACTTGCTGTCTATGGGTTCTCAGCTCAGACTATTAACGATGCATGTTCCACACTGCCTCATTATATGACTTTCATAATCCTTTTGACACAATAACAAATAAAATTGTAAAGAATTTATTCAAGGTCATAATTTTGTGTCTTAATGCAAAGTTGCCCTAAATTATTATTTTTTGTATTGCTTCATTAAGCAATACTTTATACATCATCAATTAAGTAGAAATGGATCCATCCATTTACACCACCTTCCGGTCTTAGAACTATTTATACAGACAATGACAGGCAAATTTTACAATGTAATAATGAAATGAATCCTCAGACATTTTTCTTAATTTTGCATTTAAGCTAAATTTTGTTTTGAGTGTTTGTTGTTTTGTTTTACAACCACAGCCTTTACCCATGCCTCACAGGCCCCAATAACTAGTGCTCCTCTCTGAACAAAACATCCGACTTTCTTGCCATGCATGCTTCTTATCAGATAGATTTCTCATCAGCTAATCAATAATGCAACAGTAAATTGCATTTAAATAAACATTAGCAACCCCGTTAATGAACAAAAGCCATCTGCAATTTGTCAAAGTCAGAGACTCTGAACTCATTTGATGTTCATTTGAATACAGCAGGATGGGCCTTTGATGGGATTTATCTGTATCATAATTTGCATTTTAAAAAGTAATAGCATATATATATATATTCCAAATAATGTGCCTGAACTGTTTTGTAATTCAAATTATTTTTTTCTGTTAATTATTTTTAAAAATGATAATTTCATGGATAGAAACAATCTTGGGAATGTATAATGTAGCAATAGGAATAAGGGAAATATGAAGCTTGTTGTCAATTGGCTGCTGGATAAAATGGCCCACACTGTGTTCTTTAAAAGATCTTTCATTGTGTCAATTTTGTTGTGTTAAGTTTCACTGTATTTTATATGGTGGTTTTATTAAAAGGCTTACACTTCAGAATGATTGCAACATATATTGAGTGTTTATTATTTAAATAATTTACCTTTTGCTGGAATATGAATAACGGTAACTGTATCTGCTGTTTGTGGGACATTTTAAATTAGAAAATCCTTTGCAAATGTGTAGGGAGAATAAAATGAATCTTATCCACATGTAGTTTGTCATAATTTTGTCCAGTTATACTCAATTAAATATTGCCCCATTATTATTGGGGAAACAATCCTCCGTACCATGGTTGCAATCTTGGAAGGACATTGAATGAAAATAAATCAATCCGTTCCGCTATGAGGATAGGTTTCATGCAAGCATGACAGGAGGGAATATAGAAGGGAAGTGTTTTTGTTGAAATGATAATTTCTCGATTTACTCATAAATGCTGCTTCAACAATCAAGTGTCTTATCCATGCACAGGTGACATACAATTCACCAATCTTTATAAACAAAATATTAATAGAAATGTAAAAAATATATATATTATTTGAAAATAGATATTGCTCTGTTTATAGTAATACCCAAAAAAGTTGAAAAAATCAACATTGTGGTAAAGAGAATTAAAAATATATCTGTTATCTGAGCATTGTATTCATTTGAGAGAAACATAGTCAAAGGCAATTTTCTTGGCTAATATTACAATGTTTCTTTGACTGACAGAAATAATACAAAAGTAAATGTAATTACTTTCAGAGATGGTTGTTAACATTTTTTAGTAATTATGTTTCAGTCATTTGCTCAACGTTTTAAGGTCTTTCAAACAATTACTAAGGTTTTTCATATCCCCTCATATTACATTACTAGCGAGTTAAAAACTTTAGGGAGTATGTACAATTGTTATATTACAACTCCAGAATTTACCAAATAGTTGTCAGAATATGAAAGTGTACAAATAGTCACTGACAATGGCTGAAAAAAATTAATTACACGAGTACAGGTAGGAAAGAAGTGGGAGAGTGCAGTTGTAATTCAGAAACTAGTCTTTGCTGTAATTGGGTGCAAAGTCTAACGATAGCACAAACTCCACTAGTCAAGCAGGACACAACATGCTTGGATGTAATTGAGCTGGAAGTATGAAACTAGGCCCCAAAATTGTTTTAACAAGAATTGACAGCTAGACATACTTGTTAATAAGTACAGAGAGATTTTTAAAAATAGCTTGTTAATTGAATAGTAGAAAATGCAAGACAATATTTAACAAGGGAAAGTCAGGCAGCCTCAAGGAACTGCACCAAAACTAACCATAGTGATGGTCCAAATTTCCATAAAACATACATAATTATGTCATGTTATATTATGTTATTCTATGGGAAATGTAACATCAATTTTTTTGACTAATGATTGTCTGTCAAATTACTTGGGCATTTGTTGCAATAAAATAACCTCTTTGCACCTTAAGGGATAATAAAGTAATAAAGATTAGTTGAATCAATGCCGGCCATGCAGGATTTTTTCTGGTATGCATATTTATATAATCAATAGAGAATATGAATGAAATTCTAAATCAATGTAAATGGAGAAGGCAATGATGGTAATGTCTCCACCTTAGCTTCCACTTTACACAAGAACTAAATACATAAGAGCCATCCAGTGCTTCCAACCCATATACTAGTTATTAACATCACTGCTGTTCAGATAATTTGTCTCCATTCTTAATTTGCCTTGTCCCAATAAGTATGTATCCTTCCCAGGACTAAATTCCATCTCCATTACCTTTAAATGTATTTAATGATTCAACATCTAAGGTAGAGAATTCTAAAGATTCACACTGTCCAGGAGAAGAAATTACGTCTCTTAAATGGATGACTCTACACTATGAGATTATATCAACTAGTTCTAGATTTGATCACCAATACAATGATTACTGCACAAATTACATTGACATTTCCATAGGGAAATAGTTCTTGATTCTTTATTGTACTTAAGTATATCAAAACACTCCTCACCTTATCAGTGAGGAGCATATGATATAATTAAATGCTGTTTGCAAACACTTGAGTGCAGATTATATCAGCAGCACAAATATACACAAATATAATATGCACGCACACATATAATAATATACATATAATATACCCACATGTATAAAATACATATATACATACATGAACTGTCCTGAATGTTTACACACATAATGTGTAGGTAGGAACTGCAGATGTTGGTTTAAACCGAAGATAGACACAAACTGCTGGAGTATCTCAGCGGGCCAGGCAGCATCACTGGATAGAAGGAATGGGTGATGTTTCGGGTCGAGGCCCATCTTCAGACTGTCAGGGGAAAGGGATACACAGAGATAAGAAAGTGTAAAAATGAAACAAAGGAGATAGAGATCAAGGGGATGGTGATGGAGTTTACACACATATGTACATTCTAAATCAGATTGCTTTTGTTGGCTACTTTATAGTGGATGCACAGCCAAGATATTCTGATTTACTGGTTGAAACAAATTTGTAGTGGTCTTTGATTTTTAATAGTGTCCCAAGTTCTGGTGTTTCTCTTATTTTTGATAACACTTCCAATCTTACTAAAGTTATTTCAGAAGTGTTTTAGCTTCAATGATTTATAATTTACTAATTTTGTTCTGTCAATTCTACATGCTGCATTTATGTAGTTAGACTTGTTTTTGTTTAAAATGGACATTTTTAAGAGCATGAAAATTAATTGTGAAATGACATTTTTCTGACATATGTTTAAGAAAGAACTGTAGATGCCGGAAAAATCTAGTGAGTGGTTCAACAACAAAAAATGACCGTTACTCTGGTAAACTCCTGCACAATGGGTAAGCGGGAAAAAGGATGCTTTAGTTTGTCCAAATTCATTGGCTTTATATTTGGGATTAAATTGACGACTAAATTAATGCAACCCATCCCAAAACAAAACATTCAAGATCACAGCATATTGCAATATAATCTAACAAAGCATTTTGCAATATAATCTAACCTTTCTGTCATGGTCCTCCTCCATTGTCAGAGGCCCAGTGCAAAATGGAGGAACAGCACCTCATATTTTGTTTGGGTAGCTTACATCCCAGCGGTATGAACATAGACTTCTCGAACTTCAAATAGCCCTCGTTTCCCTCTCTCCTCATCCCCTCACCCTTCCCAGTTCTCCCAAATGTCTTATTGTCTCTGACTACATTTTATCTCTGTCCCGCCCACTCCCCTGACATCAGTCTGATGAAGGGTCTCGACCCGAAACATCACCTATTCCTTCTCTCTAGAGATGCTGCTTGTCCCGCTGAGTTACACCAGCATTTTGTGTCTACCTTGCAATATAATGATCCCCGTCTTATTCTATAAAATCCATGCCACCCCCTCACTTGTTTTCCAGTACAACTGACAATAATCCAAACAGGAATTTGCCATGTTTTGTCTTCTAATACAATACTCATTGTAAAATTTCAGTACGGTAAAGAGGTGAAATGCGAACACGAGACCAAAAAAAAATAATTTGCGACCTATCAAAGGCAAAGGACATAATCTTTTGACTAGGAGAGCTGTAGACATTCTAAACAACATAGCCTGTGGCAGGGAATTCCATATATTCACAACTCTCTGGGTGCAAAAGTTTTTTCTCACCTCAATCTTAAATGACCTCCCCTTTATTCTAAGACTGTGGCCCCTGGTTCAGGACTCGCCCAACATTGGGAACATTTTTCCTGCATCTAGCTTGTCCAGTCCTTTTATAATTTTATATGTTTCTATAAGATTCCCCCTCATCCTTCTAAACTCCAGTGAATACAAGCCTAGTCTTTTCAATCTTTCCTCATATGACAGTCCCGCCATCCCAGGGATCAATCTCGTGAACCTATGCTGCACTGCCTCAATCACAAGGATGTCCTTCCTCAAATTAGGAGACCAAAACTGTACACAATACTCCAGATGTGGTCTCACCAGAGCCCTGTACAACTGCAGAAGAACCTCTTTACTCCTATACTGAAATCCTCTTGTTATGAAGGCCAACATTCTATTAGCTTTCCTCACTGACCTGCTGTACCTGTAAGCCAACTTTCAGTGACCGGTGTACCAGGTCTCGCTGCACCTCCCCCTTACCTAACCTAACCCCATTGAGATAATAATCTGCCCCCTTGTTTTTGCCACCAAAGTGGATAACCTCACATTTATCTATATTATACTGCATCTGCCACGCATCTGCCCACTCACACAACCTGTCCAGGTCACCCTGCAACCTCCTAACATCCTCTTCACAGATCACACGGCCATCCAGCTTTGTGTCATCCGTAAACTTGCTAGTGTTGCTCCTAATTCCCTCTTCCAAATCATTAATATATATGGTAAACAGTTGCAGCCCCAACACCGAGCCTTGTGGCACTCCACTCGCCACTGCCTGCCATTCTGAAAAGGACCCGTTCTCTCCTACTCTTTGCTTCCGTTCTGCCAACCAATTTTCTATCCATGTCAACACCCTACCCCCAATACCATGTGCTCTGATTTTAGTCACCAGTCTCCCGTGCAGGACCTTATCAAAGGCTTTCTGAAAGTTTAGATACACTACATCCACTGGCACCCCTTCATCCATTTTACTTGTCACATCCTCAAAAGGTTTCATAAATCCATGTTGACTTGGACTAATCCTTTTACTGCTATCCAAATGACCCATTATTACCTCTTTAATAATTAACTCCAGCATCTTTCACACCACCGAAGTCGGCTAACTGGTCTGTAATTCCCCATTTTCTCTCTCGCTCCTTTCTTGAAAAGTGAGATAACATTAGCTATCCTCCAATCCACAGGAACTGATCCTGAATCTATTGAACATTGGAAAATGATCACCAATGCGTCCACTATTTCTAGAGCCACCTCCTTGAGGACCCTGGGATGCAGACCATCAGGTCCAGGGGATTTATCATCCTTCAGTCCCATTAGCCTACCCAATACTATTTCTCACCTAATGAAAATATCTTTCAGTTCCTGTACCCCGTTAGATCCTCTGTCCTCCAGTACATCTGGGAGATTGTTTGTGTCTTCCTTAGTGAAGACAGATCCGAAGTACCTATTCAACACTTCTGCCATTTCATTGTTGCCCATAATAATTTCACCTGTGTCTGCCTTCAAGGACCCACATTTGACTTTGCTACTCTTTTTCCCTTAACATATCTAAAGAAGCTTTTACTGTCCTTCTTTATATTCCTGGCCAGCTTCCCCTCATACTTCATCTTTTCAGCCCATATTGCCCATTTTGTTTCCTTCTGTTGTCCTATGAAAGTTTCCCAATCCTCTGGCTTCCGGCTACTCTTTGCTGTGTTATATATCTTTTCTTTTTGTTTTATTCTATCCCTAACTTCTCTTGTCAGTCACGGTTGCCTCCTACGCCCCTTCGAATCTTTCTTCCTTTTTGGAATGAAATGATCCTGTGTCTTCCAGATTATGCACAGAAATTCCTGCCATTGCTGTTCCACCATCATTCCTGCTAGGATCCCTTTCCAGTCCACCTTGGCCAGCTCCCCTCTCATGCCTTCATAGTCCCCTTTGTTCAACTGCATCAGAGCTCCTGTGGATTTTGAAGCAACAGCAACAAAGAGAAGCAGGGAGAAAGTACTGATTGGCTCTAGCCTGAGTGGGAGGAGAGTTAGATGTGAGTCAGAGGGGAAAAACAGTTTAAAACTGAGGAATTTATTTTGTAAATTGGTAAATTAGGCAATTTATCAGTCAATATAAGCAAGACGGGTCTTAGGGAGCGGCCTTGTGAGAAAAGTGTGAGTCTTTGGCTCAGGAGTCTTAGGAGAGGAGGCTACGCAAAACGCTGGAGAGGGAGAGACAAAAGAAGGAGATGTCAAGCAAGCTGATTCAGTGTGATGCTTGCAGTATGTGGGAGGTCAAGGACACTGCTGGTGCCTCTGGCTGTTACAAATGTGTGACGTGCATCCAGGTACAGCTCCTGCAGGACCGTGTTGGGGAACTGGAGAAGCAAGTGAATGACCTCAGGTTTGTCCGAGAAACTGAGTCGTTCCTCGACAAGTCCTACAGTAAGATTGTTACACCTAAGGTACTGGAAGAGAGAAGGTGGGTGACGGTGAGAAAGGGGGGGAAGCATGGAATGCAAATGTCCCTGGGTGTTGTACCTCTTGTGAACAGGTTCACCCACTTAGAAGCTGTCAGGACAGAAGACGTTATTGCACTGAGCAGCGGACTGGCTTGCGAAGCATAAAGGGCTTTTGAGCCAAAACCAAAGAGGCCAACGTCAGACAATGCCATTGTAGTTGGAGACTCCATTGTGAGAGGTACGGACAGGGGTTTCTGCGGCATTCGAGGATGGTGTGCTGCCTTCCTGGTGCCAGGATCCAGGATGTCACGGACAGAGTGCAGAAAATCCTCAAGGGCGAAGGTGAACAGCCGAAAGTGGTAGTACATGTCGGCACAAATGATGTCGGAAAGAAGGGGATGAATATTCTGCAGCGTGACTTTAGAGAGCTCGGAAAAATGCTAAAAAGCAGGACCTCCAGGGTTGTTATCTCCGGTTTACTTCCAGTTCCTCGGGCTGGCGAGAGCAGGAACAGGGAGATAAGGGATCTGAATGTGTGGCTGAGGAACTGGTGCAGGGGGCAGGGATTTAGATTCTTAGATCACTGGGATCTGTTTTGGAGTAAGGAGGAACTGTACAAAAGGGACGGATTACATCTAAACAGGTGGGGGACCAGCATTCTGGCAGGCAGGTTTGCCACTGCTACACGGGTGGTTTTAAACTGAATAAGGGGGGTGGGGTGTCAAATGGGATAGTCGAGGATGGAGTTAAAGGGAAAGAGAGTAAAGGGATGGTTAATGACCCCAGAATTAATGGGAAAGAAAGCTCACAAAGGGATAGGAGAGTATGGCCAAGTGTAATAGGGATCGATGTGAAAGGTGAGATGCGTAAGGAATTAAAAGTATTGTATATGAATGCGCGAAGTATAAGAAGTAAAGTAGATGAGCTTGAGGCTCAGTTAGAGGTTGGTAGATATGACATTGT
Organism: Malacoraja senta; assembly: GCA_038087875.1. Lineage (NCBI taxonomy): Eukaryota > Metazoa > Chordata > Chondrichthyes > Rajiformes > Rajidae > Malacoraja > Malacoraja senta. Next base: position 52,866 of record JAXLNO010001954.1, on the reverse strand, counting down.
GGTGATTACTGAGACGTGGCTGCAGGAGGATCAGGCCTGGGAACAATATTCAGGGTTATACATCCTATAGAAAGGACAGGCAGGTGGGCAGAGGAGGGGGGGTAGCTCTGCTGGTGAGGGATGGAATTCAGTCCCTTGCGAGGGAAGACATAAGGACTGACGAGGTAGAGTCACTGTGGATTGAGTTGAGGAATTGTAAAGGCAAGAAGACACTAATTGGTGTTATCTACTGAGCCCCAAATAGTAGGCCGGGATGTAGGGTATAAGTTGCAACAGGAGTTAAAACTGGCATGTAACAAAGGTAATGCCACTGTGGTGATGGGGGATTTCAATATGCAGGTAGACTGGGAAAATCAGGTTGGTTCAGGACCCCAAGAAAGAGAGTTTGTAGAATGCCTCCGAGATAGATTCTTAGAGCAGCTTGTAATGGAGCCGACCAGAGAAAAGGCAATTCTGGATTTAGTGTTGTCCAATGGACCAGATATGATAAGGTCATAGGTGGTTGCAGGTCGGTGAAAATTTTCAACACGTTGAAAATTCAGCGGCGACCAGAAAGATGCTACGACTCTTTGGGCGACTGAGGAGACTACTCAAGACCATACAGGCAACACCCTGGCGACATGAGTGAGTAGTCGCCCAAAGAATCGTACCTTGTTCTGGTCGCCACTGGATTTTCAACGTGTTGAAAATTTTTGGCGACCTGTAACGACACATGACTGGTGCTGGCAGTCACGGCAAAAAGTCGCGTAAGTGGGACAGACCCATAATAGTCTCTCTTTTCCCAAGTGAAACTAACTAACCTGCAATATGTTGACATTTTGAATTGTTCAAGGAGGTCTGGACATTCTCACTGCCATCAGCACCTGCTTTAACATTGTTATGTGGTTACCGCAGACTGTCCTATTGAGATCAGTATTTTGTTGGCCAGCACATGCAATTTCCCCCTGCTGAAGTGAAACAGGACAAGTGATGAGTTGAAATGCTGCATGTGAGGAAAAGTTTGTCTTTTGCCCGGCTTAAGATTTGATCACTCTGATGTGCCAAGTCTTAAATATTCAATGAATGACCTAATTTTGTAAAGATATCCCTGATACAACATACACCACATGATGAGTATCACATACATATACATGTTTCTCTGTGCTGATAATGTAGAATTGATGTGTACTCACCTGGTGTAATTTAAATTTTCTTTATTGGCACAAACCTGCTGGTTTATAAAGAGTAAAATAAAGTTGCAAAAAGTGTATGGATGTCTGCTTAGGCTAGATATAGCATTCTTGGTATTCTGAATTGAGTTCAGCAGAAAGATTCATGATGTTCTGACCCTATTTATTTGTTCTGAATATGACTTCTACCTGAGCTAGATGCTCATTTTCTCTCATTTTGAATTAGAGGTGAATTACTGTTTGTATAGCGTCTGTATCATTTAATCATCAATGAACCAAGTCTATGATGTGCATTTGTGATTAGCACACAGTTTATGAATGAATAGAAAATGTTGATGTATTTTAAATAGTCTTTTCGATTTCTTGATCAAATCAGTTTCCCAATTTTCAAGTCTCAGATTTGCAACTACACTCACCATCTGTGCACCAACTTACTGGCATTTCCGCAAGTATATTTTTCTTTGAGCTTGAAGGAAGTGGCCAAGGCATAATTCTATAGGTCCTCCAGACTACTGAACTTCATCTGTAAAGCAAGCATCTCAATCAAAACTACATTGATGTTGCATCTGTTTTCCATGTTCAAAACAAGCCCACAAAATGTCCAACATTGCTGATTGCATGCTTGCACGTGCCCGGTCTCTGCTTGCCCCTATGCAATTGAATCCACAACTTCCTCATCGGCAAACTTGAATCCACAACTTCCTTCATTGCACCGGCAAACCTCAATCAGTTTTTTTTAGAGATACAGTGTGGAAACAGGCTCTTCAGCCCACCAAGTCTGCGTCGACCAGCGATCCCCACACATTAACATTACCCTACACACACTGGGGACAATTTACACATACACAAAGCCAATTAACCTACATACCTGTACGTCTTTGGAGTGGGGAGGAAACCTAAGATCTCGGAGAAAAACCACACGGTCTCGGGGAGAACGTACAAACTCCGTAAAGACCGCCCCTGTAGTCGGGATTGAACCCGGGTCTCTGGTGCTGTAAGCACTGTAAACTGTGTGCTCAGTCCCCTGCTCTATTCTCCCTATGTCCCATTACTGTGAAGGCAGTCACAGCTCTAAAACAATCGTTAAATTAACAATGATATCACTGTTGCTGGACCATTAATGAGTAACTATGAATCGGAGCACAGGAGGGAGATTGCTAATCTGATTGACGGTGTCCGAACAACAATCTTGCACCCAATGTTAGCAAGACCAAAGAGCTGACTGGTGATTTCAGGAAGGGAAATCCGAGGATTCATACACCCGTCTTCATCAACGGAATAGGTTGTAGAGTTTAATGTCCTCACTTTTGAGATCCTAATGCTATTTGGATATTCGTTTTAAGGACTACCAAAGGGAGAGGACAACAAAATATGTTGCAAACATCCTAAAGCATGAAATCCATAATGAAAATTAAACAAGAGGCAAGAGGTAAAGCAATACTATGTGTCAGCAATTCATCCAGAAAGAAAACATTACAAAATGCCACAATTTTTCAGATCTGTGAAATGTAGGCATACAGGCAATGCGGGAATAGCTTTTTTACGTGTCCAATTCTCATTGTGAACCATGTTAATGCTAATGCAACAGGATTTCACTGCTTGCATAGCACAAGCTATGAATGATACATTTGAATGTGTATTTCATGTCTATATAAATAACATCTCTACACCAATTTGTTGGTACAGTGCAGTGGCTTAAAATAAGCACGTCATCTCATTTTTTGTGATGTTTTCACTGTGACACCCTGGTTGACTCGTAATACTTGGTTAGCAAATTAAATATTTGAATACCTTACTGTTTATTGAATAAATTTAAATGGAAATTGCAATATAATACTTGAGAATGCAATCTTTATGTTTTTATGAAGGATTCACTTTATCTGTGACAAATGCAGACACTAAAATTAGCCATCATGCGCTACCAGGTAGCAGGAAATTTAAAACCCTAATGAAAACCTGTGAAACCACAATATGGAAAGGAGAGTTCCTGATTATTCAGCGTGTAGCCTATATAGAACCAAGAAACATCTTTTGTTTGTTAGTGCGAAGTATCAGATACCATTACATAGGACTTCTGGACAATGAAATTGGTATTAGCTAAAAGAAGTAAATGGGCTCATAACTATTCTGAACAGCCAATCGAGCCATTTTCTGTTTCATTGAAGTCAACAGAAAAAGGATCAGGCACAGGCTAAATAGGCTGCTATTTTGCTTGGAGCTTTTTCACTGTCGGCAAAGACCAATTTCAACCCTTCACAATATAGTATGTTGTTGTGAGATTGTTTTTTAATTCTTTGTATGAAGCCATTTATATTTATCAAAGTGTTATGCAACAAACATTTATGTATTTCATATCATAATCTAGTTATATTCTTTTGTTTGTTTGTGGATGTGTGGTGAAAGGTGCAGTTCAATGACTGGGTTGATGATCCCTTGGAGCTCAGTTGAATGTATGCACAAGCAAGCAACATATCTATACTGCAGCTTAATGACTGAAATTTGAGTAGCCTTTGTTATGGTGTGAAGGCAATTAAGATGCAGCTGCCCAGCTCTCAAGATAAGGTCCCACATAGGAGATTAGTGGGCAAAATTAGGGCACATGGTATTGGGGGTAGAGTGCTGACATGGATAGAAAATTGGTTGGCAGACAGGAAACAAAGAGTAGGGATTAATGGGTCCCTTTCAGAATGGCAGGCAGTGACTAGTGGGGTACCGCAAGCCTCGGTGCTGGGACGGCAGCTATTTACAATATACATCAATGATTTGGATGAAGGGATTCAAAGTAACATTAGCAAATTTGCAGATGACACAAAGCTGGGTGGCAGTGTGAACTGTGAGGAGGATGCCATGAGAATGCAGGGTGACTTGGACAGGTTGGGGGAATGGGCAGATGCATGGCAGATGAAGTTTAATGCGGAGAAATGTGAGGTTATCCACTTTGGTAGCAAAAACAGGAAGGCAGTTTACTATCTAAATGGCGTCAAGTTGGGAAAAGGGGAAGTACAAAGGGATCTGAGGGTCCTTGTACATCAGTCTATGAAAGTAAGCATGCAGGTACAGCATGCATTGAAGAAAGCGAATGGCATGTTGGCCTCTATAAACAAGAGGAATCAAATATAGGAGCAAAGAGGTCCTTCTGCAGGTGTACAGAGCCCTAGTGAGACCACACCTGGAGTATTGTGTGCAGTTTTGTTCCCCTAATTTCAGGAAGGACATTCTTGCTATTGAGGGAGTGCAGTGTAGGTTTACAAGGTTAATTCCCGGGATGACGGGACTGTCATATGTTGAGAGAATGGAGCAGCTGGGCTTGTACACTCTGGAGTTTAGAAGGATGAGAGGGAATCTCATTGTAACATATAAGATTGTTAAGAGCTTGGACACGCTAGAGGCAGGAAACATGTTCCCGTTGTTGGGGGAGTCCAGAACCAGGGGCCATAGTTTAAGAATAAGGAGTAAGCCATTTAGAACGGAGACGAGGAAACACTTTTTCTCACAGAGAGTGGTAAGTCTGTGGAATTCTCTGCCTCAGAGGGCAGTGGAGGCAGGTTCTCTGGATGCTTTCAAGAGAGAGCTAGATAGGGCTCTTAAAAATAGCGGAGTCAGGGGATATGGGGAGAAGGCAGGAACGGGGTATTGGGGATTGGGGATGATCAGCCATGATCACATTGAATGGCGGTACTGGCTCGAAGGGCCGAATGGCCTACTCCTGCACCTATTGTCTATTGTCTATTGTCTATAATAGAAAGAAAGAACCACAGATGCTGGTTAATACACAAATGCATACAAAGTGCTGGAGTAACTAAGCAGGTCAGGCAGATCTCTGTGGAATATGTACAAAGTGCTGAAGAAGGGTCTCGCCCCGAAACATCACCTATCCATGTTCTCCAAAGAAGCTGCCCTGACCTGCTGAGATACTCGAGCATTTTGTGTCCTCTCCTGTAGATTAGCTTTATTCCTGTGGGAAGCTTGTTGGAGGTGAAGTGCAGAATTGCAATAGGGATGATTAAAGAAATGCTGGGATGATGGCAGTCGAGCCTATTGTTGACCCTTTAGTTGAGATCATTGCTTGCATGTTTCATCAGACAGACATGAGATGATAAAGAATTTGAGCAGGTAGCCAAATTTGAAAAAGATGTGCTGGATGGAGTCCATTTCAATTGACTGTGAAGCTTTGAGTGAGATTTTAAAAAAGGACTGTTCATCGTGGTTGATGCTGCACCATGTTTCTCTTGGAGTTGATGCCAGTGTAGGTCATTTTCATTGTGGCTCTAAATAGATGGAATCCACACTGTGATTCCAAGTAAGCTGGGGTTGGCTACAGATGACCATTTTTAACATGGAGGAATCTACAAAAACCCTTTCCTAACACTTTTAGATACTACAGAGAATAGCCAATTCGCTTCATATATTTTCATGTATTGGAACTAGCAACATTGGCAGCTCAGTAAAAATGACAATGCTGATCTTGGTCCGTGTTACAAGTTTCCTCATGTGCCTCCATCATGACGGGGAATAGAACAAGCCACCTTTGCTCAGGATATAGGGGGAGATGAGGTCTTTGCTGCCCAGATGTATGAGGATGCGTGTGTCCAGAAGCCATGGTTCTCCAAGGAGCCCATCACTGATTTCTATCACCTTCTGCTGACAGAGTCCAGCTAAAGAGCTGTGCTTGGAGTGCTCTGCATGTATCAGTGAAGCTCCCTCAGTTCCTTTGTTTGTGAACTAATTCCAGAGAACAATGCCAGACATTATCAGTACTCCCACTTTGCAGCAACTGCTGCATTGAGGAGACAAGAGGAATCCTATTCGAGTTTGAAAGGGAGGAAAATGAGTGAGCAGAATATGGGAGTGGAGCTCTCATGACTCTCATCCACTCGACCAATTGGTTGCTCTCAGAATCATCTATGCATTTACTCCTGGTCAGAGGATTCTCCAAAGAGAGTCCTGCCCTTAATGTCAATCATGTATGTGTCCACTTGATCACATTTGAAGACCAGAACAAACAAATTTATTATTTCATGGTATGTTCATACACCAGTCGGGTCATGCTGAATGTCTGTTGTTCACTTCCATTTGAAAGATTTACTAGTTCAAGGCAATGCCCCTTTAATGGCTTCAGATAATCTGCTGATTTGCAATGCAGGAAGCCATAAATGTCCAAGGTGGACAATCATAAACTTATATGGCAGGCATTTGAACGACCAATGTCACAATGAAGCTGAGATCTCATTCATCAGATGACGTGCTTTGCTGTGTTGCTAGGATTTGAGCTGGGCCTGGTCACAATGTCCACACCAGACAGGATGGGTTCCAGACTTTACACGAAGGAGTGCGCAAAGTAGCACCTCAATTCACCCATGCCCTTTGATGTTTGAGATAGACCTAAGAAATTGCAGTTGTATAAGACGTTGGTGAGACCACATTTAGAATATTGTGTTCATTGCTGGGCACCATGTTATTGGAAATATATTGTCAAACTTGAAAGGGTTCAGTAAAGATTTACAAGGATGTTGCCAGGACTAGAGGGTGAGAGCTATAGGGAGAGGTTGAGTAGGCTGGATCTCTATTCCATGGCGCGCAGGAGGATGAGGGGAGATCTTATAGAGGTATACAAAATCATGACAGGAATAGATCAGGTAGATGCACAGAGTCTTATGCCCAATGTAGGGGAATCGAGGACCAGAGGTCATAGGTTCAAGGTGAAGGGGAAAAGATTTAATAGGAATCCGAGGGGTAACTTTTTCACACAAAGGGTGGTGGGTGTATGGAACAAGTTGCCAGAGGAGGTAGTTGAGGCTGGGACTATCCCATTGTTTATGAAACCGTTAGACAGGTACATGGATAGGACAGGTTTGGAGGGATATGGACCAAGCGCAGGCAAGTGGGACTATGTAGCTGGGACATTGTTGGCTGGTGTGAGCAAGTTGGGCCGAAGGGCCTGTTTCCACACTGTATCACTCTATGACTCTAAATGCCTTGGGTATCTCAATGTGCCTCACCATTGCTGACATTCATGGGCTGAGGAGTCACAGACCACAACAGCATACTCTATTAGATGCTTTGTACATAAACCTCGTGCACTAGCAAGCTGGCCATCCATTCCGCCTGTTGTCAGCATTGTGCTTTTCACAATCGGTCCTCAGTTTAATGTTCTCTGATATAGGTACTCAGAACAATGTCCTATAATATCCTCATATATTGCCTTCAGTGTAATTCACATGGTGCCTTCAGTGTAGTTCTGTCCAATATTCTGTACTGTGTACCATCTGTTCTCAGTGTAGTTCTGTCCAATATTTGGTACTCGGTGTACCATCTGAACTCCTCAGTGTAATGCTTTCCACTCTCTCTAAAAAAAGTAATGTCTTCATATATTTACCTCAGTGCAACGTGCCATGTATCTGAATAAATCTATTCTCTGTCCTCAGCATAATAGTATCCAATCTAACTCAATTTAATGTTCCGTATAATTTGCTGTCAGTTTTTTGCAATATTTACACTGCCTTGTTTAAAGAAGTTTGATCTAACTGTAATATTCTCCACAATATGACCTTAGTGTAATGTTCTCCATACTTTGACCTTCACATAATGCTATCGGTACCCTGATCTCAGTGTAATGCACTTAAAACACGGCTGTAGAAAACTCTTTATCAGTGTAATGTTCTCTAAATTCTATATGCTCAGGATATTACTATCCAAACTTCACTCTCAGTCTACATTCTCTGCGGTCTACCATCAGTGCAATGTTCCTGAAACTCTGTTCTTCCTGTAATGTGTTCTGCCTACTGACTTTATTGCAATGCTTTCTTCAATCTTCCTTCAGTGAGATGCTCCCTAAAAACAAAGCACTCATGGTAATGCTCTCCAAAATATGCCAGCAATGGAATGCTCTCTCTAAAGGTCCAAGTGCATGTTCTTCATTATGTAATTCATTATAATGCACTCTCTTCTCACTCTACATATTAATTATCTGCATGCACTGCCTTAATTGCTATGCTTTCCATCTCGTGCCCTCAGTCTAATACCGGCTCAATAGGAACTCACTATTGTGTTCTCCATTACTTTATTGTCAAGGCCCCCACACTCTGTAATGCCCTCCATATTCTAACTCGGTGTAACGCTCTGTATTTTCTCTAGTTTCTTCTTGTAACTCAGCATGATAGGCATTTTACTGTACTATTCCCCATGTTCTGAGCTCACTGTAATGCAACTTTCTTTAGTGTGATGTGTGAATCTTTAATCTTTCTTCCATATGACGATCTGCACACAAGGTTCTCAATGTAATGTTCCAGTAGTCTGCTCTCAAGAGTAAAGGCTCTGTCCCACGGGTTTGCGGTCATTGGCGGTGAAGCGCGGCGTCGCCTGAAGAGGGGACCGCACGGCAACCATGAGAGCGGCGCACGGATGCTGCGCGGGGGCCGAGTGATCTCCGTACGGCCGGTTCCACGAGCTTGCGGCGTCGGGTGATGACGTCTTTCGGATCGCGGGGCTGTGGCAGCGGCCGTGCCTCACTGGTGGTGGCTGTGGCGGTGAAAGTTCGACTCACGGCGCTCGTGCCGCACTAGCGGCGGCGGTGACCGTGCCGCACTCGTGCCTCACTGGCGGCGGCTGTGCGGTAAGAAATTATTTTTAGACAGTGTTGACTTTTTGTGCGGTGTTGGGACCAACGGCGCACGGCCTCGGCAGTGTGCGTTTGACCGAACCCGCGGTCTCTGGCGGTCCACGAGCGGTAGATACTTCCTGTATCACCGCCAATGACTGCAGACTCGTGAGACAGGCCTTTATTGCTCCACACGACCTGCCTCGACATAACACAGTCTGTACTTAATGTACACTCTGTTCTTTGCCCTCACTAAAATAATATTTGCATACTACTTTGAGTGTGATACTCTCTTTCCTTCCCTCAATGTAACTCTCCATGCTCTAAATTAACATAACACTGACACTTCTGTATCCACAGCATAACCGTTTAAAATCCTCAGTGCACTGCTATCCATGTAAATTGCTCGTACTATGCTTCCCCAGTCTAGTTTCAGTCAAAAACCACTGAATCAAGCACTTGAATAACTAATCTTTATTTTGACAAAACACAATTACAGTTCCCACCACTTTACCTAACCACCGCGGGTTCGATCCTCGTATCTGCCTGATCAAGCCCTCCAGGCCTTGCTCAAACAGAGACACTCCAGAAGGTCACGCAGTCCTAAGCGCTCTCCCAGAATATCGATGCAGGACCTCGTGGCAGTGGACTTTTATAGGTCCCCGGACATTGAGGGGCTGAACTACGTGGGGGTGGTCTCTTTACAATCCAATTACAGATATCGATTAACCCCACACATAACAGACATATCCCTAACCCAATAATACAGCAGCTAATACATTGTATTCAAACAGGGCTTCTCAAGGAAGCAAACATAGCAACATTTACCCTGATCTGCAAGAAAACCAGACCATGCTCAATACCTCATCCAATCAACACTCGGCAAAGTAGAACTCTGCAACATTATTTACAATTATTTACAATTCCTATGTCTGGTTTGCAGTCATCCAATCCATTCTATGCATTTTGCACCCAATTGACAGGGTCTACAGATGTTCTTCTTCTTTTCCTGCAGCTTGGATCTAGGCTCTAGACAAACTGGCACCACTCTGCAGCTTCTCCCAGTTCTGCAGAGAGCACTTACAAATTGACCAAATCTCCCAGTAGCCCTGAAGCTTTTACCCCATTTTAAAGTCCTAGCCCCTCCAATCTGACCAGGATTAACATTCCTTCCTTTTTATCATATATCATAACCCATCATTTATGATAACCAAATAGTCCAATAATCAGCTAACCAGATATTCATAAGTGTGTCCATTACATTTTCCATCTATCAGCAACACAAGATGATGATGTTTCTTCCCAGAATCTTGTCAAGCTTCCCGAGTTCTCGTGGGCGTAGCTTCACAATTTCCGTCTGATGAGTCTTCACCTCCCGAGTTTTCGTGGGCATGAATTCCCTCCATCCGTGTTGTTGCCCATTCTTCCATCCCTTTCCATAGTCGAACCTATAACCTAAAATTTCTGAAAAAACTTGGGACAAAGCAAGTTACCATCATGCACCCATGCTTTCCAATACATTCACTATAATTCTATTTCACTCGAACCGATTATCCTATTTCTTAATATACTCTTTATTATCCTAGGATCAACACTAATCAGCCCTCTTCATATTCACACAATGTTATAATATGTATATCTGATGATAGAAACATAGAATCATAGAAAATAGGTGTAGGAGGAGGCCATTCTGCCCTTCGAGCCAGCACCGCCATTCATTGTGATCATGGCTGATGGTCCCCTATCAATAACCAGTGCCTGCCTTCTCCCCATATCCCTTGTCTCCACTAGCCCCTAGAGCTCTATCTCTTAAATCCATCCAGTGACTTGGCCTCCACCGCCCTCTGTGGCAGGGAATTCCACAAACTCACAACTCTCTGGGTGAAAAAGTTTTTTCTCACCTCAGTCTTAAATGACCTCCCCTTTATTGTAAGACTGTGGCCCCTGGTTCTGGACTCGCCCAACATTGGGAACATTCCTCCTGCATCTAGCTTGTCCAGTCCTTTTATAATTTTATATGTTTCTATAAGATCCCTCCTCATCCTTCTAAACTCCAGTGAATACAAGCCTAGTCTTTTCAATCCTTCCTCAAATGACAGTCCCGCCATCCCAGGGATCAATCTCGTGAACCTACGCTGCACTGCCTCAATCACAAGGATGTCCTTCCTCAAATTAGGAGACCAAAACTGTACACATTACTCCAGGTGTGGTCTCACCAGAGCCCTATACAACTGCAGAAGAACCTCTTTACTCCTATACTGAAATCCTCTTGTTATGAAGGCCAACATTCCATTAGCTTTCTTTACTGCCTGCTTTACCTGTAAGCCAACTTTCAGTGACCGGTGTACAAGGACGCCCAGGTCTCGCTGCACCTCCCCCTTACCTAACCCCATTGAGATAATAATCTGCCCCCTTGTTTTTGCCACCAAAGTGGATAACCTCACATTTATCTATATTATACTGCATCTGCCATGCATCTGTCCACTCACTCAACCTGTCCATGTCACCCTGCAACCTCCTAACATCCTCTTCACAGTTCACACTGCCACCCAGCTTTGTGTCATCCGCAAACTTGCTAGTGTTGCTCCTAATTCCCTCTTCCAAATCATTAATATACATGGTAAACAGTTGCGGCCCCAACACCGAGCCTTGCGGCACTCCACTCGCCACTGCCTGCCATTCTGAAAAGGACCCGTTCACTCCTATTCTTTGCTTCCGGTCTGCCAACCAATTTTCTATCCATGTCAACACCCTACCCCCAATACCATGTGCTTTAATTTTAGTCACCAGTCTCCCATGCGGGACCTTATCAAAGGCTTTCTGAAAGTCTAGATACACTACATCCACTGGCACCCCTTCATCCATTTTACTTGTCACATCCTCAAAAAATTCCAGAAAATTAGTCAAGTATGATTTCCCTTTCATAAATCCATGATGACTTGGACTAATCCTTTTACTGCTATCCAAATGCCCCATTATTACCTCTTTAACAATTGACTCCAGCATCTTTCCCACCACCGAAGTCAGGCTAACTGGTCTGTAATTCCCCGTTTTCTCTCTCGCTCCTTTCTTGAAAAGTGGGATAACATTAGCTATCCTCCAATCCACAGGAACTGATCCTGAATGTATTGAACATTGGAAAATGATCACCAATGCGTCCACTATTTCTAGAGCCACCTCCCTGAGGACCCTGGGATGCAGACCATCAGGTCCAGGGGATTTATCATCCTTCAGTCCCATTAGCCTACCCAATACTATTTCTCGCCCAATGAAAATTTCTTTCAGTTCCTCTACCCCCTTAGATCCTCTGTCCTCCAGTACATCTGGGATGATGGGTTCTCATATAAATTTCAACTGGGTTCAGTCCAGATTTCCCTGCAGGCGTGACTCTAATTTAAAGCAACCATGATAAATGTTCCAATTTAACCAAATTCAGTCTCAGCCTTCAATTTACTATATCAAATTTCAGTATCCATCTCATCCTTCTTATTCCATTGTAGCCGATAATACAATTCCATTCGAATTCCTGCGGAATTCCCAGCTGTTCAAACTTTAACAATCAATTTCTATATGTCGTTAATTTCATCATAAATCCAATTAGGAAAGCTGAATCCAGGTACAATTTCTTTCCACCTTGATAATAGAAAAAGCCGCTTTACCATCAAAGGTTAAACAATTCAAATCCATCGGTTAAATATGCATCGGCTCTGCTATTCTCAATACCTATTCAAATTTCTCCCTCTAATTCACTAGGTTTTCCCTCCAGTACTTCTTCTTATTTATGTATGTCTCCTTACTATGTTGACTTTACTATGTTGACTCTTTACTATGTTGGCTCCGTTCTCAGTCTAGGGGTTCTCGCTTATACTAGTTCTTTATATCTCTAAGTAACTCTTCTGGATGGTTAGTATTGACTTTCTGAGGGGAACTCATAAATTTACAGTCTACCTCATCATTTTATACTACCACCTTACGTTTCCAGGGTATGTCTTAAGTCCTGATATCTGCTAGGGTCTGTCCCTTCCTTGACAGTGACTAAATAGTCCAGTCCAATCTTCAACTATCCTCCTATGGGTGAGACAAAAGAATAATACTGTATCCCTTAGGCCCTCTTTAAATTAATGTACTTATAACTAAATCTTGGCGCAAAGTGAGTATTTTGCCTCGAACCACAGAGGAATTCCTTTTCATTCAAATTCAGTCCTTTAAAGTGGGGCTTGTCCCAAAAGTTGTTAAAGGTCGTCGTTGTTCTTTCTTTTTTTAGGGAAGGTTAGATAGTGTCCTTTACTCTCCTTCCTTTTCTTTCTCCAAAAACGAGGTGATATTAAAGTTGAGCACTAGGGTAGGTCTTCCTCTTCTTCTTTTCTGGCGTCAGTTTCAATTTCAAGGGAGTAGGGATAGTGAAGAGCTCGGTTTCCGTGTGTTGGCCTCCCCAGATGTGTCTTAAAGGGGCCAGGACAGTATCATTTCGTCTTGCTAGTTGATCCTGTTTCTGTGGAGCTACATTACCTTTGCTGTCCTCAAGGGGTCTGTGCAGTCTTTACCTCTCTCCCCAGATAGTATGTCATCGATATACTGTCCTGCAGGCACAAACTCAGTCACACATTAGTATAATAACTTATTTCCCCACTCCCGTACCTCCTGCACAGTAAGCTTATTTCTTCTCTCCCTGGTGCCATTTCCATTCCTTAGTTACCATTCCTTCTCACGCCAGCTACTATGTTCCTTTTCTTACTTTCTTTATTGCCCCATGGTTTTTCTTCCATCCTGCTATATTCTGTCTTCTCGCTGGACACTCCTTGCTCCAGTGACCTAATTGGGTGCAGTTGAAACAGGCTCCTTGATTTACAATCTTCTTTGCTCTAATGGGTTTTCTGGGATAGTCATAAGATAGTTTACAATTTTCTTCTATGTGATTTTCAGTTTTTACTCCAATAGTACATCCAATTCGTTCATTCTGGTAAATTACTTGAGGAGGGGTCTAGAGTAGTGGTCATGTCTCCATGCCCACAGTTCCAGGACGGGTTGGTAAATTATTACTGAGAAAATGGGTGAATGGTGTGTGACTTCTTAGTTCCTGACATTCGGGCCATCTCTCTCTCTGGTCTCTTGGGTCCCAGTAGTCTCTTGAATTAAAGGACCTCCCATAATTCCTCGGGTCTCGGATGTTTCTATATTCCCTAGGATCTCTAATTTCTTCGTAATCCTGGAAATCCCTTCTTTGACCCCTCTCTTTCACTCCTCCTTTGTTGGACAGGCCCGATTCCAATGTCCCATTCCCCAACAAGTATAGCATTGATTAGGCAACATAGTTGGTCTTATTCTACCCCTTGGTTCCATTGGAATGGGTTTTAAATTGGGAGTGTAGTGGTGATAATAATCTGAGTAATCTGGAACCCTAATTTCTCCCAATCCATAATTTGCTGGTACTCTGGGAATCCATGGTTCAGAGTTAGATCTTGGCACTCTTTCTTGGCTATACGTTCACTCTCTCTTCTAGTTACAGGCTAATTTTCCTGGTTCCTGCCCTCCTTCCAATAGTGCTTCACAGCTCTGGCCATTTGACTGGCTCGGTTCTCAGACCAGTTCCTGTTATCAGTTCTAATTAAATCCGCTACTTCAGTGGGGAGAAAATTCAATAAGATCGCACAATATTGAGGGGAACATGCTCCATTCTGATAGTCTAAATCACCTGATTGATCCATATATCATTTTGAAAAACGGTCTAGAAATTCGTCTGCTCCTTCACCCTTTTCTGGTCTTATTTCCAGAACTCGTTTTAAATCGCCTGGTTTCTGAAATGTTTTTGCAAGGGCCGTTAAAACAGCCTCTTCTCTTGCACTGTCATTCATTACTACATTTGCCAAGGCTTCATAAGTTGGGTGTCCCAGGGCTACTAGAAATTTGGTATTTTCAGCTGGAGTAATTATCTGTTGTATGGTTTCCCACAAATCCCGGGAATCTGCATGATATACACGCATTGTGGTTCTTAAATAATCTATAAAGGCAGCAGGTGACTTCTTCCTATCGGGGATTCTGTTTAGTACTGCCATTATTTCATGGGGCTTCCACGGAGTATGGACGTCTGTGGCACGGGGATTATTCATACTTACTGCGCTGGCCGAATCCACTGTACCTATCCCTTCCCTTACTGGTAACTGCCTAAGGGATACCTGTTTAATTTGTAAGCTTTTGGTTACGTCAAAATCTATCTCGGTATCTTCAATCAGTGTCTCACCCTCGGATGAATCTTCCTGTTCACTAGGGGTTTCCCGATACTGCCCAAATACATCATTCCTTTTTCTTTCTACTCGTGTAATCTGTCTAGGTTGTGGCTCACAGAAATACTCTGCCGGTTGCACTAAATCTAACATACCTTTTTTTTTCTTTAAACACCGGGCCTAACCTTTTTGTTCTACTCTGGGTGCCATAAGCCACTGGACGATCTATCAATGATGGCGTGGATAGGATCGAAGGATCTGGTACCTCAGTATCTGCTGTTGGTAGAGTCTGTTCAGATGTAGAATCTGCAGGAGTTATTATAGATTCTGCAGACCTAAAGTATCTATTACGGACACAAGTCATACACGGTGCTAGTGAAGCCTGGGAAATGCAAGAGGAACATGGTGGAAGCTGCGAACTTCCACCAGTGTTAACATTTGTCCACTCTTCCAAATATTCATATCCTTTCACACTTTCAACCGTACAACTTTTTCAATCCCCAATCATTCAAGGATCAGAGTACTCCAGGGAACAATCAAACACATCCAATCACAATCAAACTCATTCTCGCACTTATTTAATCCTCAATCGAAACACCTGAAAATGATCTTCAGACACGCAAGTAACACAGCACACAAGCAGGATAACACGCTACCTATTACTATCAGGCACAACCACACACCTAAATAAACCACAAACATTTGTTAATTATAAATCACACACTCTAAGAAATCCTCCTCGTGGCGCAATCAGTCAGCGGAATGATTCCTCCCCCGACACAGCGATCGAAAGAGTACAACCCCTGATCGAACCACCACGACTCAGACTCTTACAGTACTACACTCTAAACAATTACAAACATTTAACTCAAACACACCTTTACTTCAAGTATCTAAATCCGTAAACACTCGCACAAGCAACATTACAAACAACAGTCCGCGGACTTAACACAATCTAAATCTTAACTTTCTAAATCTTCATACTCTAAGTTTATTTACGTACACAGAATATTTACACAATTCAGATCCGATAACAATACAGAAAGCAAGATTTTTACAATTTACAAAATGATTTAAAGCACTAGCGCACAGTTCACAAACACTCGATCTCGACGCTGCATCACGCTGTTATCATTCAGTGAACCTCTCCCTCTGATACCAAAGATTTTCCCCTTCCTAGGTTACTCCTTGCTGAGGGGTACTACTCCTTAAATGACTACTTTTCCTCCTTAATGTTACTATCCCTCTGCTATGACTGGACTTCTATAGGGGGACCACTATCCCTCCTCTCTAAGTTCTACAGAATTAGGGGTACCCTTCGCTATTTGGATTAAGTTTCACCAAGTAAACAGGCTCCCATCTCTCAGGTACTCTTCGCTATCGGGTACTAGTCAACAATCGACCAGAGGGTTACTCTTCACTGTTGATCAGTCGCTATTCGGAATCGATCACGGACATGCACCAACTCCGAAGTTCTATATACAGGAATTCGAATTCCACCTTACGGCAGAACTTCAATGTGAAATTCTGTATTTGGAACTTTGGCTTTGCAAATATACTCGTTCTCGAACTCTTAATTTTAGTGCGTATCCATCCTCATACGCGGGCACGAATCAACTAAAATTCCCCAATTAAATTCTCGAATGGACTAGAGTATTCCCGCCAATCTATACTCTGACCACCGAGCCCAGTGCCTTTACGAGATTATTCGTCCGTCACACAGGACTCAGACACCTTCACACAGACACTCTTCTCTGTTGGGCACTGGGGGTTCAGCGCCTAGCCGCTTCGTGCTGGCATTTATCGATGCCGATTTTCAGAGCGCACCTTTCCAATTCGCGCTCCCGGCAAAGATCCGATCGATACATAGGTTAGACCTGTATTTCAATACCCCGCCAATTGGATACCAAATCTAACCTTGGACCACCCCTCGCCCAATGATGAGTGCCAGCTCATCAGCAGCAGTTAAAGCAGCTGCAGTCTGCCAACTACGACCACGTTTTGGGCCAATCCACGCCTGGTTTTATGGGCCCCCTACCCAAAGAAGTGCTAACCATCCCCCTCCCCCCCACCCCATGCTTGCTAGACTCTAGTCTAATGATCTCGATTAGATCCTTTCCCAAGCGAATGATCGATCCGCTCCGAATAACGAAGTGCCAAAAACCAATGCGAAAACCGCACAGTGGGCCTGATTTCTGCACTCGTGATCGAATCAGTTCAACACCCTTGATCGCAAACTTGTGTTTGGGGGTCTGTTGAGATCCTGGAGGAGCCCCCAATGTAAATTGTTCATTCTAAGCTTCCCCCCAGTCTAGCTTCAGTCAAAAACCACTGAATCAAGCGCTTGATTAACTAATGTTTAAGAAGGAATTGCAGATTTGGAAAATTGAAGGTAGACAAAAGTGAGGAAAAATCTCAGCGGGTGCGGCAGCATCTATGGAGCGAAGGAAATAGGCAACGTTTCAGGCCGAAACCCTTCTTCAGACTTGAACAACTGATCTTTATTTTGACAAAATACAATTACAGTTCTAACCACCACAGGTTCGATCCTCATATCTGCTTGTTCAAGCTCTCAAGGCCTTGCTCAAACAGAGACACTCCAGAAGGTCACGCAGTCCTAAGCGCTCTCCCAGAAGATCGACGCGGGACCTCGTGGCAGTGGACTTTTATAGGTCGCCGGATCCTTGAGGTGCCGAACCACCTGGGGGTGGTCTCTTTACAATCCAATTACAGATATCGATTAACCCCACACATAATAGACATATCCCATACCCAATAATACAGCAGCTAATACATTGTATTCAAACAGGGCTTCTCAAGGAAGCAAACACAGCAACATTTACCCTGATCTGCAAGAAAACCAGGCAAGGCTCAATACCTCATCCAATCATCACTCGGCAAAGTAGAACTCTGCAACATTATTTACAATTATTTACAAGGTGTATGTCTGTTTTGCAGTCATCCAATCCATTCTATGCATTTTGCACCTAATGCAGATGTTCTTATTCTTTTCCGGCAGCTTGGATCTAGGCTCTAGACAAACTGGCACCACTCTGCATCTTGCCCCAGTTCTGCAGAGAGCACTTCCAAATTGACCAAATCTCCCAGCAGCCCTGAAGCTTTTACCCCATTTTAAAGTCCTAGCCTCTCCAATCTGGCCAGGATTAACATCCATATCACAGAATGTTACCCTGTGTACTCTGCCCTCAGTATAATGTTCCTTTTATTCTGTACTTATTGTAAAGCTTTCCATACTTTGCCCTCACCACCTGTAGTCTGTCCTCACTGTAAAGCATTCCATGTCTAACACAATATAATGGGGGGGCCCAGGACAGAAAGTCTGAAGGAGGGTCTTGACCCGTGGCGTTACCCATTCCTTCTCTCCAGAGATGCTGCCTGTTTCGCTGAGTTACTCCAGATTTTTGTGTCTGTCTACAATATAATACATTCTGCACTCTGTCCTTAGTATAATCCATACTCTACATTCAGTCTTACTCTCTCATGCTCTTTCCTCAGTGTAATGTTCCCCACAATCTGTCCTCGGTGTAATCCTTTCAATAATCTGTCCTCAGTGTAATGTTCTCCATAATCTATCTTCAGTGTAATGCTTAGCATAATCTGCCCCCAATGTAATCCTCTCCAATAATCTGCCCCTGTATAATGTTCCCCTAATCTGCCCCTAGAGTAATGCTCCCCATACTCTGTTCTCTCGGAGCAATGCCTTCCATACTCTGTCCTTTTCTCCATACAGACTCAATCTTCTGTGCAATGCTCTCTGTTCTCTGCCATACTGTAATAATCCCTATACTTTGAACAACCTGCAGTGCTGTGTACACTGATCTCAGTTTACTGTTCTGTACTCTGTCCACAATGAAATATTATCTGCAGATAATATTGTTCACACTACTTTGTTGACACTATTAAATGTATTGCTCTGTATTTTCTGGCCTTAAAATAAACCATTGCACTTGTTATTATTTTTGGTTAATAAAATGCATTGCTGGTGTAAAATATCTTGCTAAAATATGATGACAATTCCATCTACCTTAGTAGATATATAATTAATCAAATATACAAGCTTATAGCTTTTTATATAATGATGTATGCAGCCACAATTGACATGTGGAGTATACAAATCCTGCAGCGATTACAAAAGTGTGGCAGTGAATGATACAGAAGAAACAAAGCTCTCCATATACAAAAAGCACATGCTAATACAACTTCAAATGTAACTCTCATCCAATGTGCTGTTTCAGTTCAATTATTTGTAGTCTTTGAAAGAGACGCATTTTTAATACAATATGCAAATACTCTAAACGTGTAATCTGTATATACTAAGCTGGTTTGTGTTAAGACTTTGCCTCAATGCTCACTGATGGATCACCATACTAACCAAGCGGAGAGCTTTAACAACATTAAGCACGGTATCATGGGTGTCTCTTGTGTGCATTTTTATTTGCTGCAGTCAGGTTAATGAGCCCACCAGCCCACTTAATGTTGAGGGCCTTGCAACAAAGAATTCTCTCATTAAACACTCCTGGCATTGCGTTCAGAAACAAAGTGACATTCAAAGTGTTGAATGCCTTTGTGCTGGTTGTTACTGCCAGACTGCAGAGTCAGTCATGGCATCGATCCTGCAATGTCCTGGCAGCCATCCAGTGATACGCCGGCCTCTCCAGTGTGCTGCGGCATTTGCCAATCTAAGCAACATGACTATACAAACAAGCATGGCACACGACAAGCCTGGCCAGCAGCCAATATGGAGCAGCTGAGTGGGCTGACTTTCTTCTAACGTCTGAAATCAAGTCCTCCCAGCCCATTGAACTCTCTTCTTGTGGCTTGTTTACATTTTCACAATAAGACCAGAAATAGCATTTGTGAATAATCCATTTCCTATCAGGATTTATAACTTATTGTTCTTTACAAACTGCTAGAAATGTAATATTTCCCAGAGCACCACAAAAATCTCTAATGCAAAACAATATTTTCACTGGTGTAACCCAAAATGTTTTCAGCTTGCTAGTTAATGTGCCCCTTTATCGCAGTGTCTCACACACACTAATGCATGTTGGGTAAAACCCTTAACTTGTGATTCAGTTTAAACCTGAATTATTCATGAGATTCAGTGTTTACAGTTCAGCATCGTTTCACTAGGAAAGACAAGATTAAAACAAGTTATTAAGCCTGCTTTTTAATTCGATTGTTATGCATAGCAAAAAAATATAAGCAACTTCCATATCCAATCTTTGATTTTGTATTATGACTAAATTATTTGTCTTATACTTGGCTTTGAAGCAGTCTACAGAACAATCAGAAAGTCCTGCCATTTTGTAATTCAAAATTTGCCATATTAATAAATTGGAAAAAAGATCTTGCACTATCCAAATATATCTTGAGTTCTTGGTATTAACAGTTATAACACAAAGGGAGGAGACTAAAAGTTGGAAAGGGCGAGACGCAGTGAAGAAATCACAGGTAAGCTGATTCAGTGTGCTGCTTGCAGGATGTGGAAGGCCAGGGACACTGCTGGTGCCTCTGGCTGCTACAACTGTCCAGGTTCAGCTCCTGAAGGACCGTGTTGGGGCATTGGAGAGGCAACTGGATGACCTCAGGATCATCCGGGAAAACGAAAGTTTCCTGGACAGGACCGTTACACCGAAGATACCGGAAGAGAGGTGGGTGACGATGAGGAAGGGAAGGAAGCTTGGAGTACAGGAGACCATGGGGGATGTACCTCTTGAAAACAGGTTCACCCTCTTAGAAGCTGTCGGGACAGAAGACACTGCCAGTTTGAGCGGTGGACAGGTCTGCGAGTCAAAACGTGGTGCTAAAGCAAAGCCGAAGAGACGGACGTCGGGCAGAGCCGTGATAGTTGGGGACTCCATCGTGAGAGGTACAGACAGGGGTTTCTGTGGCAACAGGCAGGATTCAAGAATGGTGTGTTCTTGATGATGCCAGGATCCAGGGCGTCATAGACCGATTCCAGGGCATCCTCAAGGGTGAAGGTGAGCAGCCGGAAATGATAGTGTATGTCGGCAAAAATGACGTCGGGAAGAACAGGAAAGAGATTCTGCAGCGTGACTTTAGAGAGCTTGGAAGAAGGCTGAAAAGCAGGACATCCAGGGTGGTCATCTACGGTTTGCTGCCAGTTCCTCGTGCTGGTGAGGGCAGGAACAGGGAGATAGGGAATCTGAATATGTGGCTGAGGAGCTGATGTAGGGGGCAGGGATTTAGATTCTTAGACCACTGGGACCTGTTTTGGGGTAAGGGTGAATTGTACAAAAGGGACGTGTTGCACCTTAACAGGCGGGGACCAGCATTCTGGCAGGCAGGTTTGTCACTGTTACACGGATGGGTTTACACTAAATAGTGGGGGGAGAGGAGACAAATTGGAAATACATGGATTTAAAGGGAAAGAGAGTATAAGAAAAGTTAAGAAAGACACCAGAATTAAAGGGATAAAAAACTCACAAAGGGATAGGAGAGTATGGCCAAGTGAAATAGGAATCGATGTGAAAGGTGAGGTGAGTAATTGATTAAAAGTATTATATATGAATGCGCAAAGTATTAGAAGTGGATCATCTTGAGGCTCATTTAGAGATTGGTAGATATGACATTGTGGGGATTACAGAGGAATGGCTGCAGGAGGATCGGGACTGGGAACTGAATATTCAGGGTTATACGTCCTATAGAAAGGACAGGCAGGTGGGCAGAGGAGGTGGGGTAGCTCTGCTGGTGAGGGATGAAATTCAGTCCCTTGCGAGGGGGGGTGACAAAGGGACTGACGATGTAGAGTCGCTGTGGATAGAATTGAGGAATTGTAAAGGTAAGAAGATACTAATGGTAGTTATCTATAGGCCCTCAAACAACAGCCTGGATATAGGGTGCAAGTTGCAGCAGGAGTTAATATTGGCATGTAACAAATGTAATGCCATTGTGGTTAGGGGAGATTTCAATATGCAGGTAGACTGGGAAAATCAGGTTGGTTCTGGACCCCAAGAAAGGGAGTTTGTAGAGGGCTTCCAAGATGGATTCTTAGAGCAGCTTGTACTGGACCCTACCAGAGATAAGGTAATTCTGGATTTAGTGTTATCTAATGAACCAGATTTAATAAAGGGAACTCAAGGTAAAGGAACTGCTAGGTGGTAGTGACCATAATATGTTACGTTTTAATCTGCAATTTGAGGGGGAGAAGGTTAAATCAGAAGTGTCAGTGTTGCAGTTGAACAAAGGGGACTATGAAGGCATGAGAGAGGAGCTGGCCAAGATCGACTGGAAAAGGATCCTAGCAGGAATGAAGGTGGAACAGCAATGGCAGGAATTTTAGGGCATAATCCAGAAGATGCAGGATCATTTCATTCCAAAGAGGAAGAAAGATTCTAAGGGGAGTAAGAGGCAACCGTGGCTGACAAGGGAAGTTCAGGATGGAATAAAACTAAAAGAAAAGGTGCATGACATAGCAAAGAGTAGTGGGAAGCCAGAGGATTGGGAAACTTTCAAAGGACAACAGAAGGTAACAAAAAGGCCAATACGGGGTGAAAAGATGAAGTACGAGGGTAAGCTGGCCAAGAATATCAAGAAGGATAGTAAAAGCTTCTTGAGGTATGTTAAGAGAAAAAGATTAGTAATGACAAATGTGGGTCCCTTGAAGGCAGAAACAGGTGAAATTATTATGCGGAACAAGGAAATGGCAGAAGAGTTGAACATGTTATTTGGTTATGTCTTCACTAAGAAGACAGAAACAATCTCCCAGACAGAGGATCTAGGGAGACAGAGGAACTGAAAGAAATTTGCTTTTGGCGAGAAATAGTATTGGGTACACTGATGGGACTGAAGGCTGATAAATCCCCAGGGCCTGATGATTTGCATCCCAGGGCACACAAGGAGGTAGCCCTAGACATTGTGGATGCATTAGTGGCCATTTTCCAATGTTCTATAGATTCAGGAACAGTTCCTGTGGTTTGGAGGATAGCTAATGTTATCCCACTTTTCAAGAAAGGAGCGAGAGAGAAAATGAGAAATTATAGACCAGTTAGTCTGACATCGGTGGTGGGGAAGATGCTGGAGTCAATTATTAAAGAACGGCACATTTGGATAGCCATAAAAGGATTGGTCCAAGTCAGCATGGATTTATGAAGGGGAAATCCTGCTTGACTAATCTTCTGGAATGTTTTGAGGATGTGACAAGTAAAATGGATGAAGGAGAGCCAGTGCATGTAGTAGTGTATCTGGACTTTCAGAAAGCCTTTGATAAGGTCCCGCACAGGAGATTAGTGGGCAAAATTAGAGCACATGGTATTGGGGGTAGGGTATTGAATTGAATTCAATTGAATTGAATTGAATGCTATTTATTGTCATTCAAACCTAGGCTTGAACGAAATTTCATTACTACAGTTTTTTACATTACAAAAAAAAACAAGACCCACACTTAACAGTTTACATAAACATACATCACAGTGAGTCTCCAACACCTCCTCACTGTGATAGAAGGCAAAGTCTTATCTCTTCCCTTTATTCTTCACCCGTGGTCCAACTGCAGCGTCTAGGCGAACTGGGGTGTTAAAGCCCCTGGCGGACGATGGTAAGTCCTGTGGCCATTTAGCCACGCGGGGCGATGTTAGGCCCCAGCTCCGTGTCCTTTAAACCCCGCGGTTCAAGCAGTCCAACCCGCAGTCCAACTGCAGCATCTAGGCGGACTGACATGGATAGAGAATTGGTTGGCAGACGAAACAAAGAGTAGGAATAAACGGGTCCCTGTCAGAATGGCAGGCAGTGGCGAGTGAAGTGCCGCAAGGCTCGGTGCTGGGGCCGCAACTAACAATATATATATATGATTTAGATGATGGGATTAAAAGTGACACTAGCAAATTTGCAGATGACACAAAACTGGGTGGCAGTGTCAACTGCGAAGAGGATGCTAGGAGGTTGCAAGGTGACTTGGACAGGTTGAGTGAGTGGGCAGATGCATGGCAGATACAGTATTATGTAGATAAATGTGAGGTTATCCACTTTGGCGGCAAGAGCAAGGAGGCAGATTATTATCTCAATGGTGTCAGATTAGGAAAAAGGGAAGTGCAACGAGACCTGGGTGTCCTTGTACACCAGTCATTGAAAATAAACATGCAGGTACAGCAGGTAGTGAAGAAAGCTAATGGCATGTTGGCCTTCATAACAAGCGGATTTGAGTATAGGAATAAAGAGGTCCTTCTGCAGTTGTACAGGGCCATGGTGAGACCACATCTGGAGTATTGTGTGCAGTTTTGGTCTCCTAATTTGAGGAAGGACATCCTTGCTATTGAGTCAGTGCAGCGTAGGTTCACGAGGTTAATCCCTGGGATGGCGGGACTGTCATATGAGGTAAGATTGGAAAGACTGGGCATATATTCACTGGAATTTAGAAGGATGAGAGGATATCTTATAGAAACATATAACATTATAAAAGGACTGGACAAGGTAGATGTTCCCAGTGTTTGCGGAGTCCAGAAACAAGGGCCACAGTTTAAGAATAAAGGGGTGGCCATTTAAAACTGAGATGAGAAAAAACCTTTTCACCCAGAGAGTTGTGAATTTGTGGAATTATCTGCCACAGAAAGCAGTTGAGGCCAATGCACTGAATACATTTAAAAGAGAGTTAGATAGAGCTCTTGCAGCTAGCGGAATGAAGGGGTATGGCACGGGTTACTGATTGGCAGGCACGGGTTACTGATTGTTGATGATCAGCCATGATCACAATGAATGGCGGTGCTGGCTCGAATGGCCGAATGGCCTCCTCCTGCACCTATTTTATCTGTTTCTATGTTTCAAATGAATTAATGTAAATCATTCCTAAAACTAATTGGTGGACTGTTTTGGTTTGCACTTATTCTTGCATCCTTCAACATTAAAGTCGGTTTGCTTCAAGTGTCTTGTGTCTCTGAAGAAGGGCCTCAACCTGAAACGTCACCCATTCCTTCTCTCCAGAGATGCTGCCTGTCCCGCTGAGTTACTCCAGCATTTTGTGTCTTGTTTCTCTCTCTCTCTCTCTCTCTCTCCCTCACACACAAATGTTCCTGCACAAACCACGCATTAGAATTTGACCATTTCCAGCAGTTCCAACACATCATATATTTAAGTAAAAATACTTAAATACTTAAATATAAAATCTGTCAATATTAATCACAAATTTGTCAATATTATTCACATAAACAGCTCAATCTTTCAAGCTCGTTTGTATTCTTACATTCATTGGAACTGTAAAGCCATTCTACTTCTTCTTCTTCTTCTTCTTCTTGCGTATGGCGTGCACAGCGTAAAGTTGTAGGACAACTTGTTCTATTTGATCTTATTTGATTGTGCATACCAGGTTGATTGCATTCGTCGAAACAGGGCGGACCACGTGAAGGTTGCAATCTCCTATCCCAAGCCATTAATTTATCTGAAGAAAGATGAGAACTCCAGTCATCGCTAACTAATCCACTAATGCTCTGATTTTATTCACATTCTTCACGATCATAAAGTTCATCCTTTGGAGAACTGAATTATTCTGAATGCAAACGTATGTTAAAACAATTCGAATCATGTACCAACGGTGAGCCAATGGGTAATTCAGAGTTTGCCACATTTTCCGGCCTGGGGTTATAAGGGTTAAGAACATTTCATGCAAGCAGGCTGCATCTTCCAACAGCTATTTATGGAAATTGCAGAAACAGCTGAGCTGACTGAATGATGTCATTCACTGCTGGAATGTTTAGTTCCGCATAATGCTCACAAGCCGCCTGGGTTTCCAGAGAACTTTGCATGCAGCCTGAGCAGCCACACATTATAAAGCCAAGGCTCTCGCTCAGCAGCAGCACCAATCAATATAACACTGCTGATTCTCGCCTGATCTCTCACCGCTGCAACACACAGACGGGAAAGCTCTGGGCCTCAATGACTGTCAAGAGAAAGCCACCATAGTACAGCTGTAGGCTCCACAATCTGTCAAAGCTCACCTATTTTTAGTGGGTGGGGGGGGGGGGGGGGGTGTATAAAGCCATAATAAGGAGCAAGTCAAGAGTGTTTAATTGTCATATGTACTGAAAATGGATATAACAATAAAATTCTTACTTGCAGCAGCAGCACCACATGCCTGCAAACAGGGAGAGCATCATAAATGTAGAGGGCATAATAGACAAAGACATCTATGAATTAAAAAGGAATATTATTGCAAAAAGCCAAATATCCTTAGTGCAACCAAGACAACATTAGATAATAAATTATAGCTCCACTAGTCATGTATTAACTTTGGTTTCGCTGTCCATGGTCGGGGTATGTTAATGCATTAAATTGATTATAGACCCCTATTAGTCTGTTTGTGCTGATTCCTTTAAATTATCTGTTGTAAAAATGGAAACTACCTCTCCCCTTACTCAGCCCGTGGGCATTTTCACTGTCCCTAAAAGCACATAGTTGCCTAGCAACCATCATGGTTGCCATGGTGAATCCATGTGTAAGCAGCTGCTGCAATCAGCATTAACACCAAGCTTGCAGGCAAATCATACCGATACATAAGGGAATGTGCAGAGGGAAAATGCAGAAAAAGAAGTGGAACTATATTGTGTTACTCGTTACACAGATATTCCATTTTCTATTTCTCCCAGTTATTATTATTCTAACCAAAAACAATAGTACAAGATAGGCTGCATTTCAAAAGCATTCAAGTGAAACGAGCCTAATATTTGGTGCAGCCTGCTTTCCCACAAATGTTTTTCTCAGATGCATTTGAAGCAAATCAATTAACCTCGCCCAGCATGGTATATATTGGGATCTGCAGGAAGACAATATCATTCCCGTGCTTGCAATAGTTTATGATCCCCGGTTTCAGGATCAAATTTCTGCCTAAATTCTGGAAAGTTGGAGGAAATATTCCGTTTTATCATGCTTACTTTACATCTAGCGAATCTGGTAGCAATGCATTTCCTATGTAGAATATTTGATTTTACAGTGACGTTCCAGAAAAAGTTAAACTATAACTAGTGATTCTGAGCATTGGGACATTTTCTGAATTCTCCAAAGAGGATTTCAGCAAGGGAATGTGGAACATGGGAGCAGGGGAGTGAGGAACCAAATTCAGATTATAAATCCTTCTAAGGTTATGCATGAACAAAAAGATGAGTTGAAGTCCTTTGCAGACTGAGACAGGAGAAATTATTTTGGGTATTATGGGACAGAAAGACAACAAATCTCTGGGACATGATGATCTGCATCCTAGGTTTTTGAAGGAGATGGCTTTGAAGACAATAGTTGTTGTTTTCCATAGATTCTAGAGGGGTTTCCACATAATGTAAGGAAACAAATGTGCAGAAAATGCTGGAATCTATTATTAAGGAAATGGAAAATAATACTGTAATAGGATTGGGTAGAGTCAACATGGATTATGAAAGAAAAATTATGCTCAGCAAATCTGTTTGATTTTTGTTGTTGTAATTAGCAGGAAAGATAAAGAGCCAAATTAATGTTATGTATTTGGAGTTTCTGAAGACCTTTGATATAATGTCATACAAAAACATATTAAACATGCGAGAGTGCCTGTTATTGGGTGTGATAAATTGGCATGCATTAAGGATTCCTTACTCAACTGAAAATACAGTATGGGTTATTATTGTGTTGAAAAGCGGTTACAAATGAGGTGCTGCATATATCTATTCAGGTACCCCAGCTGTTCACCATCCATGTTAATCATCTGAACCAGGAAACAATAATAATATATATATGGTTTCTGACAATACAATGTCTGAATTTTTGGGAGGATGCAGAAAGATGTTAAAGGGATATAGATAGGCTTAGTGAATGGTTAAGGATGTGGCAGATGGAATATAATGTGGAAAAATGTGAAGTAATTTACTTTGGTAAGAACATAGAAATCAGACTAATTTTTAAATGGTGAGATTGAAAAGTATTGGTGTTCAAAGGGAGCCGGGTGACATGGATTACTGAAAGGTAACATGCAGTGCAGTGAGCAACTAGTAAGGCGAATGATATATTGGTGTTTCTTCAAAGAAAATATAAATACAAGAGTAATGTTTTGCTCCAGGTATAAAGAGACCTAGTGAGCCTGTATCTAAAATATTGTGTACAGTTCTTGTCTCCTACCATAGCAAGTTGAGAGGAAGTGCAGTGAAGGTTAATCAGGTTGGCAGGTTTATTTTATGTGGAGAGATTAAGCAGACTGGTTTAAAAATGACACATGACCTCATTGACATTAAAGGCTGTATACTAACAGTTTCTTCATAAGTTCATATGAACTTATGAACATTAAAGGCTGCACACTTAACAGTTTCTTCCACTGTCTTACATTAGTGTTAAATCGATCAGATACAGATAAACCAAAGCACTCTTCTTCTTCATGAAGGGACATCTTTGGAACAACAATTTTCTCAGAAGATGTCACATGAGAGACTTACAAGACCCTAACCATATTCTATTGCAAGGTTGTGTGAATTCGCAGCTGTGTCAACAACAATGGATCTGATCTCGGGTAGCATCACCGGAATTTATTTTTAGTGCAAAGGCTCTTAAGATGCTTATTATCTTAACAAAATGCACAACAGAAATTCCCAAGGAAGCAAGTAATCATTTGCATGATGTAGTACTACTGTTTGTAAAAGTGCTGCACATCAAGAGATTAGAATCCTTTCCTGTTGGTGTAAGTGATCATATTGATCGAAAGAGCATTTATTACCACATTAGTGCAACTCATGCATCCCTGGGCCTTCCGAACCCCATCAACAGGTAAAACCTGCTGTCTGGACTTAGGGAAGTGGATGAAATTGCTTACTGTGGCCAACAATACATCTGTGAATTGTCAAATTCAGCAGGGAACAGCCTGTGTTAATGATATCCTTAGCTACTGTATGGCCTGGTATGGTAGGCAGGTAGAAACTTAAGAGCAAATAAAACTTTAGCAACCACTGCCACCCAAACACTAATGACAGTAAGTTAGATCATGGCAGGTGAAAGATTCTTCACTCAACCTCAAGAGACTCTCCCTCCAGGCACACGGGTTCTGAATAATGTACCCCATATGTTCTGACAATAGACAATAAACAATAGGTGCAGGAGTAGGCCATTCGGCCCCACGAGCCAGCACCGCCATTCAATGTGATCTTGGCTGATCATCCCAAATCAGTACCCCGTTCCTGCCTTCTCCCCATATCCCCTGACTCCGCTATCTTTAAGAGCCCTATCTAGCTCTCTCTTGAACGTATCCAGAGAACCAGCCTCCACCGCCCTCTGAGGCAGAGAATTCCACAGACTCGCAACTCTCTGTGAGAAAAAGTGTTTCCTCGTCTCCGTTCTAAATGGCTTACCCCTTATTCTTAAACTGGGGCTCCTGGTTCTGGACTCCCCCAACACCGGGAACATGTTTCCTGCCTCTAGCATGACCAAACCCTTAACAATCATATATGTTTCAATAAGAACCTCTCATCCTTCTAAATTCCAGAGTGTACAAGCCCAGCCGCACAATTCTCTCAGCATATGATAGTCCAGCCATCCCGGGAATAAACTTTGTAAACCTATGCTGCACTCCCTCAATAGCAAGAATGTCCTTCCTCAAGTTAGGGGATCAAAACTGCACACAATACTCCTGGTGTGGTCTCAATAGGGCCCTGTACAACTACAGATGGACCTCTTTGCTACTATACTCTACTACTCTTGTTCTAAAGGCCAACATGCCATTCGCTTTCTTCACTGCCTGCTGTACCTGCATGCTTACTTTCATAGACTGATGAACAAGGATCCCCAGATCCTGTTGTACTTCTCTTTTTCCCAACTTGACGCAATTTAGATAGTAAACTGCCTTCCTGTTTTTGATACCAAAGTGGATAACCTCACATTTATCTACATTAAACTTCATCTGCCATGCATCTGCCCACTCACACAACCTGTCCAAGTCACCCTGCATTCTCATAGCATCCTCCTCACAGTTCACACTGCCACCCAGCTTTGTGTCATCTGCAAATTTGCTAATGTTACTTTGAATCCCTTCATCCAAATCATTGATGTATATTGTAAATAGCTGCGGTCCGAGCACCGAGCCTTGCGGTACCCCACTAGTCACTGCCTGCCATTCTGAAAGGGACCCGTTAATCCCTACTCTTTGTTTTCTGTCTGGCAACCAATTTTCTATCCATGTCAACACTCTACCCCAATACCATGTGCCCTAATTTTGCCCACTAATCTCCTATGTGGGACCTTATCAACTGCTTTCTGACAGTCCAGGTACACTACATCCACTGGCTCTCCCTTGTTCATTTTCCTAGTTACATCCTCAAAAAATTCCAGAAGATTAGTCAAGCATGATTTCTCCTTTGTAAATCCACGCTGACTCGGGCCGTTCCTGTTACTGCTATCCAACTGTGCGGCTATTTCATCTTTTAGAAACATAGAAACATAGAATATAGGTGCAGGAGTAGGCCATTCAGCTCTTTGAGCCTGCACCGCCATTCAATATGATCATGGCTGATCATCCAACTCAGTATCCTGTACCTGCCTTCTCTCCATACCCCCTGATCCCTTTAGCCACAAGGGCCACATCTAACTCCCTCTTAAATATAGCCAATGAACTGTACCTTCTGTGGCAGAGAATTCCAGAGATTCACCACTCTCTGTGTGAAAAATGTTTTTCTCATCTCGGTCCTAAAAGATTTCCCCCTTATCCTTAAACTGTGACCCCTTGTTCTGGACTTCCCCAACATCGGGAACAATCTTCCTGCATCTAGCCTGTCCAACCCCTTAAGAATTTTGTAAGTTTCTATAAGATCCCCCCTCAATCTTCTAAATTCTAGCGGGTACAAGCCGAGTCTATCCAGTCTTTCCTCATATGAAAGTCCTGCCATCCCAGGAATCAGTCTGGTGCACCTTCTCTGTACTCCCTCTATGGCAAGAATGTCTTTCCTCAGATCTGGAGACCAAAACTGTACGCAATACTCCAGGTGTGGTCTCACCAAGACCCTGTACAACTGCAGTAGAACCTCCCTGCTCCTATACTCAAATCCTTTTGCTATGAATGCTAACATACCATTCGCTTTCTTCACTGCCTGCTGCACCTGCATGCGTACTTTCAATGACTGGTGTACCATGACACCCAGGTCTCGTTGCATCTCCCCTTTTCCTAATCGGCCACCATTCAGATAATAGTCTACTTTCCTGTTTTTGCCACCAAAGTGGATAACCTCACATTTATCCACATTATACTGCATAGAAACATAGAAACATAGAAACATAGAAAGTAGGTGCGAGAGTAGACCACCAGGCCCATCGAGCCCGCACCGCCATTCGCTCATGGCTGAACACTAAACAGACACCCTTACCCACAAACAGTAGACACAAGACACAGAACACAAGACACTACCCTCCCCTTTATATCGCTATCACCCCTCTCCACCCCAAGAACCGCGTGATCTCCTGGGGGAGGCAAAAAACCGGATAAAAACCCAGGTCCAATTCGGGAAAAAAATCCGGGAAATTCCTCTCCGACCCCAATCCAGGCGATCGACACTTGTCCAGGAGATCACTCAGGTCTTACTATACTAACCATACCTAGGTCCATATCCCTGCCCTCTCCCCGTAGCCCCTTATCCCCTTGGCAGCTAAAAAACCATCTATTTTAGACTTAAATATATTTAATGTTTCTGCTTCCACTGCTCCCTGGGGCAGTGAATTCCATAAATTAACCACCCTCTGGGTGAAGAAGTTCTTCCTCATCTCAGTTTTAAAAGAGCCCCCTCTTATTCTACAACTATGTCCCCTAGTTCTAGTTTCCCCGATCATTGGGAACATCCTCGGTGCATCCACCCGATCAAGGCCCCTCACGATCTTATATGTTTCAATGAGATCGCCTCTCATTCTTCTAAACTCCAAAGAGTAGAGTTCCAGCCTACTTAACCTTTCCTCATATGTCAATCCCCTCATTGCAGGAATTAATCTTGTAAACCTTCGCTGCACTGCCTCCAGGGCCAGTACATCCTTTCTTAAGTATGGATCTGCCATGCATTTGCCCACTCACCCAGCCTATCCAAGTCACCTTGCAGCCTCCTAGCATCCTCCTCACAGCTAACACTGCCCCCCAGCTTCGTGTCATCCGCAAACTTGGAGATGTTTCATTGAATTCCCTCGTCCAAATCATTAATATATATTGTAAATAGCTGGGGTCCCAGCACTGAGCCTTGCGGTACCCCACTAGTCACTGCCTGCCATTCAGAAAAGGACCCGTTTACTCCTACTCTTTGCTTCCTGTCTGCCAGCCAGTTCTCTATCCACATCAATACTGAACCTCCAATACCGTGTGCTTTAAGTTTGTATACTAATCTCTTATGTGGGACCTTGTCGAAAGCCTTCTGAAAGTCCAGATATAGCACATCCACTGGTTCTCCCTTATCCACTCTACTAGTTACATCCTCGAAAAATTCTATAAGATTCGTCAGACATGATTTACCTTTCTTAAATCCATGCTGACTTTTATAATTGACTCGAGCATCTTCCCCACCACCGATGTCAGGCTAACTGGTCTATAATTCCCTTTTTTCTCTCTCCCGCCTTTCTTAAAAAGTGGGATAACATTAGCTACCCTCCAATCCACAGGAACTGATCCTTGGAACATTGGAAAATTATCATCAATGCATCCACGATTTCTAGAGCCACTTCCTTAAGTACCCTGGGACGCAGACCATCAGGCCCTGGGGATTTATAAGCCTTCAGTCCCATCAGTCTACCCAACATCATTTCCTGCCTAATGTGGATTTCCTTCAGTTCCTCCATCACCCCAGATCCTCTGGCCACTACTATATCAGGAAGATTGTGGGGGGGAACCAACAGGGCTGTTGCATCTTGACCAGTTTGGCATTTCACCATTGTGATATCCCAGCAGGGTTATGAAATAAGCATTGACCTGTACTCTTCCCTTGGGATGAAGGCACTTATGGGTGTTTCCACTAGTGCCACAATTGTCACATGTTAGCTCACCAGCCCTGAATGCCATTGATCATGATTAGACTATTTAGTTTGAAGTCATGCTATCGAGGCCGAGAGCTGTTCAAAGACACTCTGCAAAACCATCTACATCTTCCTCCACATCACGTCAACAGCCTTTTGACATCCATGCTGCTGTCACAAGTGGAGCACACATATAGAATCCAAATGGCAGAAGTATGAGCTATTACTTCAAAGAAAGGCAAACAAGGTAAGGGGACACATGGAAGGATACTACAAAGTGAAGAAGAACAAATGGATCTCGGAATGGATTTACTCAGTGGGGGATAGATGGATAAAGTGATGAGAAAGCCCATGGAACAGTGCTGTTATTATATAAGAGCATAGAGAGCAGGTTAGAACTTTATAAAACCACAGTTATGCAAGACCAGTGTACAGGTTTCAGTCTGCTCACCACAATAGACAATAGACAATAGGCGCAGGAGTAGGCCATTCGACCCTTCGAGCCAACACCGCCATTCAATGTGATCATGGCTGATCATCCCCAATCAGTACCCTGTTCCTGCCTTCTCCCATATCCCCTGACTCCGCTATATTTAAGAGCCTCAGCTTAGTGGGTGAACTAGCTCTAGAGAGGGCTTGAAGGAGATTTATAAGGACATTGACAAATAACAAAGAATCATAGCATTGAGGAGGGATTGGCTGGAGTGGGTAGTTTTCTTTGAAACAGATTACATTGAGTAGAGATTTAACGGTGGTTTATACAACTTTGAATGGACAGAAGTACAGATCTCTCTTCACGAAGAGGTTGATAACACGATTTGTATCTAAGATAATTGTTGAAGGAATTAGAGGGAGATTCAAAATGTTTTCATCCAATTAGTAGTGCGGGTCTAGAAGTCACTGCCTCAAAGAATGGTGGAAACCGAAACCATCACATTCAGAAAGTACCATGAAGACTACCTATAGACCGAGAGCCAGGAAGCGGGAGACACCTCTGGAGCTCTATTTTTGGTCAACATGAGAACAGTGGATCAACTGGCCTCCATCTACACATACATTTCTCGCTTGTATTGAACCACGTTGGGAGTTTGAGTTTTGACCCACTGTGCAGTTGTGGCTTCCACTCTGTTTATGAACCAATGTAACATCAGTCCACAAACATACCCATTTTTTGCAGTCCATCTCTATCAGCCGGAAAACAAAAGAGTGCTAACGTTCTGTCTTTTTGCCTGCTCATGCTGTGTTTATCCAACCTCAGTGAGAGTCATGCTGCCGGAATAATTACTGGGAAGACGTTCAATGCAGCCTCATTTTTAAAGCATAGACAATGATCTGGCAAAGCAGTTTTAGTTGTTCCCTTCAATTGATTTTATTTCCTTCAATCATACACTCAGAACGATAAATAATATTTTCAAAAAGAATTGTACTTAAATATAGTATTTAAATACACTTAAATATTGCATTAAATAAGTGTATTTAAAAGCACAAAGATATAAACAATGAAATACCATTATATTCTAAAGTATTTGAATTTCCAGTACTGGCTGTTGATCTAATTGATTTGAAACCATGCATCAGAATCGTGATTGCCTTGACTCTTTGTTAAATACTATTGCTTCCAGCTATAATCATCAGAAGGCGAATAACAGACATAACATTTAGAAAGCTGGCACAAATAGATCCTCTAAATCAATAGCTCTGAATGGACACAGCCCATCTCTATAATACTAAAAGTCTACCTATTGTTTGTGCTTGTGCCCACGATCTGCCCATGGTGTGTCTCTGTGTCAATCTGGTTTTCCTATCTTCTTCCAAACGCTAAGCCACAGCCTTCCCATTTTCACACATCCTACTCACATTTCTCCCGTGGTGGCGATAAACATCTTCCCATCGCATTCCCACCTATATTTCCGGTTATTAATCCATGAAATTTTAAGCCCCAAAAACTCACCCATTTCGGAAAAAAAAATCCGAATGACGTCACAATGCACTCGCAAAGCAGGACGGGACACTCTGGGAGGGAAAGACACTCCAGCACTCATGGTGAATGAAGAGTGGCGGTGGCTGCCGACGTTCGACGGCCACCCGGTACCTGTGGGGAGGGTGGTGCCGCGGGCAGAGCCCGGGGACTGGGACTCGGCTGGAGCCGAGCCTGGTGCTGGAGCTGGAGTGAGGGCCGAGCTCGGGGCTTGGGATGGGGCCGTGACCGGGGCTGAGAAAGAAGCCACCGCTGGAACCAAGGACGAGCCTGGGTCCGGGGTCAGGGACGAGCCTGGAGATGAAGTTGGGGCCTGGACTGGAGCTGACGGCTGGAGTCTACAGCCAGGGTCGGGCCGAGTATGTGAACCAGGCCGAGTTCCAGGCCCTGGCACTGCTCTATGACCTGGGTAGGTGCTGGGGCAGGGAATGGGAGTGAGGGGAGGAGGATGAAGGAAATGAGGAGGAGGGGGATGGGGTGGGGGGTGGGGTTGTAGAGGGAGATGGGGTGGGGGTGGAGGATGGAGATGGGGTGGGGAGTGTGGTGGAGAAGGGAAAGATCCTGGGGAGGTGAGGAGGGAGAGTGGGGGGATTGAGGGAGAGGAGGGGGTAGGGAGGGTAGTTGCCACATCTACACTCCCTCTCTCGCCCCCTCCTTCTCTACCCTCATTCCCACCCTCTCTACCCCCTCCCTCTCTACCCCCTCGCTCTCCCTCCCTCGCCCTCATCCTCTCTACCCTCCCTCCACCCACTCTATCCCTCTCCCACTACCCCCCTCCCTCTCTCTACCCCCTCCCTCTCCACACCCTTCCCTCTCTACCCCCCTCCCTCTCTACCCCCCTCCCTCTCTACCCCCTCCCTCTCTACCACCCCTCCCTCTCTACCCCCCTCCATCTTTAGGGATTGAAGAGGGAGGGTGAAGAGGAGGAGGAGGGAGTGCTGGGGGATGAGGAGAAGTGAGCTGCGCCTGCGCATTTGGGGGCTATGCGTGAGTGGTGCAATATTGACTTGGGGGGGCGGGTTGCTTTGGGGGAACGGGTGAGTGGTGGAATATTGCGTTGGGGGAGCAGACCCAACGGGTCTGCACTTGGTCTAGTAAAGAATAAAGCTCTTCTCAATGAATGAATAAGTGATGTGATTAAGAATAACTGAAGAGTCTAAAATACAAATAGTAAAGATAGGATGGGATGAGGGGACAATGGGAAATTGTGTAATAAACATGCTCACCCACTTTAATCCTTTAGAATCCTTTGGATTTGAAAGTTTATGTCCATTGTGAATCTGCTGATGGTAAAGTTATTTATATAATTGAACTGATTCACTCAAATTATATTTAATTAACAACATGGATCCTTTTAAAACTGAATTGTGGTATTAGATTTCACCTAATCTAGGATCTGATTCGTATGACCATGCAAACAGGTTTAATTCAACTATTCCATGATTTCCATAGGCATTGTGGAAAGTCGTTATTAAATCTGCATAAACATCCCTTTGTTCTTGATCATAAAAGGTAGATTTATTGTTAATATTTATTATTATGTTGCTCTCCTTTAAATATATCTTGAGTATATTCTCTCAATGGCAATATATTCTAGTTTGGAATATTCATGAGTATAAAGTTCTTCACAATGAATGAATATGTAATTAAGAATAATTTAGGAGTCTAATCTATAAACAATAAAGATAAGATTGGATGAGGGGAATATGGAAAACTTTGCAATAAACATGCTCACCCACTTTACTCCTTCAGAATTGTTTGCGACAGATAACCACCCATTCATTGTCATGAGAATATTTGAACCGGAATGTCAGATAATTTTTCTCCTAGAGATGAAGACATTTCACTGATGTTTAGGAGCTACTGAAATTAAAAACTGCTCCGTGAACACTGTGGAACCCCAATTGCCAGAGTGACACATTTATCATTATTAAAAATGGCCATGGAAATTTAGATTGAAAATGAAAACTGTGAACATAAAATACAAGATAATTGGAAAGAAATGGTGATCTGCCTTATACTGAGAGGGATTTGCTTGAGGTGTCTAACAAAAATTATAAACTGGAAATTCTAAGATTAAAAGGACAAATCCCATAATTTCATATGTCAGAAATTGCATCTCAAAACAGATTCTTATTCAGACACAAGGTTTAGAGTCAAAGAGGCAGAGAGTGATACAGTGTGGAAACAGGTCCTTCGGCCCAACTTGCCCATACCGGCCAACATGTCCCAGCTACACTAGTCCCACCTACCCGCATTTGGTCCATATCCCTCCAAACCTATCCTATCCATGTAAATGTCTAACTTTTTCTTAAATGTTGGGATAGTCCCTGCCTCAACTATGGCAGTTTGTTCCATACACCCACCATCCTTTGTGCGAAATTCCTGTTAAATCTTTTCCCCTTTAACTTAAGCCTATGTCCTCTGGTTCTCGATTCACCTACTCTGGGCAAGAGACTCTGTGCATCTACCCGATCTACTCCTCTCATGCATCTCTATAAGATCAACGCTCCAAGGAATAGTCCCAGCCTACTCTGCCTATATCTCAGACCCTCCAGTCCTGACAACATCCTCATAAATCTTCTCTGCACCGTTTCCAGCTTGACAACATCTTTCCTTTAAGACAATGCCAAGAATTGAACACAATACTCTAAACGCGGCCTCATCAACGTCTTATACAACTGCAACATGACCTCCAACTTCTATACTCATTACTCTGGCTGATGAAGGCCAATGTGCCAAAATCCTTTTTGACCACCCAATCTACCTGCGACTCCATCTTCAAGGAACCATGCACCTACACTAGATCCCTCTGCTCTACAACACTACCCAGAACCCTAACATTCACTGTGTAGGTCCTACCCATGTTAGACTTCCCAAAACGCAACTCCTTACATTCCTCTCCATTAAATTGCATCAACCATTCCTCATCCGACCTGGCTAATTGATCAGATCCTGCTGCAATTTTTCACAACCATCTCCACTGTCTGCAAAGCTACCCATTTTTGTATCATCTGCAAACGTGCTAATCTAGCCTTGTATGTTCTCATCTAAATCATTGATATGGATGAGAAACAATAACTGGCCCAGCACCAAACCCCGAGGCACACAACTAGTCACACCACCAGGCCTCCAGTCCGACAAGCAACCTTTCACCATCACCCTCTGCGTCCTTCCAGGAAGCCAATTTTCTATCCATTCAGCTATCTCTCCTTGGATACCATGCGATCTAACCTTCCAGAGCAGCCTACCATGCTGAACCTTGTCAAATACTTTGCTGAAGTCCAGATATACAACATCTACAACTCTGCCCTCATCGATCTTTTTGATCAAAAAACTCAATCAGATTTGTGAGACACGACCCCCTCCCCCCCCACGTACAGAACCATGCTGACTATCCATAATCATCCCTTGTCCATTTAAATGCCTGGATATCCTATCCCTCAGAATACTCTCTAGTAACTTTCCAACTACAGATGTTAAGCTCACTAGCCTATAGTTCCCAGCATTTTCCCTGCATCCCTTTTTCAATAGAGGCACAACATTTGCCATCCTCCAGTCCTCTGGCACCTCTCAAACATTTAAAAATGACTCATAAATTTCAACCAGTGCTGCTGCAATTTCCTCTCTGGTATCCCACCATGTCCTCGGATATATCGGATCAACTCCTGGACATTTGTCTACCTTCATACACGATAGTACCTTCAGTACCTCTTCGACCATAACACTGACTGCCCTCAAGACACTTCCATTGATGCCCAAAGTTCCTCCTGTCTTACTCCTCGGTAAATACAGAGGATTAATACTCATTGAGGAATGAGTATCTAAGAGTTTCTAAATAAGTTTCTTACCCAAGGTATCGTATTGTTGCTTCTCTTTTCAGATGCTTATGCAACCTGTTGGCAGGATCTTCCTTTGGCAAACTTCATAAAAGAAACACATTTTCTTGGAAAGAGTCCCATTGCCACATCTTTAGAGGCAGCCAATGCAACCCATTTCATTGTATGACAGGCTTGTTTTGCCTTCTGCTCCAAGTAGATTGGAAGGTTTGACTCACTAAGAACATATTGATATAAACTTCAAAATAGGACAGGGGAATCTGATTTCTTAAAGATATTAAGGAGGTAGCTGAAACTGGACTTATTAAACAATCCTCAGGGGAACACCAATAGGCAGCAATTTGGTCCTGTGCAATAATGACAAAGATAACATTACAACACTTGGTATTGCAACATAGATAGTACAGAAAAAATAAGTGCAGACTGCAATCGAAAGTATTCATTCAACTTTGCCAGATGCATGACAAAGGGGACTATGAAGGCATGAGAGGGGAGCTGGTCAAGATAGACTGGAAAGGGATACTAGCAGGAATGATGGTGGAACAGCTATGGCAGGAATTTCTGGGCATAATCCAGAAGATGCAGGATCATTTCATTCCAAAAAGGAAGAAAGATTCTAAGGGGAGTAGAAGGCAACTGTGGATGACAAGAGAAGTTAGGGATAGAATAAAACAAAAAGAAAAGATGTATAACACAGCAAAGAGTAGCCGGAAGCCAGAGGATTGGGAAACTTTCATAGGACAACAGAAGGAAACAAAACGGGAAATATGGGCTGAAAAGATGAAGTACGAAGGGAAGCTGGCCAGGAATATAAAGAAGGACAGTAAAAGTTTCTTTAGATATGTTAAGGGAAAAAGAGTAGCAAAGTCAAATGTGGGTCCCTTGAAGGCAGACACGGGTGAAATTATTATGGGCAACAAGGAAATGGCAGAAGAGTTGAACAGGTACTTCGGATCTGTCTTCACTAAGGAAGACACAAACAATCTCCCAGATGTACTGGAGGACAGAGGATCTAAGGGGGTAGAGGAACTGAAAGAAATTTTCATTAGGCGAGAAATAGTATTGGGTAGGCTAATGGGACTGAAGGATGCTAAATCCCCTGGGCCTGATGGTCTGCATCCCAGGGTCCTCAGGGAGGTGGCTCTAGAAATAGTGGACGCATTGGTGATCATTTTCCAATGTTCAATAGATTCAGGATCAGTTCCTGTGGATTGGAGGATAGCTAATGTTATCCCACTTTTCAAGGAAGGAGCGAGAGAGGAATTACAGACCAGTTAGCCTGACTTCGGTGGTGGGAAAGATGCTGGAGTCAATTATTAAAGAGGCAATAATGGGGCATTTGGATAGCAGTAAAAGGATTAGTCCAAGTCAACATTGATTTATGAAAGGGAAATCATGCTTGAATAATCTTCTGGAATTTGTTGAGGATGTGACATGTAAAATGGATGAAGGGGTGCCAGTGGATGTAGTGTATCTTGACTTTCAGAAAGCCTTTGATAAGGTCCCGCACGGGAGACTGGTGACTAAAATTAGAGCACATGGTATTGGGGGTAGGGTGTTGACATGGATAGAAAATTGGTTGGCAGACCGGAAGCAAAGAGTAGGAGTGAACGGGTCCTTTTCAGAATGGCAGGCAGTGGCGAGTGGAGTGCCGCAAGGCTCGGTGTTGGGGCCGCAACTGTTTACCATATATATTAATGATTTGGAAGAGGGAATTAGGAGCAACACTAGCAGGTTTGCGGATGACACAAAGCTGGGTGGCAGTGTGAACTGTGAAGAGGATGTTAGGAAGTTGCAGGGTTACCTGGACAGGTTGAGTGAGTGGGCAGATGCGTGGCAGATGCAGTATAATATAGATAAATGTGAGGTTATCCACCGGCGGCAAAAACAAGGGGGCAGATTATTATCTCAATGGGGTTAGGTTAGGTAAGGGGGAGGTGCAGCGAGACCTGGGCGTCTTTGTACACCGGTCACTGAAAGTTGGCTTACAGGTACAGCAGGCAGTGAAGAAAGCTAATGGAATGTTGGCCTTCATAACAAGAGGATTTCAGTATAGGAGTAATGAGGTTGTTCTGCAGTTGTATAGGGCTCTGGTGAGACCACATCTGGAGTATTGTGTACAGTTTTGGTCTCCTAATTTGAGGAAGAACATCCTTGTGATTGAGGCAGTGCAGCGTAGGTTCACAAGATTGATCCCTGGTATGGTGGGACTGTCATATGAGGAAAGATTGAAAAGACTAGGCTTGTATTCACTGGAGTTTAGAAGGATGAGAGGGGATCTTATAGAAACATATAAAATTATAAAAGGACTGGACAAGCTAGATGCAGGAAAAATATTCCCAATGTTGGGCGAGTCCAAAACCAGGGGCCACAGTCTTAGAATAAAGGGGAAGTCATTTAAGATTGAGGTGAGAAAAAACATTTTTACCCAGAGAGTTGTGAATTTGTGGAATTCCCTGCCACAGTGGAGGCCAAGTCACTGGAAGGATTTAAGAGAGAGTTATATAGAGCTCTAGGGGCTAGAGGAGTCAAGGGATATGGGAAGAAGGCAGGCACGGGTTATTGATAGGGGACGATGAGCCATGATCACAATGAATGACGGTGCTGGCTCGAAGGGCCGAATGGCCTCCTCCGGCACCTATTTTCTATGTTTCTATGTTTCTATGAATGAAAGACAGTAGTTTTAATAAACAATTGCAACTGTAGGATTTTAATGTTTCTCTCGTAAACAAAGTTCATCCTCACAACATTGCTAATTCAACTTTTGCACCATGGGCGGGAATTCTGGTGGGAGATGAACAAAGAAATCAAGCAGAATCCTTATTTATTTCTCCCCACACAAATGGCCATGTTTGAACCATTGTTGTTAATTAGTGCAGTGTTTACAACAAACTCAGCCAAATGAGGAAAATGTTGCTGTTCAGCTTCAAAATAGGACCATAGAATCAAACAGAGCACAAGGAGTTCATTTGATCAACACATCTCTATGGTAGTGCTAACCAATTAGTTCCTTTCTCCTACTCTATCCATAGCTCCACATTTTTTTCCCCTTTTAAATAATTTGCTTTGAATTTGATTCCACCCTGTTTCAGGCAGTTCACAACAACTTCTACAAAATAAAAACACCTAATTTTCCCACTGGTTCTTTTCCCAATTATTCTAGGTAAATGTCAACTAAATACTGACCCTTATGAATATATCTTCCTCTGTGAAATATTAAAGACCCTGTAATTTAACTGATGAAAACACAACTTCAATGCTAACTATTAATTTTGCTGTGAATTATATTGTTTAACCAGATGACAAATGTTTTATTCTTGGGGTAAGGAGACACATGCACCTATTGGTAATCAGTTGAAAACCTGGTAAAAATAATGAATTAACATTTCAAAATGTAATAGATTTCAAGTTTAAACTGCCTGAATTTGACTTGATATTCCAAACTTACTTTTGTGGATTTCTGCACAGAATAATCTGAAACTAATATGTTGGTTATTGAATCAAGTTTTCCACCCAAAAATTGAGACCAGATATACTAGATGATCAATGAAAGCCTTTCCTCAGATCAGGGATTTCTATACTGAATTTGGAATAAAAATTAACAGCACTAATCTATATATGATAGAGATGAAGAACTATGTTTTTAAAGGCTAACTACAACACAGGTATAGGGTTTCATAAATCAACCCTATAAGGTATAGGGTTGAATAAGTTACTGTTCTTCTGAAATTCCTTTCAATAAGTTTTCAATGGGACATTTCTAGATCACAATCTCAGTCACTGTGCCTTAGATAAGTTGGTGGATATTTTGGGTGGTTGTGAGCTCCTGGTGCTGTTTATGCTTGCTTGATAAATGAACTTGAGGTTCTCTGTGTCATCGTAAATCCCCCTAGCCTAACACTTTGCATCTGTGTTCATCAAGGGTCCGAAGAAGGGTTCAGACCCAAAACATTGCTTGTCCATTCCCTTTCCAGATGCTGCCTGAGTTCCTCCAGCAATTTGTGGTTTGCTCAAGTTTCCATCTTCTGCAGTCTCTTGTATCTCCATGTCTGGACCTTTTTCTATTCAACTGATAATTGAGTGTCTTGAACCACAAACATGATTCAGAATATCACCAACTGATTCATAACTGATATTATTAATTAATTACCAACAGACTTCCAGTTTTACAGTGAGCCATAAAACTGTTAATAATAGAAAGCATGAATATAAACATTTAATATATAAAACATGAAGAAAGATAGCATTCACCAGGCATTTATTATTGGGACAAATTTCAAATCAGAAAAGATACAACTATAAGGAAACAAAACTGAAATAAAGCAGCCTTCACAACTGAAAAATAATGCACAGTTTGAATATAACGTGCAGTTAAAAACACTTGGAGAGGTACATGGATAGTAAAGATTTAGAGGGATATTGGACAAACTTACATGGGACTTCTTGGTCAGCATGGATGTGTTGGGCTGAAGGGCCTATTTCCATGCTGTATGACTCCATGATTCTGTAAAGTTCATTAAGTAGCTGACTTGAGTTAAGAAAAACAACAATATCATAGATAGACACAAAAAGCTAGACTAACTCAGCAGGTTAGACAGAATCTCTGGCGAAAAATGAATAGGTCTCAACCCGAAGGTCACCTGTTCTTTTTCTCCTGAGACACTGAGTTACTTCAGCATTTTATGTCTATCATCGGTGTAAACAAGCATCTGCAGTTCCTTCCTAAACAGCAGTATCATGTTTGGCTACCAAACGTCAAGGAAACGCTGATTCGGGAGTGCAGTCCTCTTGGGAAGAAGTGTGGATGGGGATGAATGTTTGGTGAATTGTTTGTATCAGCACACCTTAGATGCCCTGATAGCCTTTTGACAGCTTGCTGCCATCAAAAGCCTTTGAACTATTTTAAAATCTGTCCACTAGAGATTCTTGAAAGCAGTTCAAATGAATTGAAGTAACATTTTTTGGAATTAAAAAATCATAAATTTACCTGAAAATATCATCAAGTGACAACACATTTTAAAATCATAAAGAGAAAATCAAGAAAAATGAACTGACAGTTAACCCGCTTCAAGTGAAGTGACTGCTCATGGGCTGATTACAAAATGTTGTGGAGCGTGACCTGTCACTGTGGACTTCTACCATGGATGGAGTAAGGTGTCATGGGCAACCTGAGCAACAAGGGAAATGTTGCTGGTGATTCACTGCGGAACGGGAGTAAAAAACACCTAATAATTTCACTCCAGAATAAACTAAAGGCACATTTCGTCAGGTGCTAATTAGAGGCTGTCACACACAAGGAGTTTGTATCAGGTGGATTATAATGTGAAGCCTGTGTCGTCAGCGTTAACAAAATGTGTCTATATATAAAGTGAAATTGCTGAGGGTCTCCTGGCGTGCTGAGTTAGTTTTGAGCTTTTTAAAATGTTAAGGAAAGGCATTTTCACCCACCTGCTCTCATAA
Source organism: Malacoraja senta (assembly GCA_038087875.1). Classification (NCBI taxonomy): domain Eukaryota; kingdom Metazoa; phylum Chordata; class Chondrichthyes; order Rajiformes; family Rajidae; genus Malacoraja; species Malacoraja senta. The sequence goes on along the minus strand of JAXLNO010001954.1, from coordinate 8,650 downwards.
CTTTAAAAGACATTGCTGAAGGTATCTCGTATTACCTCATACCTGCTGGTTTACAGCAAGATTTATAATCCATTAATATAACTCAGGGTATAGCTGCCTCAATGGCTTGTGGTGTCGGCTCATATTGGAGACTTAATTATAAAACCGGTTTATATTCACAAGAGATCATAGGCTTTTCAGATTGGTCATGTCAAAGGCAAAAACACTGACCAAATTTAACATTTTAACAAATACTAGAGGTCTGCAATGCATTTAATAAAAGCTTGTTGTGTATGAAATTGATAAAGTAAGTTATCCACAATATACCAATGAATATGAGGTTCCTACCACTCTATTGGAAGATGTGGCAGTTTTATGCTCTGATAGCAGTAGATAGTGGTAGATGCTGTTTATGTACAAAACCTCCTTGGTTTATTGATGCAGGGCTTTACAGCTGACTGAACACAATTTATTTGAAGTGTCCCCCTCAGCATGATTCATAATGATTGTTACATGATTTTTTCAGACATGTTGCAGGATGGCAAAATACATTTCAAAGAGGGTAACATGCATTTAGAATAAGAATATATACCACTGGTAATGCACCTGTTGCATGAGTGCCAAAAAGGACTTGTTTAATATTCAATGGTTGACAAAGCTTGGTAATAATTATTATATGCTTGAGAAGCTGTGCGTGTAATGTCACAATTCCTACATAATAAGGTAGTCTCTCCAATTGACAGTCACAGCAGGGAGTGGCTCTACTCAGCAATGTACCATGGGACATTGTGAATGTAACATCAATAATTTTTCTTTGAAATACACTGTTTACTATAAAGTTCATACTAAAGATAAGAGAGTTGTAACAATTTTATTTGTCTAGAAAGCACAATCAATCTTGCACCTTTATCTGCAAAATACCATTATCTTCAAATGGTGGTCAAAATTTTGATAATTAAGGGCAATTATGGTTTGTTTTTATAATTTATAATATATAACATTTTATAATTAATGTCAATTATGGTATGTTTTTAAATATTATCATTTATTTATATATATGTTTATACAATTACTTCTATTCCATTTGTTTCCTAATGCAAAATGAAGAAAACACCGTTGCTATTGCTATTCCAATCTGGTCAAAAGTAAATTGTGCTCCTTGAGAGGAATTTATAGAACATGCTTTAAAGAATTAAAGAAAAAAAATGTTTTTATTCCTGAAATTGGCCCTGCTTTTTCTTAGATTTATTGCCCCTTGCAGGAGTTACTATTATTCATTTTAATTTAGTGGGTATTCACATGGATGATTTCCTCATGGAAAGGGAGAACATTAGACTTGATAGTCATTTCTGATCATCTGCAGCAGGGCAGCACAGTGGCGCTTCTGATAAAGTGCTGTTTCACAGCGCCAGGGATCGGCATGCGATCATGACCTCAGGTATTGTCTGCGTGGAGTTTGCTTGTGTTCCCTGCGACCACATGGGTTTCCTCCTGGTGTTCCAGTCTCCTCCCAAATCCCAAAGATGTGTGGGTTTGTAGGTTATTCAGCCTCTGTAAAACTGCCCCTGATGTTTAGGGAGTGGTTGAGAAAGTAGAATAACATAGATTTAATGTGAATGGGTGATCAATGGTGGGCGTGGTGTTTCAATGTTGTATCTCTAAAACTAAAGTCTATAACACAACAATAGTAATCTGTGGGATCGCATTTTGCAGGGTTTGAATCTAACCCACCTGATCTTCAATGTAGTAATCCATGCTGGGACACATTTCTAAAGATAACTGGAGATCACTGGTACGAGACTGAAATGACCATTTTTCACCTCTGACTCAGGAAAATGTTCAGGGGGCGACCACTAATAATGAGTTTTAACTGACATTCATATGTAGTACTTTAGAATCATTAAGTTATAAGCCAAAGAAATAATCCCTTAGCTCACTTTCAAGTACCTATTTAAACCAATCCCATTTACCTGCACTTAGTTCCCAGCCCACTATGCCCTGGCAATTCAAGTATACATCTGATTGCTTCTTAACTGTTGTCAGAGTACCTGCATTTACCACTTTCTTAGGCACTGCGTTCCAGACTGCAGTCACCCTCTGGGATGAGAAACATTGTCCTCTGATCTTCTTAGATCTTCTCTAAGACTCTTACCCCTCAACTTAAACCTATGCTCTTTAGCCTCTCATCGCTCTATCATGGGGATAGGTTTCTTACTATCTACCCTATCATTGTCTTCCATGATTGAATATCGCTCCATCAGGTCTTGCTTTAGCCTCTCCTCCCTTAAGGAAAACAAACCTTTCCCATTCCATCTCTCCTCATGAATGAATCACTGCATCGCAAGCAACATCCTATAAACCTTCTCTGTGCCCATTCTAGTGCAGTCATGTTCTTCCTATAATGTGGGGACCAGAACTGCTCACAATATTCTAGCTGTGGCCTAACCAATGTTTTATAAATGGATAAACAAGGAACTGTAGATGCTGGAATCTGATCCCGACCTGGAATGTTGACTATGCATGTCCTCCAGAGATGCTGCCTACCACTCCAAATTACTCCAGCACTTTGTGTTCTATACAATGGTTTATATAGGAGTATTAAGACTGCCCTGCTCTTATCCCCCTTGCCTTGGCTAATGAAGGCCAATATCCTCAATGCCCTCTTCAATGCCCTAAAGACCTGTGCTGCCAACTTCAGAGATCTTTTGATTTGTATACCAAAGTTCCCTTTGTTCCTTAGTCCTCCCTCGAACTAGTGGTTGGATTTGGACGAAACAGTGAAGGATGACATTTGTGCGTCACCAGGCATTTCAGGAATTTTGATTAATTTTTACTCCCAAATGTGCTGATGCCAATCCTTTTCCTCATCTATTGGATCTTTGGTCTTGTCGGCAGACACCAGGAATCAAGAACAGGGCCTCCTTGGTCTTCATGTCTGGGCACCACCCTAATATCATCATAACTGATGATACAATGAAGCAGCTGAAACTGCTGGGAATTGTAACTTTTTTTAAACTATTATAACTAAAATAGTTTTAAAATATTATTTTGGCACTAGCAATAATAACGTTATTGTGGATTTCCAATTTACAAACTTGAAAAATTGATATTTGAGTGATTTTACTACAAAATGTTACCTGTTAATGGATGTGATTTCCACAGAATGTCGAATGGACTATATTATGAGGTTTTATTTAGTTTGCCTAGTGTGCATAATTAATAAATTAATTCACAAAACAAAAATGATTGTCTCAAATATTTTTCAGGAATCAAAGTTTCTGGAGCTAATGAACCTGTATTACTGACCTTGCTGAGTTTGGAGAAAGCTACAATAACTAGATTTTTATGGTTTCTACATTTTACTGGTAGTCAATTTGAAATACACTTTGCACAGATTGACAAAAAGAGACAACTGTCACTTTAAAATCTGGCAACAGTAGCAAGTCTGGATTTAAGTGCTTTGAAATACTGTGAAGAAATGCTGTAGGTGTTTGCAGATGATATAAACTCAAGTAGATGCCAGCATGCAATATGGCAAAAACGATTCAAGCAAATCAACTTCATGGAGCCTCTGCTACTTGCCATCTGGCGCAAAATCAACCAAATGGATCTCTGCATATTCATCTTCATTTGTGAAAATACTCAGGAGAATGTCATTCCTGGGTAAAACTGCATAAAATATCTATAATACAAAATATTCATGATGTTCTGACACTTGCTGTCTTCTCAATTCATATCATGCCTATAGTTAGTTGGAATTAAAGCTTAATAAGTGCTTGTCTTTCTGCCCTTTCGTTAATATGCATATGTGGTCACTTAATCATTGAAGCCCTTGTGCTGACTGTAGAGCTAGTTGTCATGATAAAATAATAGACATAAAAATGGCATGGAAGCTATAGTATACTAGTGATTTACTCGTTTCTATTTAATAGCATGAAATTAGATATTACAACATTTCCAGTTGACAACACGAGCCCTAGTTTGGAAGTTTCAAATATTTGGATAGGTTCCTCACTGTGGTTTTGAATGATTGTGGGACTCCATTTGTATTGTTTGAGTAAAAGGTGGTGAAAGATTAAGGCCAACAGGAACTGTAACTGCACATCTCTCTCAGATGCAAGTAATTGCTAGAATCTCAGAGGAATTTTATCAACAAATATGTCACACCTTTCCCACAGTCTGGCATGTGATATTAAAGGCAGTGTTTGCTGCGGCCTGTACCTTGACTTGGACAGAGGGAACTAATACATTTTACCAGCAAACATGTTGTAAGCATGAGTATAATGACTACGTTATAGTGGAGAGTACGCAAAGTTTTATATGTGTAGATAAGGCAAATGAAGTGTCAAAAAATAATACCAAAGCTAATTGCTCTACATTGGTAACTTATATGTTCAGCATTATTCTTCTTTGCACAGAAGTATCCCCAAGTATTTCTCTGTACATATGTGAAAAGTCCAGAACAAACAGAATAGAATACAGGGAAATGGTACGCACATGAAACATTGTTTTTTGAGAGGATATAAAATTATAGAGACCCACACTAAGACACTGATAATAAGAGATTTTCAGGGACACAAACATCAAAGCTGAAAATAAAGGCACATTCTAAAGTTCTCCTTTTTTTATTGATTAAGCTGGCCTGCTTCGGGGCTGCGGTGGCGTTCCGGCGGTGGCGACCGAGGACACTGGTGGCGACCTGAATCCGGAGGCTCGGCCGCGGGCCCGGTGGACGACATCGTCGGGAGCTTGCAGGTCACAGGTGGGTGACCTGTTTTTCTGGAGCTCCCGCAACTACAGCTGCGTCCGCTGGACTGGAGGGCGGCAGCTTCGGCAGCTTCGGCCACCCCGGGCCGCGGAGTTTGAACCGGCCCGTCGCGGAGCACGGATTCAGCCGCGGGACTGACTTACCATCACCCGGCGGGGTCACAACATCAGAAGCCTGGATCGCCTCAGCGCAGAGGAAGAACAAAGCGGGAAGATACAGAGACTTTAAGACGTTTGCCTCCATCACAGTGAGGAGGTGCCTGGTGAACTCACTGTGGTGGATGTTAATTTGTGTTTATTGTGTGTTTTGTTATTTATTATTATATGTATGACTGCAGGCAACGAAATTTCGTTCAGACCGAAAGGTCTGAATGACAAATAAAGGAATCTATATCTCTATTAGCTTCTGATTAGGCAGTAAGGATATTTTGCATTAGATTAGTAAAGTATAGCAATAAATGCTGTTTTGCTGATGTTTACTGGATTGTCATGAATCTTCTTAAACATTAATTTCATAATGCTCATGTTAATAATTAAATGCTCTTCATCTTTGTGAGTTTGGAAAATGGATTTCAGTTAGCCTAAAGTTAATCTTGTTCTGCACCAGTTTGTTAATTTAAAACATATTATTTCATTTTGGGCAAGAAAGACATTTTCTTTCCATAACAAATTCTCCTGAACACATAAACCTATTCTTACGCCCTCTCGTGCAACTTGGCTTCACACTATCTCAGTATTTATTTTATAATGTTTGTGTACAAGACATTGGTGAGGCCACATTTGTAACATTGTGTTCAGTTTTGGTCACCCTGTTATAGTAAAGATGTTGTTAAACTGGAAAGGATGCAGGGAGGAATTACAAGATGTTGCCACGTCTCAAGGGCCTGAGCTACACGGAGAGGTTGAGCAGGCAAGGAGTTTATTCCTTGGAGAGCAGGAAGATGAAGGGTGATCTTATAGAGGTGTATACGATCATTAAAAGATTAGATAGGGTAAATGGACAGTCTTTTACCCAGAGTAGGGGAATCTAAAACCAGAGGACATAGGTTTAAGGCGAGAGGGGAAAGATTTAATAGGCACCTGAGGGGCAATTTTTCACACAAAGTGGTGGGTATATGAAACGAGCTGCAGGAGGAGATAGATGTGGCAGGTGGTCACAACATTTAAAATACATTTGGTCAGGTATATGAATAGGAAAGGTTTAGAAGGATATGGACCAAATGCAGGCAAGTGGGACTAGTAGGTGGGGCATCTTGGTTGGTGTGGGCAAGTTGGGCCGAAGGGCCAAAATGCTGTATGTCTCTATGACTCTATAACTTAACTTTCAAAATTGTTTGTATTATATCTGTTACTTCCCCCTGGCTTGAGTAACATTATATGCCTTGTGGGTTCCTGTTCTCAGGACTAATATTCAGAGAGTGCAGGCCAGTGTACAGGACACATGGAGAACTCTCGTACATGTGCCTGGCTTACTTGAGATGTTACTCAAACTGTGCACATGCACACAGTACATGCACTGTACATGTATGATCGAGAAAATCAAGTAGTAACAGCACACTTATTTATATATTTGTCGTGTCTTCCCCTCTTAAAAAGAAAAAACCCTACTTTTAGCAATATTTACATATTTACATATTTAATCAATGACCTGTGTTTTAGATTCCCTTCGATGTTCAGAACTACTCGTGTTGGTGTTAGTGTGATAGTTGTACAACACAAATGAGCTCATCTTTTCTTTAAAAAAAAAAAATTATTATAAGGAAATGTACAAAAATGTAACCAACGGCATATGAAATAATACAGTTATTGTACAGCTTCAATTTTAACTTTTAGCTATAGTTAGAGGAAAAGAAAGGAGAAAAAGCAAGAAAGAGAAAAAGTGAAATGTGCAAAGATAGAACCCCTAGACTACCAAAGTGATGTAGCCAAAGAGTGAATAAATGAAAGAAAGAAGAAAGGAAAAGAAAAAATAAGAAAAATAAAAAGACAAAAAGAGAAAGAAAGAAAAAAGTGGTGATATACTTGCCTCGCATCCCTCCCCACCCATCTCACCCAACCCGTAATTAGATTTAACTCCAAAGTTGTGCTGCACCATACTATCCTTGTAATAAGTCAATGAATTCATTTTTTCTGCTAAGACAAGTCTAATATTTTCAAGATGTAGCGTCTCAGACATGTTTGTAATCCACATCTTAAGGGTAGGAACAGAATTTCCAAAATGTGAGTGTTTTTTTTTTGCCGTTATCAGGCCATAATTAAGGAAACGTCTTTGAAATAATGATAGCTCAGAGCAGGCTTCTGACGTACCTAGAATAATCAATTCCGTGTCGGGGTCCAATTTTGTCTTTAGTGTTTTTGAAAAAAATTCAAAAATTCATCTCCAAAAGTTATGTAACTTTATACAAGAGGCAAAGGAATGTGTTATAGTTGCTTCCTGAAGAAGACATTTATCACAAATAGGAGATACATTTGGAAAGATCCTATTCAGTATAGACTTTGAATAGTAGAGTCTGTGCAGTATTTTAAATTCAATTAACAAATGCCTAACGTTAATTGAGCAATTGTGTATATATAGAAGGTTTTCTTCCCATGTGTCTTTTAGAATTTTTAGGCCAAGTTCGTCTTCCCAAGCTCTTCTAATTACTTCTGACGATGGAATTTCTATATTTAAAAGGGTATTATACAGATATGATATTAACTTGTTTGAGTCCGAGTTTCTATTCATACATTCGTCTAGCATGTCTGGCAACAAAGATTGGTAGTCTTGGGTATATGATTTCAGATAGTCTCGAATTTGAAGGTATCTGAAATATTGATTACCTTTCAGGTGATATTTTGACTGTAATTCTTGAAATGAGAGAAGAGTTCCCATCTCATAAAGATTGAGTTTTTTTATTCCTAATCTTTCCCAATATGTGAACATTTTGTCTAAAATAGATGTCTTGAACAAACGATTGGCAATTGGTGAAAGAAGAGATACATTTCTTAGTTTAAGGGTTGACTTCACTTCTCCAGATTCGTAAAGTACTGTGGATAATCGGATTTTTCTCATATAGTGTTTTCCTCAAATTTATTGGAGAGAGAAGGATCGCGCCTATATTAAAAGGCGAACAATCCTCTCTCTCCTTTATTAACCAATTTACCTGTTGACCTGTATTGTCCAACCAATAAATTACATTTTTAATATTCGTTGCCCAATAATAGTATAAGTATTTGGGGAGAGCCAATCCACCAGTTTCTTTGGGTTTACATAGGTGCCGTTTATAAATTCTATGTGTTTTATAATCCCAAATAAAGTTCGTAATCAGAGAATCAAGTTTTTTGAAAAAATGTTTAGGAAGATATATCGGTATTGATTGGAATAAGTACAGGATTTGTGGGAGGAAGATCATCTTTATGGCATTTATTCTGCCTATTAGAGACATCGGAAGTGTTTTCCAAAATTGAATAAGAGCATTTAATTTAGTATAGAAACATAGAAACATAGAAAATAGGTGCAGGAGGAGGCCATTCGGCCCTTCGAGCCAGCATCGCCATTCATTGTGATCATGGCTGATCGTCCCCTATCAATAACCCATGCCTGCCTTCTCCCCATATCCCTTGACTCCTCTAGCCCCTAGAGCATTATCTAACTCTCTCTTAAATCCATCCAGTGATTTGGCCTCCACTGCCCTCTGTGGCAGGGAATTCCATAAATTCACAACTCTCTGGGTGAAAAAGTTTTATCTCACCTCAGTCTTAAATGACCTCCCCTTTATTCTAAGACTGTGGCCCCGGTTCTGGACTCGCCCAACATTGGGAACATTTTTCCTGCATCTAGCTTGTCCAGTCCTTTTATAATTTTATATGTTTCTATAAGAACCCCCTCATCCTTCTAAACTCCAGTGAATACAAGCCTAGTTTT
>JAXLNO010001953.1:0-58928 GCA_038087875.1 Malacoraja senta | reverse complement strand
GGTCCTGACCCGAAACGTCACCCATTCTTTCTCTCCAGAGATGCTGCCTGTCCCGCTGACTTATTTCAGCTTTGTGTGTCTATCTTCGGTTTAAACCAGCAACTGCAGTTCCTTCTTACATAAGAGAATGAAGCATCTCTAACCAAATAACCCTTCCATTCTCTCTCTCTCTCTCTCTGTCTCTCCACCACCCTAGTCCTCTTGCTAATTTCACCATTTGTATTCCTTCATTATCACCTCATCCCCAGCCAACCATGGACCATTGTCAGCTCCACCCTCCCCGAGTCATCGATGCAGGCTCTGCTTTGTTCTGTACCTCCCCATACCTCTAATTTCCCCCTCCCTGACTCTCAGTCTGATGAAGGGTCTTGATCCGAAACATCACCTATTCTTTTCTCCAGAGATGCTGCCTGGCCTGCTGACTCCAGCATTTTGTGTCTATCTTCGGTGTAAACCAGCATCCCCAGTTCCTTCTTACCCAATTAAAATCATACCATACACACACCATTTTGTGCCTCGACGTGTTGTAGCCAGTTCACTTTCAGGTGTAACTGTTCGCTCTCCTCTTCCAAGTCAACCGCTATGTCTTTGAGCTCCAGCATCTCCTGCCGTGAAGATACAATCTGGGTAGAAATAAGTTTAGTGTCAATTAAAGCCAAGGGATTTCTATTGTTCAGTAAAATAGTCACCATTCAAATTCTAAATTAAATATTTTGCTTTATGACTCTATAGACAGGAGACTACTGTGTAGATGGGGCTCGTTGGTCAGTGTGGGCAAGTTGGGCTGAAGGGCCTGTTTCTGAACAGTATGACTCTCTAAATAATTTTAGCATGCATTATACTTTTAATGTGCCATTGCCAACAGCAACATTCTACCACAACTATTTTATGATTGAATTTTCCTGCAGGCTCACGTCTATCCATGTCACTTACTCTTCAGAAAGGGGTTCTACACGGAATGGAGTGAGCAGTGAAATGTAGGCAAGCACTCCTTTATACAGTTGAGCCCAGATTAAAAATCTATAATGTACGTAACTAACTGTAAAAAAAAAAATTGGTTCCCACAATGCTTCAACAACTCACGGAATAACATACCATCAATTTTCCTTTTTTTTATAAGATAAAGTCATTTAATTCTAGGTAAATGGCAAACAGATTAATATTCAGTTAATCGTCACCAGGCACAAGGGTTTTTTATTTGGGGTACCTGTACATTCTCCAGCTCCTCTTCAATCTGCTTGATTTGCGATTTGGACTGAGCTTCCATTGTAATGAACCTGGCCTCTGATTTTTCAGCCTCTAGCATCATAAGCCTCACTTGTTCTTTAAGAAAGAGAAAGGAAAAAACACCCGTAAAGATCTGATATTTGTTGCAAAAAAAAGCAACACCTCCATAATTTGCAATTGTTTCCACCGCAGTTGATGGCAATCAGTGAAAATCATCTGTTCTACTAATTACCAGCATTTGAAATCATAAAATATCCTTGAAATGCTACAATTCATTAAGCTTGAAGATTTGTAAGGCAAAATGGTAATTTCATATACATATTTATCCAATGATAAATTCCACTAATGAGAAAGATTAGAAGCTTGAATAAAGCTCCACAGAAAATGTGTCTCCTCAGCAACATTTTGGAAATTAAGGTATAAAGTTACTTAATCCCAAACAAACAAAATGATGATTCTCCACTGGCTCCATTAAAACCCTTATTTTATTTTAAATTACTCCAATTAAATATCCTCTTCTGCTGCTGAATAGTCTGTCTACACCATCATTGTATTTTGTCCCTGGTTTCACCCTCTCTTCCGTAAACTGTCATGCAAACACAGCTCAAGTCTCACAGAGAGAAGACATTCATGGAGTTAATGAAATGTCCTGGTTGCTCTGTGGTCTTCTCATTAAAAGCTATTTGAAATTAAAATGCTTTGATGTACCATTTCCGGCAAGGGCATTGTGAATGGTAAAATGTCTTCAAATGATTTTATTTAGAGATACAGCGTGGAAACAGGCCCTTCGACCACGTGTCTGTGCTGACCAATAATCCTCGCACACTCACATTATTCTACACACACTAGGGATAATTTACCATCAACCCAAGTCAATTAACCTACAAACCTGTACGTCTTTGGAGTGTGAGGAAACCGGAGCACTTGGACCCACGGGGTCACAGGGAGAACATACAAACTCCATACAGACAAGCACCACAGTCAGGATCAAACCCAGGTCTCTGCCGCTGAAAGGTAGCAACTCCACCGCTGCGCCACCAGGCACCCTTCACAATGTCAATGTTTTAACTATCAGCATCCTTTCAAAATTAAAATTCAGTGATAGCGAAGTTTAAAGGATTCAAGAAGAGAATGTTTTGAAAAGCATCTGTACGAGTCTGTCCAATTGACTACTGTGTGTTCCTGTCAGCCATTTGGCAGTCTCTCACAAATGCTTCACAAAGAATTATTTTCTTGAATCTTTAAACATCACTATCTTCTGATCAAGGAATCTGACCAGAATACCTGAGTGAAAAAAACTTAGATTACACACTACTTTTCCTGATCACTGAACGTACCAACCCATTTACCAACCAATGAAGTATATTTTTAAGTGTGATCAGTGATAAAATATGGGAATTACAACAACCAATTTGCATACACAAAATCTCATACAGAGACGAGATAATTACACAGCAGGTGACGACAGATGTACAAATCTGCGGTAGGAACATTTATGGCCGACCAAAAATATTAACAGGTCAACTTTGAGTAATTACCTTCCAGTTCTCCAATCTTCTGTTTGGTGTAATAATTTAAAGAACAAGTTGCCTGTTCTGCAAGAGGTGCACAGGCATGAGATCGTAAAAGTTGCAGATCTTTGGTAAGATGTAAACACCACTGATCTTTCTGTGATGTTTCTTCAGCATGTTTCTCACTGATTTTACGGAGCTGAGTGGTGTGTTTTCTGTTGAGATTTTTAAAATCTGCCTCGTTCTTTTCTGTCAGATTTCGGACCTTGGTTCTCATTATGTGTTTTTCAGCCAGAAGCTTGTCCTTGAGTTTTTCATTTTCAATCTCAACCACGCTCAAATCTTCAACTAACTCCTAAAAAATTAAAAATAGCCAAATGAAAACTAAAGAGACTTTCGTGAGCCTTATGGGCTTGTCCCACTTAGGCGATTTGTCGGGCGACTGTCAAGTTGCCGGCAGTCGCCTGAATAACCGGCAACTGGAACGGCGACTGTCAGAGTGGAACACACACATCGCTTCCTTCACCAGCCCATTATGCAGGCGGGAGACAGGGCAAGCGGGGGGGAGCGCTGTCTGAGTGAAATTCACACGATGCAAAGCCAAGGTGATACAGACACACACCGCGATGAACAGGAAGGTTGGCGCTGTAATTAAGACGGCTAAAGCACAGTGTATGGTAAGTCCTTTAAAAGAGGGGGGAGAAGGGGGTGAAGGAGTGGAGACACATTTTAAGAAGCCAGAGATAAACGTCTGTAAAGCTCGGCGGACATTAACATTACTGGTCGGTTATCCTTGGTTCAGAAAACTACTTACATTTTTTCCCCCCAATAAGCCAATGAAATTCACCGGTCAGCACCGGCTATAACCTACAAGAACCTTCGACCTCCTGGCAACTCATTAGGACCTTCTGGCGACCCACCTACGGCACGAGAATTCTCGCTACTCTCCATGGCGGCGTCATTCCAGTCGCCGCTAATTTTTTTTAACATTCAACCTGGGGAGGGGGGATGTGGGGGAGAGGAGATGTGGGGGAGTGGGGGGGCTGTGGGGAGGGGGGATGGGGTGTGGGGGAGGGGGGCTGTGTGGGGAGGGGGCGGTGTGGGGGAGGGGGGATGTGGGGGAGGTGGCTGTGTGGGGGAGGGGGCTGTGTGGGGGAGGGGGGATGTGGGGGAGGGGGCGGTGTGGGGGAGGGGGGATGTGGGGGAGGGGGCTGTGTGGGGGAGGGGGCTTTGTGGGGGTGGGGGCTGTGTGGGGGAGGTGGAGGTGGGGGTGGGTAGGGGGGCGGTGTGGGGGAGTGAGGTGTGGGGGAGGGCGGATTGGTGGAGGGGGCTGTGTGGGGAGGGGGTCTGTGTAGGGAGGGGGGAGGGGGAGAGGGGGTTGGCGGGGTGTGGGCGAGGGGGGGTGCTGTGGGGAGTGGGGGAGGGGGAATCTTCAAACCTTCATAACTTTTGTACTATTTCATCGATCGTAACAAAACGTATTTGACTTACAGCAGAGAAGGTGGCGAAAAAATTGTAGAACTAAATTTAATTACAACGCAGACAGGAAGTGGTCAAGATGAGAGTTTTAGTAATACATATAGAATAGAATAGATAGAAGATAGATATAATCAGTAGTGACACTGTTGCATTATAATCAAGAGTTCATGTGTTGTTGGCATCTTAAATAGGAGATCTCTTCTGATCTTGGTCACGGCAGAAAAAAATGGTGGTACAGATCAGCAATGCCAACAACCTGTCATAACCAGAATGATAATACTGCAAGGCTCCACATAAACTGTGACTCTGCACTATAACACATCATAAAAGGGTTGATTTAGATAAAAAAGAATGGGAAGATTTATACAAAAGAAAATCTTCACATATTTTCATATTTACTGATTTATTCCAAGAGGCTCCCTGCTATTTTTATTTCACTGCCAGTTACAACAAAATCCCTTAGCTGGTTGAAGAGATCTTTCCCTGTAATAGAGATTCACACAGCAGCAAACAATGATTTCCTTACCGCTAGCTCCCGATTCTTCCCATCAAGCTTTTTCTGCAACACATCCACAGGTTGTGTCCTTTCTAATAGTGCCTCTTCGTTTTCACAGAGTTTTTCCTTGAGGTTTTCCAACAACTGAGGAAGTTAACAGGTGATTAATAGTTCCTAACAGTGATAAATCTGGGCAACATAGAATGGAAATCACACACACGCAACATTTGTAATTCAACTGCACCAATAGTCAGGTCTTCAATTCCACCTTGGTATAAAGACATTAAGATTAAAATGATCATTAATGAAATCTGGGGATGAAATCATTAATTTGCATTCAATGGTTTAATGGTCCTTTATTGTCACGTGTATCACCACACAGTCATACCAAAAAAGCAACAAGACACAAAACTACATAAAACGTAAACATAAACAGCCACCACAGCGGCGTGTGGGAATCCCTAGGGCACCCAGCATAAGCGGAGACCCACAGCCATCAGTTCAATGTCCGGGCCACACGCACGCTCCTTCACCGACCGCTATACTCTCTCTGCAGTCCCTGTCAGCCCAATGTCAGAAAGCCGTCCACACACTCGCACCAGACTCCAGGATCACTGCTCTCACGGCAATCCCTCCGAGTCCCCACCAGGGTAGGTAGCTCGTCCATTGTGTTTTCGGCGCCCACATATTCCCCACTGTGATAGAAGGCAAATAACTTTTACCATCTTCCTCCTTTTCTCCCGCGGTCGGGGCAATCGAAACACCCGCAGTCGGCGATCAAAGCCCCTACAACGGAGCGATCGAGGCTCCCGCAATCGGGGCGGTCAAAGCTCCTGCAGTTGGAGCTCCCGACATCCCGAATGGCCTACTCCTGCACCTATTTTCTATGTTTCTATGTTTCTACACCAGTCATTAAAAGTAGGAATGCAGGTGCAGCAGGCAGTGAAGAAAGCAAATGGTATGTTAGCATTCATAGCAAAAGGATTTGAGTATAGGAGCAGGGAGGTTCTACTGCAGTTGTACAGGGTCTTGGTGAGACCACACTGGAGTATTGCGTACAGTTTTGGTCTCCTAATCTGAGGAAAGACATTCTTGCCATAGAGGGAGTACAGAGAAGGTTCATCAGACTGATTCCTGGGATGTCAGGACTTTCATATGAAGAAAGACTGGATAGACTCTGCTTGTACTCGCTAGAATTTAGAAGATTGAGGGGGGCTCTTATAGAAACGTACAAAATTCTTAAGGGGTTGGACAGGCTAGATGCAGGAAGATTGCTTCCCGATGTTGGGGAAGTCCAGAACAAGGGGTCACAGTTTAAGGATAAGAGGGAAGACTTTTAGGACCGAGATGAGGAAATCATTTTTTACACAGAGAGTGGTGAATCTGTGGAATTCTCTGCCACAAAAGGTAGTTGAGGCCAGTTCATTGGCTACATTTAAGAGGGAGTTAGATGTGGCCCTTGTGGCTAAAGGGATCAGGGGGTATGGACAGAAAGCAGGTACAGGATACTGAGTTGGATGATCAGCCATGATCATATTGAATGGCGGTGCAGGCTCGAAGGGCCGAATGGCCTACTCCTGCACCTATTTTCTATGTTTCCATAAAAGGGTTGATTTAGATAAAAAGAATGGGAAGATTTATACAAAAGAAAATCTTCACATTTTTTCATATTTACAGATTTATTCCAAGAGGCTCCCTGCTATTTTTATTTCACTGCCAGTTACAACAGAATCCCTTAGCTGGTTGCAGAGATCTTTCCCTGTAATAGAGATTCACACAGCAGCAAATAATGATTTCCTTACCGCTAGCTCCTGATTCTTCCCATCAAGCTTTTTCTCTAACACATCCACAAGTTGTGTCCTTTCTAATAGTGCCTCTTCGTTTTCACGGAGTTTTTCCTTCAGGTTTTCCATCAACTGAGGAAGTTAACAAGTGATTAATACTTCCTAACAGTGATAAATCTGGGCAATATAGAATGGAAATCACACACACGCAACATTTGTAATTCAACTGCACCAATAGTTAGGTCTTCAATTCCACCTTGGTATAAAGACATTAAAATTAAAATGATCATTAATGAAATCAGGGGATAAAATCATTAATTAGCATTCAATGGTTTAATGGTCCTTTATTGTCACGTGTACTGAGGTACAGTGAAATTTGATTTATCAACAGTAATATCTCGCGTAAAGATATTTTTAATGGTTCACTGATCAAAAACACTTGAAGTGCAAGCATTAAAATCCATGTACAAGATGGTGTGGATGAGGGATATTCACAGGACGACTATGGCTCACAGATATGTGCCTCCTCAAGGGACACAGAGTCCAGGAATAACTCACCTGGTCTTCTTGGTTCTTGGTTTCTTGGTCCTCCAAAATATTCCAAATGGAATTTAAACTGGAGGTGGTGGAGGGAGGACTTAAGCCAGAAAGGGTTTTTGGGAAGAAAGAGCTACCTTAAATTTAGTTGCATCTGGTTGGGTAACTATGGTAGGTGAAGATTATTCCATGCTTTAATTGTGCGGGGGAAGAATGAATTGCTGTACACATCTGTCTTGGTAGCTGGAATCTCAAATTGGATCGAGTGTCCTCGTCTGCTCCTAATTGGTTTGGGTTTGGTGTAGGTCTTGTAATCTATGTCGAGCTGACCATTTAACATTTTGTAAAAACAGGTCAAACGGTGAGCTTCACGTCTGTCTTGGAGAGGGTTCCACCCCAGAGAATTCAGAAGTTTGGTAACACTCGCTTCTCTCTCATAGGTGTTAGTAACAAATCGAGCTGCCTGTCTTTGGACACGTTCGATGGAAGAAATGTTTATATTTGTGTATGGGTCCCATGCTGCAACTGCGTAGTCCAAATGAGGTCTAACGAGGGTGAAGTATAGCTTCTCCTTGACAGAAGTTGAACAATGATGAAAGTTGCGCCTCAGAAAATTTAGGACACCTGTTGCTTTCACCGTTGCATGATGAGTCTGACCATTCCAACGCAGATCATTCTGCAATTTGATGCCAAGATACTTGGTTTGTTTGGATTCTTCAAGGGTGGTACCAAGTATATTGTACGATGTTTTGCCTGGATTCCTCTTTCTGGTGACACGCATGGTTTCACATTTGGAAGGGTTGAACTGCATGCCCCATTGGTGTGACCACTCAACCATTGTATCGAGGTCCTTTTGGAGAGCATCTTCATCATCAGCTGACTTAATTGGACGGTACAGCAAACAATCATCAGCGAATAGTCTGGTCGTGCTTGCGACTTTTTCATGGATGTCGTTTATGTAAACCAAAAACAGATGTGGGCCAAGTACTGTGCCCTGAGGTGTACCACTCAACACTGGATGCCAATTGGAGCTCTTTCCGTTCACACACACACGCTGAAGACGTTTTGTCAGGAAACTGGAAATCCATCGTTTCGTGTTGGAACGAATACCATAGAAGTCAAGCTTCCGAAGCAGTCTCTGGTGTGGGATGACATCAAATGCTTTAGAAAAGTCCAGCACTACTAAATCCGTGATGACATTACCATCAAGATGTTTGGCCAGGTCATTTGTCGTCAGGATAAGCTGAGACTCACATGATCTATGCCTCCTAAATGCATGTTGGTTGTCAGCAAGAATGTTATGTTTGCTCATGTGTCACATCAGATTACTATCAATTACATGCTCCAGTAATTTGCAGCAAGTACTTGTTAATGAAACAGGACGATAATTCGCTGGGTTGGTGGTTGAACCTTTCTTAAAGAGAGGAGTGATGTTAGGTCAGGCAACATCTTTGGAAAAAAAGGATGGATGATGTTTCAGGTCAGGATCCTTATTCAACTGAGTTACTCCAGCACTTCTATTTTTGGTATAAACCAGCATCTGCAGTTGTTTGTATTTACATTCTGCAGGAATACCTATTCAGTCCATCAGGTCTGTTCTGCATTTCATTAAGATCATCACTGACCTAATGTATACATTCACCCAGTTTATCATGAATCGATCCCCTCTGTCTTGAAAATATTCTACGAGTCTGCATTGTCTACACTTAGACAAACATAGTTCCAAACTCGCATGCTGTTGTCAGAGAAACAAAAATGCTAATGCATTAAATGTGCAACCGCTTACTTCTGACGAAAGAAATTCCTCCTAATCTCTTTCCCAAAGGAACGTCCTTTAAATCTGAGGCTATGAACTCTAGTCCTAGACTCTCCCACTAGTGGATGGGAAAATGAAGAACAACTAGACTGTTGGGTCCCAGTCACACAGGAGGCCTGGTCCCATTCCCAACACAATCGTAGCACTAAGCAGGATGGTTTTTGCTCAAATTTAATTACAACGCAGACACGAAGTGGTCCAGATGAGAGTTTTGTAACATATATAGAATAGAATAGATAGAAGATAGATATAATCAGTAGTGACACTGTTGCATTATAATCACGAGTTCATTTGTTGTTGGCATCTTAAATAGATCTCTTCTGATCTTGGTCACGGCTGAACAAAATTGGTGGTACAGATCAGCAATGCCAACAACCTGTCATAACCAGAATGATAATACTGCAAGGCTCCACATAAACTGTGACTCTGCACTATAACACATCATAAAAAAGTTGATTTAGATAAAAAGAATGGGAAGATTTATACAAAAGAAAATGTTCACATATTTTCATATTTACAGATTTATTCCAAGAGGCTCCCTGCTATTTTTATTTCACTGCCAGTTACAACAGAATCCCTTAGCTGGTTGCAGAGATCTTTCCCTGTAATAGAGATTCACACAGCAGCAAATAATGATTTCCTTACCGCTAGCTCCTGATTCTTCCCATCAAGCTTTTTCTCTAACACATCCACAAGTTGTGTCCTTTCTAATAGTGCCTCTTCGTTTTCACGGAGTTTTTCCTTCAGGTTTTCCATCAACTGAGGAAGTTAACAAGTGATTAATACTTCCTAACAGTGATAAATCTGGGCAACATAGAATGGAAATCACACACATGCAACATTTGTAATTTAACTGCACCAATAGTTAGGTCTTCAATTCCACCTTGGTATAAAGACATTAAAATTAAAATGATCATTAATGAAATGAGGGGATAAAATCATTAATTAGCATTCAATGGTTTAATGGTCCTTTATTGTCACGTGTACTGAGGTACAGTGAAATTTGATTTACCAGAGTCATACCAAAAAAGCAACAAGACACAAAACTACATAAAGATTTAAACATAAACAGCCACCACAGCGGCGTGTGAGAATCCCAAGGGAACCCAGCATAAGCGGAGACCCACAGCCATCAGTTCAATGTCCGGGCCACACACACGCTCCTTCACCGACCGCTGTACTCTTTCTGCAGTCCCTGTCAGCCCAAAGTCAGAAAGCCGTCCACACTCGCACCAAACTCAAGGATCACTGCTCTCACGGCAATCCCTCCGAGTCCCCACAAGGGTAGGCAGCTCGTCCATTGTGTTTTTCGGCGCCCACATATTCCCCACGGTGATGGAAGGTGAATAACTTTAACCATCTTCCTCCATTTCTCCCGCAGTCGGGGCAATCGAAACACCCGCAGTCGGGGCGATCGAAGCTCCCGCAGCCGGCGATCAAAGCCCACAAAACGGAGCGATCGAGGCTCCAGCAATCGGGGCGGGTAAAGCTCCTGCAGTTGGAGCTCCCGACGTTGATCCCTAACAAAGCTACCTCCAGCTCCACGATGTTAGCCCACAATACCGGCGGAGATGCAATATGGAAAATGTCGCACCTCCGTCGAGGGAAGAGATAAAAAAGTTTCTAAAGATACGCTAACACATAAAAAACTAAAGATACGCTAACACATACAAATAAAATGGAATAAAAATAAACAAAAGAAGAAAGGGACGAGACAGGCTGTTAGCGAGGCTGCCACTTACGGCACCACCCGGTGGTCTTTAGTCACACATTTATTTGAAACTGCTGACTATCGTTACAAAATTGCATGCAGTGAAATGTCCAAAAGGACAAAGAACTTGTTTGCTTGTTTCATCAACAGTAATATCTAGCGTAAAGATATTTTTTATGGTTCACTGATCAAAAACACTTGAAGTGCAAGCATTAAAATCCATGTACAAGATGGTGTGGATGAGGGATATTCACAGGACTACTATAGCTCACAGATATGTGCCTCCTCAAGGGAGCAGTACCTAAGTTAGACACAGAGTCCAGGAATAACTCAACAGGTCAGGCAACATCTGTAGAAAAAAAGGAAGGATGATGTTTCAGGTCAGGATCCTTATTCAACTGAGTTACTCCAGCACTTCTATCTTTGGTATAAACCAGCATCTGCAGTTGTTTGTATTTACATTCTGCAGGAATACATATTTCAGTCCATCAGGTCTGTTCTGCATTTCATTAAGATCATCACTGACCGAATGTATACATTCACCCAGTTTATCATGAATCGATCCCCTCTGTCTTGAAAATATTCTACGAGTCTGCATTGTCTACACTTTAACAAACATAGTTCCAAACTCGCATGCTGTTGTCAGAGAAACAAAAATGCTAATGAATTAAATGGGCAACCGCTTATTTTTCAACAGTGACCCCGGATCTACATTTTCCCAACGTGTTTAGTGTAGTTTAGTTTAGATACAGCGTGGAAACAGGTCCTTCGGTCCACCGAGTCCACACCGACCAGCGATCCCCGCACATATACACGTCTAGGGAAATTAGGGACAATTTATACTCATACCAAGTATACAAGCCCAAGCCAATTAACCTACAAACCTGTACGTCTTTGAAGCGTGGGAAGAAATCGAAGATCTCGGAGATAACTCATGCGGTCAAGGGGAGAACGTACAAACTCCATACAGACAGCACCCATAATTGGGATGGAACCCAGGTCTCTGGCGCTGCAAGTGCTGCAAGGCAGCAACTCTACCGCTGTGCCAGTGTGCCACCCAACACAGTGCCTCCTCACGCAACCTCTCAAAATTTGTAAGAAACTTGTATTCTTTAATAGTTTACGTGATACATTAACTAAACTAAAATCCCATCTGCATCTTCTGTACAATTTCATCTTTGCTATTATATAATAACAGGAACCACTCCTCGACAATTTACGGGCACCATTCCTTTGGCAAGGGAAGACTGAAAACACTTAGTCAGAGCCTCAGCTGCTCCCACCCTTGCTTCTTTTAACTGGCTGGGAAACATTTCTGCCAGACCTTCAGAGATGCCAACTTCACTAAATTAATGCAGTAATCCAGACATGGCTGCAATTGCACTGCAAATTTAGCAAACCTCACAGCCTGTATTTGGGAATCAAGCCCCAAAATGATTCAGTGGCAAAACAAACTCTCTCATGGTCAAGGTCCAAGGATTCATTACTGGATTTAAACAGAAAACAATGACTTCCTCAGGGTGCCTAAAATGTGTTTGCAGCCAATGTTGCTTATAAGGTACCTTTGTTGTTCAATTAACATTGGAATGTCTTAAACCGTGTAACTAATTTGAAAATAGCAAATATGTGATAATGTACTAATGTGGTGGATTATCTACTTGAAGGATGTTACTTTTGGGGTAAAGACTGGAAAAGTCACCCAGGGAAACACATTTCTTGCTCTAAAATATGCCAAAATAAAATAGTTCACATCCACCTGAGACACCAATCACGATTTAACATAACTTTTTATTTGAAAGTTGGCACTTCAAGTGCAGCATTCTCTCAGTATTGTACTGGAAGCATCAGGCGTGACTTTCTGCTTAAATCATTTGAGTAGGACTATTAAATAACATTTTGTAGTCTATTTTGAAGTACAACCTTCTAAACCAAGTGTGAAGGCATCCTTTCAATTTCCTTGAAAAGATCTGACACATGACGTGAAACGGTTTAACAATAGTCTTTGCTTCAGAAAATAAGAGGCATTGTTAATTGTTATTGTTAAAAAGCAAACATGCAATATTTTGGACTAAATTTTCAGGCTTTAAAGTGAAATCCAACTGCAGAAATGTAAAACACAAAGTACACAGATCAGTGTAATAGCTCACTCAGTGAGGGTCACAAATATTCAACTGGAATTGATGTTACCTTAAGTTGTTGATCTCTCACGTCAAGCTGGGTCTCTTTGTCCTGAATTTGGTCTTTGAGCTGCACTACTAGTTGTTCTTGCTGAGCCAACTGCTCAGTTAAATCAGCCACTGAATACTTACCTGCAGACTTCTGGCAGCTCAGTGCCTGCAGAATAATTGGTCACTATTAATAACTGCATCATCATAGTGAATCGGACTTTAGAGAAAACAGTATTGAAATATTCAGTGACTTGAGAAGAGCATTAATGTGGAATGCATGGAAGCCAATGCATTTTTTTAATTGCAAGGCCATTGCTGCAAAATTCAGTCACTCTGGAGACCCAACGTAATTGGCCTCGTGTATTTTAACATGCTCAAAGGCTTTCCCACGATGAATTCTCATATTGAGGGGGAAAAAATAGGATAGACAGACACAATGTGCTGGATTAACTCAGCAGGTCAGGTGGTATCTCTGGAAAAAAAGGATGGTTTCGGGTCAGGACCCTTTTTCAAATTTGTCGTGGTCTTTTCTTGCTTCCAGATCCACCCCCTACAATCCGTCTAAAGAAGGGTCCCAACCTGAAACTTCACCCATCCTTTTTCACCCAAGCCACTAAGTTAGTTTAGTTTGGTTCAGTTTAGTTTACAGATACACCGCTTGGGCCCTCCGAGTCCGCGCCAACCAGCAATCCCTGTGCATTAACACTATCCAACACGCTAGGGATAATTTACAATTATACCTAGCCAATTAACCTAGAAACCAGTGCATATTTGGAGTGTGGGAGGACACCCGAGATCCCGGAGAAAATCCACGCATGTCACGGGGAGAAGGTACAAACTCTGTACAGACAAGCACCTGTAGTCAGGATCGAACCCGGTTCCCTGGCACTGTACGGCAGCAACTCTACCGCTGCACCACCATTACTGCAGCATTTTTTATATATACCAGCATCTGCATTTCTATGTATCTGGGATGGAAGTCTGATTTGCTAGTAATACTGGGAAAAGGGAAAGTGTCCCGGAGAGCCGCACATGAGGTGGGAGTGACCCTAGGAGCCGCGCGGGCCCAATCCACCCACCGAACAACCGCGCCGCCGACCGGAACGTGCACCGGTAGGCTAGGCTCGCCCCACAGGCTTCCCAGGGGACCGAGGTGAATCCGGATGGCGAGGTCTGCCTGGGCTGAGGGAGCCTCAGTAGCGGCGGCGATGGAAGCCTCAGCAGCAAAGGGAGCTTCGGCGGTGACGGGAGCCTCTGCAGCAACAGGAGCCTCAGCTACAGCGTGATCCTCGGCGGCAGTGGGGCCTCACGATCGACCCGCAATCAGCGTTCAATGAGAGTTGGGGGGGGGGAGGAGAAGACAATGGGGACATGGGTGTAGGGGGACTGCCTTGAAGAACAATGGGGACTCAGCATGGGGGGACTGTCGTGTCTCATTGATCTGTCTTCAAAATTAGACTGTTTCTAACCCGTTACTCTACCCTCCCTTGTAAAACTGGTCACCACCATGAAACCTACTACCTGCCCCCTCGACATTGTCCCCTCTGCCCTTCTGAAGGATGTCATTACAACAGCCGGTCCCAGCATCCTCGCCATCTTCAACAGTTCTCTGGCCACTGGCACTACCTGCTTCAAGCACGCGTGGTCCAGCCCTTCCTGAAAAAAACTAACCTCGACCCCACCTTGCCAAGCAACTACAGACCTATTTCAAAACTGCCTTTCCTTTCAAAAGCCCTTGAAAAGGTAATTTTAAGTCAACTTATGCCTTACTTTCACCAAAATACTATCTTGGGAACTTTCCAATCATGTTTCAAGGCCCACCACAGCACAGAGTCTGCCTTGTTGAAGGTACATATTGACCTACTTCTCACCATTGACTCAGACGACTGTGCAATCCTGCTCCTTCTCGCTCAGCGCAGCATTTGATACTGTCGACCACACTATCCTAATTGACCGTCTCCGGTACGGGGTTGGTATTGATGGCACTGCCCTGAGCTGGTTCATCTCCTACCTCAAAGGTAGGTGTTTCTCTACTAACATAGGCAACTCTTCCTCCTCCCCAGCTAGCCTCTTCTGCGGGGTTCCATAAGTTTCCATCCTTGGCCCCATTCTCTTCTCCCTATATATGCTCCCCTTAGGCCAAGTCATTCAAAGGCACGGCATTTCCTTCCATTGCGATGCAGATAGTCTGCTTACCCACCACACCACCTCCAGGTCCCTCAGATCGGCCGACTTGGGGTTACTGAACATCCCGCGGTCTAGGCATAAGCTCAGGGGCGACCGCGCCTTTGCGGTTGCAGCTCCTAGACTGTGGAACAGCATCCCTCTTCCCATCAGAACTGCCCCCTACATCGACTCTTTTAAGTCGAGACTTAAAACTCATCTTTACTCTCAAGCCTTTCTTGATGTCCTCTGAGGGAGGGCTATATGTATGTATTTACGTATGTACTTAATCTGTGAACCACTGTTGTATAACGTTAGTACCTCCACCAATGTAAAGCACTTTGGTCAGCAAGAGTTGTTTTTTAAATGTGCTATAGAAATAAAAGTGACTTGACTTGGCTTGACTTTTAATTTCAGGTTTTTGTGTACCTTGTGTGTTGTGACTGTTGGCAGACCAATTTCCCTGTGGGGATGAATAACGTTTTATTGTATCGTATCGTAAGTTAAAACCAAGGGTCAATTCAGGCTTCAGTGAGGGCCAATAGCTATCTGATGCCTGTGGGTGAGTAGTGATACATTGGAGCAGAGAAGTTTAGAATTGGTGGTCAATGCTGCCCACAAGGTAAGGTGTTATGATGAGCAGCTGACTCCTAGTACCAAGAGCTTGGGTCCTGCTCAGGCCAATCCACTTTATCTTGGAACAAACAGGATGCCCATCTTTTCCAAGGTTGCTTTTACATTAGTGGCCCACCATTGCTCATCACTGCACAGGACAGGAAGAAAGTCATGAATGTCATAAATGTCCCAGGTTTACTTTGAGGAGAATGTATTTTTTCAAGTAGTGAACCAATCACGTTACACAAATAAACATTTCTCAGCCTCAATATGCACAACCCATCTAATACAAATTAGTAATGCCAATAACAAATAATAAACGGGGTTTGCAGTCTCTCCCTGCGGGTGAATGCGACTTTTGGTCGTATTCCCCTTCTGTGCCTCCGTCTGCGCTGAGGCCTAATGGAGGTGGCGACCTCGAGGCTCCGGAGGCAGAGCCCGTCAGGACTCGCCCTAAGCTCGCTCCCGTGAGGGTGGTCCGGCTCAGGGCTGGAACAGTGCTCCCGTGAGCGCCCAAGTCGGGGCGACCCGGCCCGGGGGAGAAGCGACGCCCATGTCGGGGCGGCCCGGCCCGGCCCGGGGAAGAAGCGACGCCCATGTCAGGGCGGCCCGGCCCGAGGGAGAAGCGACGCCATGTTGGGGCGGCCCGGCTCGGGGGAGGTTCGGCGCCCATGTATTGAGCCGCGGTGTTTGAGCCGCGGGAAACATCGCCCGGGGGGTATCGCCTCAGCGCAGAGGGAGAAGAGGAGGGAAGAGACTGCAGACCTAAGACTTTTGCCTCCATCACAGTGAGGAGATGTTGGGTGGACTCACTGTGGTGGATGTTAATATGTGTTTATTGTTGTTTTATGTATGACTGTTGCAATTTCGTTCAGACTTCGGTCTGAATGACAATAAAGGGCTATCTATCTATCTATCTATCTATAAAACATGAGAAGTTCAATTTGAAATGGCTAAAATTTACCAGAGGCAAAATATAGCAGATAAATTAAGTTAAGCACAGGAAAAGCATTTTCATGAAATATTTTTCAAATTGAAATCATAAGCAAGTGATTATAGTCCACACATTATTTTATAAAAGGAAAATCTAAATTCCAAAATATATCATGAATACAAATACAAATGCAATAACAGGAAATTACAAAAATACTTACCTCCTCCGATTCAAGGGGCGGTTCATTTGCACAAAAGCACCTCCACATGCTTCTATTTTAATGTGGCTGCAAATTAACCAAAATAATAATTAAATAGAATTGGTACAGAGCAGACAAGCAGAGAAGATTAGTTTAACCGGTCATCATCCTTGGCAAGGACATTGTGGGCCAAAGGGCCTGTTCCTGTGCTGTACTGTTCTATGGTCTATGTTCTGGAGTTTCAGTTTAGTTTGTTGTCACATGTACCGAGGTACAGTGGAAAGCTTTTGTTGCGTGCTGACCAGTCAGCAGAAGGACAATACACGATTACAATCGATCCATTTACAGCGCTAGGTAAACCCAGCAAAGTCTGATCAAGGATAGTCCAAGGGTCATCAAAGCAGTAGATAATAGTTCAGTACTAATGATGCGAATGATGAGATTAGCAAATGCCAGAGGGTTCCAATTGAAGAAAGTGACACCCAATGCAAAGCAGATCAGTGGCAGATAATAAAGAGTCATTAAAGTGAATGGAGAGGAGGAATTTCTTTAATCAGAGGGTGGTGAATCTGTCTAATTCATTGCCACAGAAGGATGTGGAGGCCAAGTCAATGGATATTTTATGGCGGAGTTTGATAGATTCTTGATTAGTGCGGGTTTCAGGGGTTATGGGGGAGTAGGCAACATGTATGAAGGCAGCTGGGCTCTAAAATTCAGGTAGTTCCAATGTGTTAAATTATCATACATCTAAATTCCTTACAACCAACAAGCAGAGCCGGATTATGGGCTCAAAGATGCCTCAATAATGCTCAATAATGGAGAGTTGCAATAATGGACAAATTATGATGCAATGCAATATACTAAATATTTCTGCAAGAGTGGGTACGTGGAACTTGGGACCTCAATTGTTTTGGAAGCAGAGTCAAATTTCAGTTGACTTTTGGTCATTGAACATGTACATGGTTTCACTTTGATGAACGTAGCTTTCAATGAACACATAATATGAACACATAGTTCTAGGGTAATATTTCTCTACCCAATGGAAAGCCAGATTACAAAACAAAATGTTTAAAATAGGAAATATCCTGTGCATGCTAGATTCAACAATGGAAATCAAACCGAGGCAACTGAAAGGTATAACATGTATTGATCACAAGACAAAGGAGCTGCCATTTTTAACAGAGGTGTGGAAGAATTTCCTGTGAAGTTGGCTCCTGTTTAAGTATTAGGCATCAAAAATTCCCGTTATTCATCAAATAGTACCACTGAACGTAAGACGACAGATTAGGCCTCTCGTTCATCCAGAATTGGCACCTCGGACAATGTAGCACTTCCTTATCACTGGATTGGCAATTCTCGCAGGTTATGTGTCTATACCCAAAAGCAAATCCTGCTCTATTCTCAAAGTAACTAAAACACAAAACAAAGAAATCAATGGAATTTGCACTCATAAAATGAGCAGCACAATGGCGCAGCCTGTAGAGCTACTACCTCACAGCACCAGAGATCTAGGTTTGATACGGACATTGGGTGCTGTGGAGTTTGAGTGACTGTGTGGGTTTCCTCCGGGTGTTCCAGTTTCCTCCCACATCCCAAACACATACAGCTTTTTAGGTTGCCGTAAATGGCCTCCATAAAATTGCCACTAATGTGTAGGGAGTGTTTGAAAAAGGGAAATAACATAGTGTAGCGACACCTGGTGGTGGCTCTGGGTAATGGAACCCTCGTGATTGACTGGAGGAGTCACTGAGCGCGGGCGGGTGTTCTATTGGCAGGTTTGTTGCTGTAACTGTCAGTAACTGTCAGTCTAGTGCCCACACTTGTTGAAGCCACATTGTAAATTTGGTTGTCTTATCCACTCTCGTTGGCTCGTTGTTTCGTTAAAATAAAACAATTCAAACCAACTTACCGTCTCTGACTCGCCAAAATAGCCTGTTTTGGGACATAAGACAATAAAACATGCTTGACAATAAAACACTCTTGAACCAGTATGAATGTCGAGACCAAAGATGGCACCTGAACAAGGCGATTCTTTGCGTGCTGGTCTGCGTCTGCGTGCAGACAAAGAGGTCTGTTGTCATCCATTACAATCATTCCACTCTTAAATCTTTATTTACCCTTCACCTGTACACTGAGGAAGGTTTGATTGCAATCATGTATAGGCCTTCCTTTGGCTGGATAGCATGCAAATTCAAGCTTTTCATATGACAATGAACAATTAAACTAAAACGGGTGATCGATGGTCACCATAGAATCACTGGTGCGAAGCGCCTGATTCATGTTGTATCTCTAAACTAAATTAAAATCGCTTCCAACCAACAGCTTGTGAAATTCCTTAGTTTCTTTGCTTATGTGATGGAAGTCACTTGGAAAACATATGTAATTTTGTGCACACAAGTCTCCACTATAAAATGTCCTGAAACATTTGGCTTCCCACACTCATACAGATATACAGGAGTGAACATCTTATGTAAATTATCAGCACTATACAAGGTAAGTGGAAAAGAAAATTACAATACCTGTATCAATTTTCCAAACAATAACTGTATAGCCCAAATATCACAATATAAAAATATTTGATGATCTTTCCCCAAGCGGACAATTTCCAGATTGAATTTAGCCTCCTGATAGTCAGGTACTTGCACAAGGTAGAGCAAGTAGTTAGAAAAACACAAAGAAGGCTATTGTCTACTGCGAGGGGAATTGATAACAAAGGCACGCAGATTACGTTGTAGTTTCTGCGGATATTCGCAACACTTCCCCTGAAAGATTTTTTACAGGAAAGGTCTCAGAATATAGAGATGTTAAGAATAGCAAGTTGTTCAGGTTAAGTTTGCTCAACTAATAGCTGAAATGAGATAAGCCGTGCTGTCTTCTCACTGTTACCATCGGACAGGAGACACAGAAGTGTAACGTCCCACTCTCCCAGTTCAAAAAAAGCTACTGTCCCATCAGGTTCTTGAACTGACCTAATGCTACCACAGCAACGGAACATTACAGACCATCTCCAGGCAACCATGCATTGTTTCATTTACTGAATTCCATTTTATAGACATTAGACGATGTCATATGACAATTGCCTGAATGGTGCAGGAGCAGGTCATTTGGCTCTTTGAGCCTGCATCACCATTCACTGTGATCATGGTTGATCATCCACAATCAGTATCCCGTTCCTGCCTTCTCCCCATAGAATAGAATATAGATTATTGGAGGTGTTTCAGTTTGTTCCTGCATCCAAATAATTTATCACCAAATTCCTTTAGTCCACTGGAAGTAGATCACCAAACTTCAGAGATTTCCTGCTTCTATCGCCATAATCTCCAAGCACTATGTCATTAATCCTAACATCGATTTCTTTCAATTCCTACCATGCATACATTTAGAAAGCTAATTGTGCCCTCCATTGTGGAGATGGAACTGAACAGCATTGAATTATTCTGCAATTTATTTGTTCCCAACCAGGGTTTCAAACCAAGAGACTTATTTTTGTTTTCAATTACATTTCATCAGAACTGGAAGAAGCTATAAAACAAGCTTATATTTCTCACTTTTTCCCAGTTCTCATGAAAAGTTGTTGACCTGAGATGTGAACTTTGTTCCTCTCGCCACAAATGAAAGTGAGTAGCTCCAACATTTTCTGCTTTTCTACAGCCATCAGGCTATTTTACTTCGGAGTCACGTGAGTGAGTACGTGAAGACCCCGCCAGCACGCATGAGCGACATATCGTCTATCGCATTGCGCAAACGACAGGCTGGGGGGAGCGCTGCTCCACCAGCGGTCCAACCTGAAGGTAAGTTTTAAACTTTTCCAGGTTGTGTTTTGCAGGAATCTCTGTAAGCCTTACAGAGGTCCTGCTTTATTTCGGCGAAGTCTGCCGGGCCGCGGGAGATCCTTTATGGACCGCAAGGAACCCCAGTCGCTGACCACAGGGTCGGGGAATCCCGGTCACGACCTCGGGGAAACCCGCCTACGGATCGCGGGGAACCTGCTACGGAGGCCGCGATGCGGGTAGCGGGCGGCGTTACAGTTCGCCTTTTTCGAGTCGCCGGCAGTGGAGCCAGCGGCTTCAGACTAGTGGCAACCCACTGGAGGGCAAGCCACTATTTTTTCCTGGAACCGCGGGGATACCAGGCTCGGGGGGGGGGGATACCCGGCTGGGGGAAAACCCGACATGAGCTTTGCGGGGAATCCCTTCTACAGGGACCGCAGGGAACCTGCTACGGAGACCGCAGACTGCGGGTAGCGGGCAGCGGTCGAATCCGCCTTTTACAGATAACAAGACCTGCAGGTAAGTTCTTTACTCTGGGGTCGTTTTTTGTTCCATTTCTGTGTTACAGGGAAGGAACTATGGACAAGTCGGTAACGAAGTCCAAACGGGCTGCATCCAGACTGGCTGGACCACGGAAGTACGGGCAGTCAGCAGCGGCCGACTGCATCAGGATCGCAATCTATGCGGTCAGCAGTCTCCGTCCCGGCACCTGTACAGTCTGAATCAACACTACAGACTGGTGGAAAGACCAAGCAGAGGACGGACAGGCCATAGACTCGGACGAGTCGGGCCGTGAAGAATCACCGCAGGCAGGCAGCGACCGAGATCGCATATCCCGCATGGGCGGTTGATGGAGCAGATGCTCCAATGTGACGTGCTCCAGGATATGGAGCCTTGTCACCATGGGCCTCCTAGGACGGCCATGGCAGCACCTCGTTGAGGGCTGCATAATGCATCTCCCTCGACAGAGGGGAGCATTAGGAGTCACTTCTGGGCTGACTCTGAAGACATGGGGTTGGCTGAAGATGCCACAAGTCTACTATGCACCCACCAGCAGACACCGAAGCTGGTGAAAGCCGAAGGCCGTACGATCAGAACAGAGGTCTTTTTAGACCGCGGCCCAGAACGGCCTTCGTGGAAGATGCGCCAACCCCGCAAGAGTGTGGAAGGCATGTCAGGCAGCAGCTCCTGGTTCAGGGTTGCAAATTTCCTCCCACTCAAATGAGCCGGAGTGGTAGAGGGTGCTACTGAAGTGCACATATGCCTGAAGCGACACCTGATTCAGGGTTGCAATTCCTCCCACTCGATAAAACAGATGGTTGCAGATGGTGCTAAAGTACATACACATACCTAAGGCAGCTCCTGACTCAGGTTGCATAAGTCCTACCATTCGGATGTATGAAGGATGAAGCTGATTGAAGGATGAAGCTGGTTGAGGCAGCTCCTGGGCAGGTTGCATAAGTCCTCCCATTTGGAGTAGGAAGGAGAAGCTTCCGATCACGGATACTAGTTGGTAATATTTACACTTGGGTTTTACAGATCAGATTAGTTTATACTGCACAGCATTCAAGCACCAGAGTTCTCGAAAACATGGTTGGCGTTGCCTTTTTAGGCAGAATCGCAATTGGGGCAATGAGGCCTGTTCATTGTTAACAGGTACAACTCGCTTGTGCAGTATAGACATTTCTGAATAGGGAACTTCGTGACTGTTAACTATCATGGGATCAGTTTCCATTCACAAGGCACCAGAGATATTTCAAAATTTAGCTGGAATTGAGTTCTCATCCATCCACTTAAATTTAAGTTAAATTTACGTTGATACCAACTGAAATTATCTGGGACTCCGCCCTGAGGCAAGAGATTGGAATCAATTCTCAAGTACCATTGTTACCAGGCCTTACCTATTCCCGGCTGAAACTATCAAAGTCACCATGATGGACGAATAGTATTCAGCATTGCTCCATTAACTTTTCATCAATTATCTTCAGTTAATTACAAACTGATGCTATTGCTCAAAGATGGAAAATTACTAATATCAGCTCTAAATTACGGAGACGGATGGGATTTGCATGAGTTACCAAATGTTCAGTTATATGGTATCAACTACTTACAGACAACAGGTGCATTCTGTGGATTAAGGGGTGCATGCTTAAGTCCAAGTTGATTCACTTTGGTGGAGGTATATGTTGATCACATGGGTATAATCAGTCAAAGTATCCGGTGATAATTTACCTAACCTCATCTAGCACTGGTATATCATCAATTGTCAATACAGAATTGATGTTGGATCGCTAAGTGTTTAATGACATTGTGGCTCGATGAAACGCTGAAGATCGAAATGTCTGCATCCAGGTTCAATCACCAGTTGCAATATATGTGGCATATCAATGGCGATGGATGTATTCTCTAATGCTCTAGTGACCTACATTCTGGTGTAGATGTGTGACCTGTACCTTCTGCCTGAGATGAGTGTGTGGCCAGGATGATGTGGGTCCTTGATGATGCTGCCACTCGTGTATCCTCGGTACCCCACAGCTCTGCCCTTTCTCTCCCTCTCCCTATTCGCAACAGAGACAGTCCCGCTAGTCCTTACCTTTCACCCCATCAGCCCTCACATACAACACATAATCCTGCGATATTTACGCCAGCTCAAACAGTATCCCACCACTAGTCAAGCCTTCCCATCTCCACCCCTTTTCACCTTCCGCAGAAATTGTTCCCTCTGCAACTCCCTGGTTAACTGGTCCCTTCCCACCCAAACCACCCCTTCCCCAGGTACATTCTCCTGCAGGAGATGCAACATTTACCCCTATACCTCCTCCCTTGAATCTGTCCAGACACCCCAACAGTCCTTTCAGATTAGGCAAAGGTTCACTTGCACCTCCTCCAACCTCATCTACTGTATCCCTTATTCAAGATGTGGACTTTTTTACATCGGCAAGACCAAACATACATGGGGCGATCGTTTAGCTGAACACCTTTGTGCAGTCCGCCTGAACCAAACTGATCTCCTGGTTGCTAAACACTTTAATTCTCCTTCCCATTCCCACACTGACCTTTCTGTCCTAGGTCTCCTGGTTGCTAAACACTTTAATTCTCCTTCCCATTCCCACACTGACCTTTCTGTCCTAGGTCTCCTGGTTGCTAAACACTTTAATTCTCCTTCCCATTCCCACAGGTCTCCTCCATTGTCAAAGTGAGGTTAAACACAAATTGGAGGAACAGCATCTCATATTTCTCTTGGGCAACTTACAGCCTAGTGGTATGAATATTGATTTCTGTAACTTCAAGTAACCCCAGCATTCACTTTCTCTTTATCCCTCCCCCACGCAAGTCGCACCAGCTTCTCGTTTTCATCCAACAGCTAACAATGGCCTGTTTCCTTATTTTTGCACATCTTTCATTCATTGTTATTTATGTCTCTACATCAACATCTATATCTCTCATTTCCCTTTTCCCTAACTAGTCTGAAGAAAGGTCTAGACCCAAAACGTCACCCATTCCTTCTCTCCAGAGATACTGCCTGTCCCACTGAGTTACTCCAGCATTTTGTGTCTATCTTCGGTTTAAACCAGCATCTGCAGTTCCTTCCCACACAATTAAAGTTTGCCTGCAGTTCCACGATTTGTGCAGAATGCTCACTCACACTTTGGGTCTTGGTTTGACATCCACATTGTGGTCCATTTGATTCCCAGCTCCTTGGCATATTCATCAGACCAGCAACTCGCAGGGAGGAGGAACCGGCTTGCAGGTCCTGTAGTAAATGTTGCCCCGGTGCTGGAAGGCAACAAGGGTCTGTTCCTCCTCCTTTCTGGCACTGTTGACAAATCTGGCACACAATAAGCACAGATAGAGGGGACAACAATCGCTTACAATTATAAGTGAACACAGGATGTAAAGTATATTAATAAAGTCTGGTGAATGACAGATGTCTCCAGCCATGGCCCAAAATCAACCTTAAATATTGTACACCCTTTGTCAGCACTCTGCTGAAGGAAACTTGAACTTTGTTTCTCTTCCCACAGATGCAGCCTGACCTACGGAGTATTTCCAGTATTTTCTGTTTTTATGCTAACCTCCCATCTGGGGCGCCGTCGAGTATGGCTGCCCTGCCAGCAGCTGTTAGTTGTTTTCACCCTTTTTTTATTTTTAGTTAGTTGAAAGTGTTTGTTTTGGAGGTCTTTAGTCTTTTTATGTGGGGGGTGGGGGGTGGGGTTAGGGGGAAACTATTTTCTCAGTACCTACCTGGTCGGAGTTGCGGCTTTTCTCCGAGCCGTATCTTCGCCCCTTCCTTGCGGCCTACGGGCAGACTGGAGTGGCGTTTTCCTGCCGGGACCGGCCAGGACTTCAGCTTCGGCGGCGGCACAGCGCTGAAGTACCATCGCGGAGCGGGCGATGCCTAACCCGGGTCGCCGTGCAGTAAGCTCCGGAGTGCTGTGACAGCCGGCACCAACATCGCGGAGCTGCGGTCTGTGGAGCTTCCAGCTGCGGGCGGCGCTGAGCTTGGAACACCGCGGAGCCTGGGATCTCACGACGAGGTCGCCAGAGTCGGAGCATCGACCAGCGCGGCTCGTGGACTTCGGGAGCCGCGGTCTACTGGGAGGAGGCGGCCGCTCCAGACACTACGGGCCCCTGAGAGTGTTCACCCGACGCCGGAGCTTCATCATCCAGCGAGAGGGCCTGAGGCATCGGGCTGCCGTATCGGCGACTACAGAGGCCTCAATAGGCCCCGACTATGGGTGAACTGGGGATGGGACTGGACTTTGCTGCCTTCCCCCACAGTGGGAACCATTGTGGGGGGATGTTTTTATGTTGTTAAATTCTTTGATGTTATCTTTATTTGTGTGCTGCATGGCAAGTCAAATTTCACTGCACCAATTGGTGTATGTGGCAATAAATGTCTATCTATCTATCTATCTATCTATCTATCTATCTATTACTGTTGTTGTTATTGTATTCTTGATTACTTTCTATTGATCTGCATGTTATTGTGTTAACAGACTTGTTAAGCTGCAAGAAGTTAGAATTTCATTGTGTAACAATTCAACATTGTTGACCTGACTATCTGGAAAGTTTAGTTTCAGGAGATGCCGGCTGTGTTATTTACAGGGAGACAAAGACGGAGCAGCTGTGATGTAGCGTGGCGTGAAGTGAGTTATTCTTCCCTTAGAATACTGATTTCACGGAGATACCACAGATTTTAACATCAAGACCTGAATTTAAACCGTGGCATCTGTCTCCCAGCCACAGATCAAGACATGACAGGCTGGATATTTGATGCAAAGTTTAGCAGCATCAGGTGACATTCCAGGAGCTTGAGGCTTGAGAAATGAGTTGTGGATCATGGAGTGATCCAAGGAGAAAGGCTGGTTTAGGCAGAGAAGGCATCTCCCAGATAGAGTGCTGATTTATTCTGGATAATGAGGAAAATGGAACATTTCCTTTCCCCGAGTCCCATATATCCCATTTATCCACTCTTTCCCCTCACTTGCCTGGCTTTGTCCCGCCCCACCTCCCTTTTCCAGCTTTATTCCCTTATACTCCATCAGGTTGGAAAAAGTCCCACCTGAAATGTTGTCTGTCGATTCCCTGCACAGATGCTGCCTGACCCACTGAGTTCCTCGAACACTTTGTTTTTAGTCCAAGATTCCAGCATCTGCAGTCTTGTGTCTCCTTATTTAAATAACCCAGTTATTGCTTATTATTATGATCAGCATTAGTCTTTCCTCACTTCATCCAGTTCCATTTAGATTCATCCTGTGCATCAATGTATTCAGTGTCATTGTTTGCCTTACTGATCTATAAAAAGATATTTGGTTAAAAAAACATATTGATAAAGAAAACAAAGGTGAAGCTTACACAATTCCCAGTATAAGGATAAGCACGTACGTGAGGATGCTCTTCATTGACTATAGCTCTGCATTCAATACGGTCATCCCCACCAAGCTCACCACAAAACTCCACCAGCTAGGCCTCAGCTCGCCGATATGCGATTGGATCCTGAACCTTCTGACGGAGCGACCGCAGGCAGTGAGACTGGGCCCGCACCTGTCCTCCACTATCACCCTGAGCACCGGCACACCTCAGGGCTGTGTACTAAGCCCCATGCTCTACTCCCTCTTCACTCACGACTGTGTCCCTGCATTCGACACCAACACCATCGTGAAGTTTGCAGATGACACAACAGTGATTGGGCTGATCACCAACGGTGATGAAACAAAATACAGAGCGGAGGTGCAGAACCTGGCGGACTGGTGCGCTCATAACAACTTGTCACTAAACACCTCCAAGACCAAGGAGCTGATTATTGACTTCAGGAGGTCCCATAATGGAGAATACGCCCCAATCTCCATTTACGGGTAAGTGTGGAGAGAGTGTCCAGCTTTAAGTTTCTGGGCACTCACATTTCAGAGGACCTCACATGGTCCACCAACACCGCTGCGCTGGTCAAGAAGGCACAGCAACGACTGTTCTTCCTGAGGACATTAAAAAAGACTGGTCTGCCCCAACAGCTGCTGACAAAGTTCTACCGCTGCACCACAGAGAGCATATTAACGTATGGCATCTCTGTGTGATATCTCAGCTGCACGGAGGCGGAGAGGAGAGCTCTTCAGCGCGTCGTCCACAGAGCGCAGAGGATCATTGGGACAGAGCTACCAGCCTTGGAGGGCATCTACCACACACGGTGCCTCAGGAAGGCCGTCAGCATCCATAAGGACTCATCACACCCTTGTAACGGACTGTTTGAACTACTTCCCTCCGGCAGACGTTACAAGGCCTTCTACGCCCGAACCTCCAGACTCAGAAACAGCTTTATTCCAAGAGCTATAGCTGCTCTGAACCGGCTCTGCTGAATGCCCCCCCACCCACCCCCCTGGACAGTCTCCCTCGGATGGTCACGTCACTCAGCTTGCTTATTTATTTATTTTACTTTTCTTGTACATCGGTGGAGCTGCATACTAAATCTCGTTGCACTGACGTGCAATGACAATAAAATATATTATTATTATTATTATTAGTAGTAGTATTATGCGTTCAACTAACTACCACTTAACCTATTTTACTTGATTACACTTTTATATCAGAGAACTCCAACATTCCTGCGAATGAAATCACCTGGCAAAGAAACTCTAAAAATATAATAAACATTTTGCACAATTTCAAGTTTTATCAGTTTGTAATAGGTTCTTTAATTTTGGTAATGTCACTGTTCTAATGATTTCTTACTGGTCAGAAATGTAAAATGCATTCTCAAACAAGCAGGTCAGACATCAGGGTGAAAGAGGGGCAGCAGAGCAGGAAGGAGATGGAGCACTGATTTAGCTCAGAGATTGGGTGAGGGAGAGGATGCCAGTCTGAGCAGTGAACTGAGAATCACTGCTTTACAGTTAGCTTTGAACTGTTTCAGTTAAGGGCCTGTCCCACGGGCATGCGACTCCATGCGGCAAGCGCCACCTAACCGCAAGCGGGGGCAGCGCGGAGGTCGAGTGATCCCCGCACAGGGCCGATCCCACCAGCATGCGGCTGCACGCGGCAAGCGCTACCAAACTGGAAGCGGGGGCCGCGCGGAGGTCGAGTGACATCAAGACGGTGCGTACGGCGGCGCGCACGGCCGTTGAGGCGGCTGCGTCCGGCCTCGAGGCGGCTGCGTCCAGCGTCGAGGCGGTGCGCACGGTCGTCGATGCAGCGCGCACGGCCTCGATGCGGCTGCGGGGCGGCAGGCCGTTGCCGCATGAAATTTTTGAACAGTGTCAGTTTTTCGGAGGCCCGCGCGATGTTGGGACCAGCTCCGCACAACTCCATACGGCTCCGGCGATCGAAGTGGGACCGGCCCCGCGACCTCCGCACGGCCCCCGCTTGCGGTTAGGTCGCGCTTGCCGCATGGAGTCGCATGCCCGTGGGACAGCAAGTAAGAATTTCAATGTTCTATCTGGGACATCTATCTTCTTCTACACTATTACTAAAACTCTCATGTTGATCACTTCCGGTCTGCGTTGTAGACTAAGCTACCCTATATCGCTGGGATTTTTAAGCCACCTTACTCACCGTTCTCTGCTGCTCCATGTTTTGTTCCGATCGGTGAAATATTAGGAAAGTTATTGGTCTGTTATTCGCCAGGATGGCAACGCCCCTTCCTGCACCCGCTATCAATCACCGGCCGCGAGAATAAAGCTGAAGGAGCGTGGACTGTGCTCTGTGAGCGCGGACTGTGTTCTGTGAGCGGGGACTGTGTTCTTTGAGCGGGGTCTATGTTCTGTGAGCGGGGACTGTGTTCTGTGTTCTACGAGCTGGGGCTGTGTTCTGTGAGCGGGGACTGTGTTCTACGAGCGGGGGCTGTGTTCTGAGCGGGGACTGTGTTCTGTGAGCAGGGGCCCACTCACCACCGCCTCCCCTACCTACACACATCCCCCCCTCACCCTCACCCCCTCCCCTCCCACACATTACTCCACACTCCCCCCTACCACACACACCACCCCCTCCCAAATACACCGCTTTCCACATGCACCCCCTCCCCTACCCCACAACCCCCCACCCTCGCCAATGAAGCCGTCCCCCTCCCCCGGCTACAGAACGCTCCCGTCGTTGAGTTGGGGGAACAGGTGAGTGGTGGAATATTGCGTTGGAGGACCAGCCCTCCCGTGTGAACATGGGACCCAACGGGTCCCACTTAGTCTAGCATGACAAAACTCTCTTGACTCTTGACTTGATGACTGATTAGACTGCAAAATAATTCAACTACAAACAATTTGTAATAAAAACAGAGCATTCAGGAGATACCCAGCAAGTCAGGCAGCATCTGTGCAGGATAAAACACAGCTCACGTTTCAGGTTGATCTTTCATCAACAAATATTATTAAACCTGCTGAGTATTTTCCATGATTAACTATTGGAGTCACTTACCATCCATGAATACCCACTGACAGCAGCTTCTTCTTCATTTGAAACCTCTCCTTCATAGGGTCCAAAATGAACAATCCTGGGAATAACCTTCCCTTCATTCCAGACGCCAAGACCAGCTTTACGAATTTTTGACGTGGCAATGCTGAGACCCTCTAGAAGAGTTAAACGTGCTCTAACTGGGTGATTGGAATCAACGACCATGTCCTTCATAAAGACTGGTGGGCCATGCACAGGGCATTCTTCAATAAAAAAATTCTCGCAGGCTTCACAAACTGAAACAGAAAATGCAAAATTAAGAACTAATCAGGGTGTTGGCATTATTGAAAGTGGCTGGACTTTGTACTGGAAATGCTCAATGATCCACAAAAGATGTTATCTTTTTAGAAGTATCTCAGAATATAATACTACCATGATGCAGATGCTATGCAGAAGATTACTCTTCTGAGGAAGCATTCAAAATGTGAGAGGTTAATAGTGGCCAATCTGTAAATAATCCCTTCATGATGTCTGTCTGTCACCATGAATATCTTGGGGGGAAGATGCCGCTATTTAATTCCAAATGACAGCTGTGTTTAACTGTACGGATATTTATAAACATCAAGAGAAAAATCCTGACCACAGAGTATAATTTTAAATATAGTAATAACAAGCATGATGTAATGTAGAGAGCATGTTTCACGGTAACATGGGTACATGGTGTCAACTCCAAGAAATGTGTGTTGAAGGATAAAAGTCTATTATGTGAACTAATGAAGCATTTGTAACCAGGCAGATGAATTAAGACCATATACATAGACAATATGTGCAGGAGTAGGCCACTTGGCCCTTCGAGACATTCAATGTGATCAAGGGTGATCATCCATAATCACTACCCCGTTCCTGCCTTCTCCCCGTATCCCTTGACTCCGCTAGCCCTCAGAGCTCGATTTAACTCTCTTGAATGCATCCAGTGAATCGCCCGCCACTGCCTTCTGAGGAAGAAAATTCCATAAATTCACAACTCTGGGTGAAAACATTTTTCCTCATCTCAGTTCTAAATAGCCTATCCCTTGTTCTTAAACTGTGGCCCCTGGTTCAGGACTCCCCGAACATTCTCAAATTACTCTTTGCTTCCGGTCTGCTAACCAATTTTCTATCCATGTCACCACCCTACCCCCAATACCATGTGCTCCAATTTTAGTCACCAGTCTCCCGTGCGGGACCTTATCAAAGGCTTTCTGAAAGTCTAGATACACTACATCCACTGGCACCCCTTTATCCATTTTACTTGTCACATCCTCAAAAAATTCCAGAAGATCAGTCAAGCATGATTTCCCTTTCATAAATCCATGTTGACTTGGACTAATCCTTTTACTGCTATCCAAATGCCCCATTATTACCTCTTTAATAATTGACTCCAGCATCTTTCCCACCACCAAAGTCAGGCTAACTGGTCTGTAATTCCCCGTTTTATCTCTCGCTCCTTTCTTGAAAAGTGGGATAACATTAGCTATCCTCCAATCCTGAATCTATTGAACATTGGAAAATTAGCACCAATGCGTCCACTATTTCTAGAGCCACCTCCCTGAGGACCCTGGGATGCAGACCATCAGGCCCAGGGGATTTATCATCCTTCAGTCCCATTAGCCTACCCAATACTATTTCTCGCCTAATGAAAATTTCTTTCTGTTCCTCTACCCCCTTAGATCCTCTGTCCTCCAGTACATATGGGAGATTGTTTGTGTCTTCCTTAGTGAAGACAGATCCGAAGTACCTATTCAACTCTTTGGCCATTTCCTTGTTGCCCATAATAATTTCACCCGTGTCTGCCTTCAAGGGACCCACATTTGACTTTGCTACTCTTTTTCCCTTAACATATCTAAAGAAGCTTTTGCTGTCCTTCTTTATATTCCTGGCCAGCTTCCCTTCGCACTTCATCTTTTCAGCCCGTATTGCCCGTTTTGTTTCCTTATGTTGTCCTATGAAAGTTTCCCAATCCTCTGGCTTCCGGCTGCTCGTTGCTGTGTTATACATCTTTTCTTTTAGTTTTATTCTATCCCTAACTTCTCTTGTCAGCCACGGTTGCCTCCTACTCCCCTTAGAATCTTTCTTCCTTTTTGGAATGAAATGATCCTGCGTCTTCCGGATTATGCCCAGATATTCCTGCCATTGCTGTTCCACCGTCATTCCTGCTAGGATCCCTTTCCAGACTACCTTGACCAGCTCCCCTCTCATGCCTTCATAGTCCCCTTTGTTCAACTGCATCACTGACACTTCCAATTTAACCTTCTCCCTCTCATCCTTCTAAATTCCAGAGTGTAGAAGCACAGCCGCTCCATTCTCTCAGCATATGACTGTCCCGCCATCCCGGGAATTAACCTTGTGATCCTTCACTGCACTCCCTCAATAGCAAGAATGTCCTTCCTCAAATTTGGAGACCAAAACTGCACACAACACTCCAGGTGTGGTCTCACTAGGGCCCAACTACAGAAGGACCTCTTTGCTCCAAAACTCATGTTATGAAGGCCAACATGCCATTCGCTTTCTTCACTGCCTGTTGTACCTGCATGCTTACTTTCATTAACTGATGAGCAAGGACCGAGCCTTGCGGTACCCCACTAGTCACTGCCTGCCATTCTGAAAGGGACCCGTTAATCCCTACTCTTTGTTGGCCCTACTAATATAATTTTACATGAGAGCAACTATGATGAACAGTTTTGGCTCTGGAAATCATGTGGTGGAATAGACAAAAGATAATAGGTGCAGGAGTAGGCCATTCGGCCCTTCGAGCCAGCACTGCCATTCAATGAGATCATGGAGAAGAGAGAAGATAAATCAAAAATGTCAACGAAATAGAGCACTTCACAAAAGGGAAATCATATATTTGTGGACAACTTCAGTCTTCATATAGAAAGGAAACAAAATGCTGAATTCGTGGGAAGATGAATTTGAAATTAAAATGAGTCTGGAAACGATGTATCCAAGACGAATGCTGGAAATTCCCAGCAATTCAGAGAACAATTAAGGAAAGAAAAACTGTGTTAACATCTGACATTGAAGTTCTAACAAAGGGTCTTCCTCCTCATACATTAGTTGTGTTTCTCTTTCCACAGATGACTCTGGATATCTTGTGGAACATGCCAGATTAGCTGGAAGATTCACAACAAAGAATCCTCTGGGAAACCATGTTTAAATGACAGGAATGTACATTGATCTTATAAGTGATAAAGTGAAATTAGAAATGTATATTGTTTTTTTTGTTGTTTTAAAAAAAATAAAAAACTGAGGTCAGGTAAGGGGGGATGATAGTTGAAGAGTTGGTATGTCCTATTTACGTGATGCTCAAAAAAAAACATTTGTTTCTCTTTTTTTCTCTTTCTCTTTTCTTTTCTTAGGGCCTATTTCTTAACTCTTTTTCTTTTTGTTTTTAATTTCGCTCTTATAGGGTCTTCGTCCTTTTTTGTTGTTACATTTTCTACACTTTTCTACACTTGCACTTTTTCCTTCACTTTCTTCTTTCTTTCAATCTTTTCTTTTTCTAGTGTAAAAAAATAAATAAAGGGAGTACATTAATTGTAAGAAGATATAAATGACGAGTATTAATGTATGTGGTTGTAATGTAATGTACTTCTAATAAATAAAAATTAAAAAAAATTTACAGTATATTGTCATTTACTGATATATTAAAGTATTTGATGAGGAAATTAGATGAAAAGTTATGACAGTAGGTAAACAATAGTAACTATTTAAAGGCAAGGATCAGTCCAGGATAATATCTTAGTCAGTGCAAGGCACCTGCAATGTTTCCAAGATTACTGCTGATAAGAAGGTGGGTGGCAAAACAACTCACCAGATTCCCAGAAAATGACATAACAGGAAAAGTTAAAACAAGAAGATAAAGAAAGAATAACATTTAATTGTTCTTCCCACAATGTACCACAACAGTTTGAGTCCGTCCACTCACCTGCCTTCCTCCGGTCACAACCCCCATCCTTAGAAACATAGAAAATAGTTGCAGGAGTAGGCCATTCGGCCCTTCGAGCCTGCACCGCCATTCAATATGATCATGGCTGAACATCTAACTCAGTATCCTGTACCTGCCTTCTCTCCATACCCCCTGATCCCTTTAGCCACAAGGGCCACATCTAACTCCCTCTTAAATATAGCCAATGAACCGGCCTCAACTACCTTCTGTGGCAGAGAGTTCCAGAGATTCATCACTCTGTGTGAATTTTTTTTTCTCATCTCGGTCCTAAAGGATTTCCCCTTCATCCTTAAACTGTGACCCCTTGTTCTGGACTTCCCCAACATCGGGAACAATCTTCCTGCATCTAGCCTGTCCAACCCCTTAAGAATTTTGTAAGTTTCTATAAGATCCCCCCTCAATCTTCTAAATTCTAGCGAGTACAAGCCGAGTCTATCCAGTCTTTCTTCATATTTAAGTCCTGACATCCCAGGAATCAGTCTGGTGAACCTTCTCTGTCCTCCCTCTATGGCAAGAATGTCTTTCCTCAGATTTGGAGAACAAAACTGTACGCAATACTCCAGGTGTGGTCTCACCAAGACCCTGTACAACTGCAGTAGAACCTCCCTGCTCCTATACTCAAATCTTTTTGCTATGAATGCTAACATACCATTCGCTTTCTTCACTGCCTGCTGCACCTGCATGCCTACTTTCAATGACTGGTGTACCATGACACCCAGGTCTCGTTGCATCTCCCCTGTTCCTAATCGGCCACCATTTAGATAATAGTCTACTTTCCTGTTTTTGCCCCCAAAGTGGATAACCTCACATGTATCCACATTATACTGCATCTGCCATGCATTTGCCCACTCACCCAGCCTATCCAAGTCACTTTGCAGCCTCCTAGCATCCTCCTCACAGCTAACACTGCCCCCCAGCTTCGTGTCATCCGCAAACTTGGAGATGTTGCATTCAATTCCCTTGTCCAAATCATTAATATATATTGTAAATAGCTGGGGTCCCAGCACTGAGCCTTGCGGTACCCCACTAGTCACTGCCTGCCATTCTGAAAAGGACCTGTTTACTCCTACTCTTTGCTTCCTGTTTGCCAGCCAGTTCTCTATCCACATCAATACTAAACCCCCAATACCATGTGCTTTAAGTTTGTATATTAATCTCTTATGTGGGACCTTGTCGAAAGCCTTCTGAAAGTCCAGATATAACACATCCACTGGTTCTCCCTTATCCACTCTACTAGTTACATCCTCGAAAAATTTGATAAGATTCGTCAGACATGATTTACCTTTATCATAAATCCATGCTGACTTTGTCCAATGAACCCACCACTTTCCAAATGTGCTGCTATCCCATCATTAATAACTGACTCCAGAATTTTCCCCACCACCGATGTTAGACTAACTGGTCTCTCTCCCTTTTTAAAAAGTGGGGTTACATTAGCTACCCTCCAATCCTCAGGAACTACTCCAGAATCTAAGGAGTTTTGAAAAATTATCACTAATGCATCCACTATTTCTGGGGCTACTTCCTTAAGTACTCTGGGATGCAGCCTATCTGGCCCTGGGGATTTATCGGCCTTTAATCCATTCAATTTACCTAACACCACTTCCCGGCTAACCTGGATTCCATTCAGTTCCTCCATCTCATTTGACCCGCGGTCCCCAGCTATTTCCGGCAGATTATTTATGTCTTCCTTAGTGAAGACAGAACCAAAGTAGTTATTCAATTGGTCTGCCATGTCCTTGTTCCCCATTATCAATTCACCTGTTTCTGACTGCAAGGGACCTACATTTGTTTTAACTAATCTCTTTCTCTTCACATATCTATAAAAACTTTTGCAGTCAGTTTTTATGTTCCCTGCCAGTTTTCTTTCATAATCTATTTTCCCTTTCCTAATTAGCCCTTTGTCCTGCTCTGCTGAATTTCTCCCAGTCCTCTGGTAGGCTGCTTTTTCTGGCTAATTTGTACGCTTCATCTTTTGTTTTGATACTATCCCTGATTTCCCTTGTTATCCACGGATGCAATACCTTCCCTGATTTATTCTTTTGCCTAACTGGGATGAACAATTGTTGTAGTTCATCCATGCAGTCTTTAAATGCCTTCCATTGGATATCCACCGTCAACCCTTTAAGAATCAATTGCCAGTCAATCT
The DNA here is from genome assembly GCA_038087875.1 of Malacoraja senta. Classification (NCBI taxonomy): domain Eukaryota; kingdom Metazoa; phylum Chordata; class Chondrichthyes; order Rajiformes; family Rajidae; genus Malacoraja; species Malacoraja senta. Next base: position 23,504 of record JAXLNO010001953.1, on the reverse strand, counting down.
TGGCCAATTCACGTTTCATACCCTCAAAGTTACCTTTCTTTAAGTTCAGAACCCTTGTTTCTGAATTAACAATGTCACTCTCCATCCTAATGAAGAACTCAACCATATTATGGTCACTCTTGCCCAAGGGGCCACGCACAACAAGACTGCTAACTAACCCTTCCTCATTACTCAATACCCAGTCTAGAATAGCCTGCTCTCTCGTTGGTTCCTCTACGTGTTGGTTTAGATAACTATCCCGCATACATTCCAAGAAATCCTCTTCCTCAGCACCCCTGCCAATTTGATTCACCCAATCTATATGTAGATTGAAGTCACCCATTATAACTGTTTTACCTTTGTTGCACGCATTTCTGATTTGCTGTTTGATGCCATCCCCAACTCCACTACTACTGTTAGGTGGCCTGTACACAACACCCACTAGCGTTTTCTGCCCCTTAGTGTTTCGCAGCTCTACCCATATCGATTCCACATCCTCCAAGCTAATGTCCTTCCTTTCTATTGCGTTAATCTCCTCTCTAACCAGCAATGCCGTGTTCACCATCCCCCCTGACCTCCCCCTCTGATACCGAACGGTCTGTCCTCAGCAGAGGCTTCACCTTTGTTCCCCTCCATCCCCACCTCAATGAGTTCCGCGCCCGCCACGATGTGGAGTTCTTCTTCCGTCGCCTCCACATCCAAGCATTTTTCCATGGGAAGGAGTCCTCACCCCTAGTGATGACCCCTTCTCCTGACCCCAACGGACCCCCTCCTCTTGGACCGCCCCTCATGGCTATTCTCCCGCTTTAGACTTTTATTTTAAACTGCTGGCGGGACATCAACTGCCTCAACATCTCCACTCCCCTGTCTCATTCAAACCTCTCCCCCCTGAACGTACAGCCCTCCACTCACTCTGCAACAACCCAGACTGGGTGATCAAACCTGCCGACAAGGGAGGTGCCGTGGTAATCTGGCGCACTGATCTCTACAAGGCTGAGGCCAGGCGCCAACTCTCAGACACCTCCTCCTACTTATTCTTGGACCATGACCCCACAGACCAGCACCAGGCCATTATCTCAAACACTATGGCTGGCTTCATCACTTCCGGCTCCCTGCCCTCTCAAGCCTCCAACCTCATCTTTCCCCAGCCCCGCATGGTCCAATTTTACCTTCTCCATAAAATCCACAAACCTGACTGTCCTGGCAGACCCATTGTTTCTGCCTGTTCGTGTCCCACATACCTCGACTCCATCCTATCCCCCTGGTCAAATCACTCCCTACCTATGTCCAAGACACCTCACACGCTCTTCGTCTCCTCCATGACTTCCATTTTCCAGCCCCCATTCCCTCATCTTCACTATCTGCAGTTGTATAGGGCTCTGGTAAGACCACATCTGGAGTATTGCGTACAGTTTTGGTCTCCTAATTTGAGGAAGAACATCCTTGTGATTCAGGCAGTGCAGCGTAGGTTCACGAGATTTATCCCTGGGATGGCGGGACTGCCATATGAGGAAAGATTGAAAAGACTAGGTTTGTATTCACTGGAGTTTAGAAGGATGAGAGGATATCTTATAGAAACATATAAAATTATAAAAGGACTGGACAAACTTGATGCAGGAAAAATGTTCGCAATGTTGGGCGAGTCCAGAACCAGGGGCCACAGAATAAAGGGGAGGCCATTTAAGACTGAGGTGAGAAAAAACCTTTTCACCCAGAGAGTTGTGAATTTATGGAATTCCCTGCCACAGAGGGCAGTGGAGGTCAAGTCACTGGATGGATTTAAGAGAGAGTTAGATAGAGCTCTAGGGGCTAGTGGAATCAAGGGATATGGGGAGAAGGCAGGCATGGGTTATTGATTGGGGACGATCAGCCATGATCGCAATGAATGGCGGTGCTGGCTCGAAGGGCCGAATGGCCTCCTCCTGTACCTATTTTCTATGTTTCTCTGGATGTTCAGTCACTCGACACCTACATCCCCCACCAGGAGGGTCTTAAAGCCCTCCGTTTCTTCCTCGACCACAGAACCAACCAATCACCGTCTACTGATACTTTCCTCCGCCTAGCGGAGCTGGTCCTTACCCTCAACAACTTTTCCTTTGACTCCTCCCATTTCCTACAAATCCAAGGCGTAGCTATGGGCATGCACATGGGCCACAGCTATGCCTGCCTCTTTGTAGAGTACATTGATCAATCCTTGTTTGAGGCGTACCGTGGCCCTATCCCCGAACTCTACCTCCGCTACATTGATGACTGCATTGGTGCTACCTCCTGCACCCATGCACAACTCAGTGACTTCATCCATTTCACCACTAACTTCCATCCAGCACTCAAATTCACCTGGACCATTTCCGACATCTCCTTACCGTTTCTAGACCTCACTATCTCCATCGCCGTTAACAAACTACTGTCCGACATCTACTATAAACCCACTGACTCCCATGGCTATCTGGACTACACTTCTTCCCACCCTGCTTCCTGTAAGGACTCTATCCCCTACCCCCAATTCCTCCGTTTACTCCGCATCTGCACCCAGGATGAGGTGTTCCAAACCAGGGCATGGGAGATGTCCTCATTCTTTAGGGAACAGGGATCCCCTCTTCGACTATAGATGAGGCTCTCACCAGGGTCTCTTCTATACCCCGTAACTCTGCTCTCACTCCCCATCCCCCCACTTGTAACAAGGACAGAGTCCCCCTTGTCCTCACCTTCCACCCCACCAGCCATCACATACAACAGATAATCTTCTGACATTTGCGCCACCTCCAACGAGATCCCACCACTTGCCACATCTTCCCATCTCCTCCCCTTCAGTTTTCGGCAGAGACCGCTCCCTCCGTAACTCCCTGGTCAATTTGTCCCTTTCCACCCAAACCACCCCCTCCCCTGGTACTTTCCCTTGCAACCGCAGGAAATGCTACACTTGTCACTTTACCTCCCCACTTGACTCCATCCAAGGACCTAAGCAGTTTTTCCAGGTGCAGCAGAGGTTCACCTGCACCTCATCCAACCTCATCTCTTGCATCCGCTGCTCTAGGTGTCAGCTGCTCTACATCGGTGAGACCAAGCGTAGGCTTGGCGATCGCTTCGCCCAACACCTCTGCTCAGTTCGCAATAACCAATCTGATCTCCCGGTGGCTCAGCACTTCAACTCCCCCTCCCATTCCGAATCTGACCTTTCTGTCCTGGGCCTCCTCCAAGGTAACAATCTCGGGATTACTGCCTGTGCTACGCGACAGTGAGATTAGGGATGGAGCGAGGGGGAGGATAAATGCGTGGCTGAAGGACTGGTGCAGAAGGCATGGATTCAAATTTCTGGATCTTTGGGACCTCTTTTGTGGAAGGTTCGACCTGTACAAAAAGGATGGGTTGCACTTGAACCTGAGGGGGACCGATATCCTGGCGGGGAGATCTGCAAAGGCTACTGGGGAGACGTTAAACTAGAATGGTTGGGGGGAGGGACTCAAATAGAGAATGCTATTAGACAGTGTGTGAGGCAGGAGGCAGAGAAGGAAAGCACTCAGACCCAACATGTAGGGGGGAAAGAAGAAAACAATAATAAACAGAGAATAAGAGGTGGTGGGGTTCTTAAATCTGTCAGGACGACAGATGGCGCAATGGGCTAAGTGTTCGGCTGGCAACCGGAAGGTAGCCGGTTCGAATCCCGCTTGGAGTGCATACTGTCGTTGTGTCCTTGGGCAAGACACTTCACCCACCTTTGCCTGCGTGTGAATGTGTGTGAATGTGTGTGAGTGATTGGTGGTGGTCGGAGGGGCCGTAGGCGCAGATTAGCAGCCACGCTTCCGTCAGTCTGCCCCAGGGCAGCTGTGGCTACAGAAGTAGCTCACCACCACCGAGTGTGACTGAGGAGTGAATGAATAATGCGATGTAAAGCGCCTTGGGTATTAGAAAGGCGCTATATAAATCCAATCCATCATTAAATGGGTGAGCAGAGAAACAGAGGGGTGTAAAATGCGGGCGGAAGCAATAGGTAGCAAGGTGAAAAGTAAAAGTGGCAGGCAGACAAATCCAGGGCAAAAACAAAAAGAGCCACTTTTCAACATAATTGTATAAGGGGTAAGAGCGTTGTAAAAACAAGCCTGAAGGCTTTGTGTCTCAATGCAAGGAGCATTCGTAATAAGGTGGATGAGTTGAACGTGCAGATAGCAATTAATGATTATGATATAGTTGGGATCACGGAGACATGGCTCCAGGGTGACCAAGGCTGGGAGCTGAACATCCAGGGATATTCAATATTCAGGAGGGATAGAGAGAAAGGAAAAGGAGGTGGGGTAGCGTTGCTGGTTAGAGAGGAGATTAACGCAGTGGAAAGGAAGGACATTAGCTTGGAGGATGTGGAATCGGTATAGGTAGAGCTGCGAAACACTAAGGGGCAGAAAACGCTGGTGGGTGTTGTGTACAGGCCACCTAGCAGTAGTAGTGAAGTTGGGGATGGCATCAAACAGCAAATTAGAAATGCGTGCAACAAAGGGAAAACAGTTATAATGGGTGACTTCAATCTACATATAGATTGGGTGAATCAAATTGGCAGGGGTGCTGAGGAAGAGGATTTCTTGGAATGTATGAGGGATAGTTATCTAAACCAACATGTAGAGGAACCAACGAGAGAGCAGGCTATTCTAGACTGGGTATTGAGTAATGACGAAGGGTTAGTTAGCAGTCTTGTTGTGCGTGCCCCCTTGGGCAAGAGTGACCATAATATGGTTGAGTTCTTCATTAGGATGGAGAGTGACATTGTTAATTCAGAAACAACGGTTCTGAACTTAAAGAAAGGTAACTTTGAGGGTATGAGACGTGAATTGGCTACGATTGACTGGCAATTAGTTCTAAAAGGGTTGACGGTGGATATGCAATGGAAGGCATTTAAAGACTGCATGGATGAACTACAAAAATTGTTCATCCCAGTTTGGCAAAAGAATAAATCAGGGAAGGTAATGCATCCGTGGATAACAAGGGAAATCAGTGATAGTATCAAAGCAAAAGATGATGCGTACAAATTAGCCAGAAAAAGCAGCATACCAGAGGACTGGGAGAAATTCAGAGACCAGCAGAGGAGGACAAAGGTCTTAATTAGGAAAGGGAAAATAGATTATGGAAGGAAACTGGCGAAAACTGGCAGGGAACATAAAAAACTGACTGCAAAAGTTTTTATAGATATGTGAAGAGAAAGAGATTAGTTAAAACAAATGTAGGTCCCTTGCAGTCAGAAACAGGTGAAATGATCATGGGGAACAAGGATATGACGGCCCAATTGAATAACTACTTTGGTTCCGTCTTCACTAAGGAAGACATAAATAATCTGCCGGAAATAGCAGGAGGAACTGAGTGAAATCCAGGTTAGTCGGAAGTGGTGTTGGGTAAATTGAATGGATCAAAGGCCGATAAATCACCAGGGCCAGATAGGCTGCATCCCAGAGTACTTAAGGAAGTAGCTCCAGAAATAGTGGATGCATTAGTGATAATTTTTCAAAACTCTTTAGATTCTGGAGTAGTTCCTGAGGATTGGAGGGTAGCAAACGTAACCCCACTTTTTAAGAAGGGAGGGAGAGAGAAAACGGGGAATTACAGACCAGTTAGTCCTAACATCGGTAGTGGGGAAACTGCTAGAGCCAGTTATTAAAGATGGGATAGCAGCACATTTGAAAGTGGTGAAATCATTGGACAAAGTCAGCATGGATTTACGAAAGGTAAATCGTGTCTGACGAATCTTATAGAATTTTCGAGGATGTAACTAGTAGAGTGGATAGGGGAGAACCAGTGGATGTGTTGTATCTGGACTTTCAGAAGGCTTTCGACAAGGTACCACATAAGAGATTAGGATACAAACTTAAATCACACGGTATTGGGGGTTCAGTATTGATGTGGATAGAGAACTGGCTGGCAAACAGGAAGCAAAGAGTAGGAGTAAACGGGTCCTTTTCACAATGGCAGGCAGTGACTAGTGGGGTACCGCAAGGCTCAGTGCTGGGACCCCAGCTATTTACAATTTATATTAATGATCTGGACGAGGGAATTGAAAGCAACATCTCCAAGTTTGCGGATGACACTAAGCTGGGGGGCAGTGTTCACTGTGAGGAGGATGCTAGGAGACTGCAAGGTGACTTGGATAGGCTGGGTGAGTGGGCAAATGTTGGCAGATGCAGTATAATGTGGATAAATGTGAGGTTATCCACTTTGGTGGCAAAAACGGGAAGGCAGACTATTATCTAAATGTGGCCGATTAGGAAATGGGGAGATGCAGCGAGCCCTGGGTGTCATGGTACACCAGTCATTGAAAGTAGGCATGCAGGTGCAGCAGGCAGTGAAGAAAGCGAATGGTATGTTGGCCTTCATAGCAAGAGGATTTGAGTATAGGAGCAGGGAGGTTCTACTGCAGTTGTACAGGGTCTTGGAGAGACCACACCTGAGTATTGCGTACAGTTTGGTCTCCAAATCTGAGGAAGGACATTATAGCCATAGAGGGAGTGCAAAGAAGGTTCACCAGACTGATTCCTGGGATGTCAGGACTTTCATATGAAGAAAAGACTGGATAGACTTGTCTTATACTCGCTAGAATTTAGGAGATTGAGAGGGGATCTTATAGAAACGTACAAATTCTTATGGGGTTGGACAGGCTAGATGCAGGAAGATTGTTCCCGATGTTGGGGAAGTCCAGGACAAGGGGTCACAGCTTAAGGATAAGGGGGAAATCCTTTAAGACCGAGATGAGGAAAAACTTTTCACACAGAGAGTGGTGAATCTCTGGAACTCTCTGCCACAGAGGGTAGTTGAGGCCAGTTCATTGGCTATATTTAAGAGGGAGTTAGATGTGGCCCTTGTGGCTAAAGGGATCAGGGGGTATGGAGAGAAGGCAGGTACGGGATACTGAGTTGGATGATCAGCCATGATCTATTGAATGGCGGTGCAGGCTCGAAGGGCCGAATGGCCTACTCCTGCACCTATTTTCTATGTATCTATGTATCCATGGCCAGAGTGAGTCCCACCGCAAATTGGAGGAACAGCACCTCATATTTCGCTGGGGTAGTTTACACCCCAGCGGTACAGATATTGACCTCCAATTTCAGGAAGTCCTTGCTTTCTCCCTCTTTTCCCCTCCGCTTCCTAGGTCTCCCACAGCCCACTGTCTCCGCCTCTTTCTTTCTTCTTCCCGCCACCCCACCCCACCCCCACATCAGTCTGAAGAAGGGTCTCAACCCGAAACGTCACATATTCCTTCGCTCCATAGATGCTGCTTCATCTGCTGAGTTTCTCCAACATGTTTGTCTACAACAATTTGATTATATTTTGGTGATACTTTGGTCATTCTGATCATAGCCCTATATTAATAATCCTCAAAGCAATACTCTCTTACTTTCACTTCCTTTATAATGTCCCAAAGTATCCAGCAAAGTGCCTTACCTAAATTGGGCATGAACCACACTTTCTTCAAACAGTCACTGTCAGTTACTGGGGAATCAATGTCAGATTCCAATGTCTGCAAATTCCAGAAGTTAACAACAATTATTAAGTAATTGTGATTAATGTTAAAAGAAAATTAGTGATGAGCGAACACAAGTCTGTGCTCTTGAACCAAAGCCTGCATTGTTCCACCATTGCCTTGGCTACCAATGCACCGTGCCATCACTACAATGCTCCTAATGAGATATGGTTACCCTGAAGAAATAGATTGGTTACTTTGGACATACAAAGGTAATCATCATCACGGAGCTCCCCTTCTTCTGTGTAAATTATTCTCTCCTTATTTCGTAAATTCTAACTTAATTTTTCTGTCTCTGGTCATTTCCTCGCTTGTGGATCCCGAAGTCTTTCTGGTGGAGACAACTGGAAAAAGAAAGCCAAAAATAAACCTAATTACATTGTTTCAAGTCAGATAAGTGGTTGACCTGTAAAATATGGAAGTTAGTTACATAATATGCAACATGTTCTATGAATTGAATTTAAATGACATGGTGGTAGTCAGATGGTCATTATCTCATCTCAATTATTTACTGTAATGCACTGGAGTCACTCATTTTGAGTTTCACTTTTACAAACAGAATTACATGTTGCTCTTTTAATTCTTTTCACCAACACTGTGCCTTCATTTGTTTCTTCAGTGGGCTCCTCCAAATCTCTTTTGTCCTCCCCTGTATATGACGTGACCTGTGATGAGACATTTTGTTGAAACCGTGATTCTTAAGGACACAAATATATTGTTTCTACTCTCTCGATATTTCTTCCATCGCATTATTAACTGGGATACTCAACTCAACTAGTTATAAAAGCAGTAACTGCCTAGTGTGCAATATTTCATTGAGCTCTCACGTTTCATACTCTATTCTGAAATGAAGTTTGATATTGTCAGCAAATATGGGAAAATGTGGGAACAATTGTCTCTTTCAACAATAAAAATATATTTGCGAATGTTAGCACCTGACTCCACAGCAGTGATGATGATTTTTCTAAACAGCTGTCATTTCTGAATTTTTAGAAAATAAAATGCTAATGTAGAACCACTGTTAATTCATAAAAGCGTATTCTCACTTCTCCTTTATGCTGGGAATAATTTCTGTTCTTACCTTTATGACAAGCTTTCTTTTGGTATTCTTGCCATTTTCATTCTTAAAAGGAGGCCTAAAGATTATGAATCCTTGGGGGGGGGGGGGGGAGTGACACATCAGTGTTGCTTTGGAGCAATAGTTTGGAATTCTGGATATATCTAATGCAATTGAATTTAAAAATAAGCAAATATCACAAAAGTAAAAATTAGTAAAAGTAAATTTGTACTTAATGAATAACTCATTTGGAAAATTATATTCAATTTAACAAATATTCCACCACTCCAAAGATAAGAGTATAATCACCCTTGCAACAGATTCCATAGGCTAACGGCCAAATTGATTTGAATCAATTATATTTGAAAACTGCATTTAATATTTCAAACAGATTTAAATTATGTTGTGGATTTTTTTGTCAGAAGTTAGGTGTCCAATCCTCATCTGACTCGCTGGATTCATATACTTGGGTTGGACACCTTCTGCTCCGATTGGTCATAAATTCTGGCTTTGGTACGTCTAATCCTGTGAAAGATAAAACATGCTCATCATCTGTTATGGCCACAACTTCAAGTATTTATCTTCATTGAACTTACCAGTGCAAAATATCTGTGGAAACATTGATTTGCAATGTTATCGTTATTATTAATTCCTCCAGAGTATTCATGCTTATTCAATTGATCATGTCTACTTGAAGGAGACAACAAACAACCTTAAAATTATTTTTCAGAGTTAAAGAATAATCAGCGGATGAGTATGTGTCTATTTCCGGGTCAGAAATCGCAATAACCAATCTTTCAGTTTCACACATCTGTGTGGTAAGTGAAATAGATCAGAATCCTTTCTATTCCTCCAGGTTTAAAGTAATGGCTCATTCTTGCTGCCTGTACTGGCAGTGACACTTTGTGCCATGGTTGGGTAAATGCATTGAATAATGAACAACCAGGACAATCCACCTCTTCATCAATGGGAACATTGACTTTGTCTAATCTATGATTTCAGGACTGTGACTAGTACAACATTAAAAAGCATAACTGGGCCCCAATGTCTATGGGTTTGTGTTATTCATGGTCACCTTCTGAATGACATCAAGCGTTGGTATTGATTGTAAAGTTATTCCAATTTGAGATCACTGATGGGAATTTTTGAATATTGGTGAGGAACCTCACCAGGAGGAAATAGTCATTAGAAGCAAAACAGTACATATCCTGCTGCCAATAATCTGGGACTAATCACAAGTCTGCTGGGTGTGCTCATTTCATCAAAAGTGGCATTACAAATCTAACAGGTTGACACACCTTGACTTTGCAAGGCATTAATATATCAGGCAGGAGTTTATGTCTTGGGACCTTTCCAATTTTCCAATGACCAGTGTGTGTGCACATAACAATGAGGGCAGGAACAGATACAGCAACATTTAATTCTAAACATTATCTTTCAGACATTTGTTTATTGATCCAAAGAACGAGGGCATCACAGGCAGAGCTGGCATTTCCTGTTCTTTTCCAAATTGCCCCTTGTGTGACATGGAGCAGAACGTGGAGGTTGTGGTGCTCCCATGCACCCATTGCCCTCAACCTTTATGGTGTAGAGGCCACAGGTTTGGGATATTTTGTGAAAGAGGTCTTACCACAAACACTCCAGTGCATTATGGAGATAGTAAACAGTGCATTTCAGGCTGGTGAAAGCAGTGTACTTCTGAATGAAGAATGCCAAGCTTCTTGAGTGTTGTGGATGATCTCTTCCAGGGATGTTGAGATATATTTCAATGTCTCCCGTGTGCACACGCCGGTGGGTCTCCAGATGCTCGGGCTCTGCCAGGTATTGCCACACACGTCGCACTCATAACGCTTCTCCCCGTCATGTGGTCTTCCATCGAAGCTCAGCCGTTTGAAGGTCAGCCCACACACCGAGCAGATGGGGGTTTTCCGGCACCCTGGCCGCCCTCAATGGCCGCTCACATCCCCTTCTCTCCGTCCACAGCAACAGCTCCTAAACCCTGCAGGAGGGGAACACAGAGGGTCAACAAGCTGGCAAAACAGGACATTACTAACATAGAAACATAGAAACTAGGTGCAGGAGGAGGCCATTCGGCCCTTCGAGCCAGCACCGCCATTCATTGTGATCATGGCTGATCGTTCCCTATCAATAACCCGTGCCTGCCTTCTCCCCATATCCCTCAACTCCACTAGCCCCTAGAGCTCTGTCTAACTCTCTCTTAAGTCCATCCAGTGACTTGGCCTTCACTGCCCTCTGTGGCAGGGAATTCCATAAATTCACAACTCTCTGGGTGAAAAGATTTTTTAGCACCTCAGTCTTAAATGACCTCCCCTTTATTCTAAGACTGTGGCCCCTGGTTCTGGACTCGCCCAACATTGGGAACATTTTTCTTGCATCTAGCTTGTCCAGTCCTTTTATAATTTTATATGTTTCTATAAGATATCCCCTCATCCTTCTAAACTCCAGTGAATACAAGCCTAGTCTTTTCAATCTTTCCTCATATGACAGTCCCGCCATACCAGGGATCAATCTCGTGAACCTACGCTGCACTGCCTCAATCACAAGGATGTCCTTCCTCAAATTAGGAGACCAAAACTGTACACAATACTCCAGATGTGGTCTCACCAGAGCCCTATACAACTGCAGAAGAACCTCTTTACTCCTATACTGAAATCCTCTTGTTATGAAGGCCAACATTCCATTAGCTTTCTTCACTGCCTGCTGTACCTGTAAGCCAACTTTCAGTGACCTGTGTACAAGGACACCCAGGTCTCGCTGCACCTCCCCCTTACCTAACCTAATCCCATTGAGATAATAATCTGCCCCCTTGTTTTTGCCACCAAAGTGGATAACCTCACATTTATCTATATTATACTGCATCTGCCACGCATCTGCCCACTCACACGTGTCCAGGTCACCCTGCAACCTCCTAACATCCTCTTCACAGCCCACACTACCACCCAGCTTTGTGTCATCCCCAAACTTGCTAGTGTTGCTCCTAACTCCCTCTTCCAAATCATTAATATATATGGTAAACAGTTGCGGCCCCAACACCGAGCCTTGCAGCACTCCACTCGCCACTGCCTGCATTACGAAAAGGACCCGTTCACTCCTACTCTTTGCTTCCGGTCTGCCAGTCAATTTTCTATCCATGTCAACACCCTACCCCCAATACCATGTGCTCTAATTTTAGTCACCAGTCTCCCGTGCGGGATCTTATCAAAGGCTTTCTGAAAGTCTTGATACATTACATCCACTGTCACCCCTTCATCCATTTTACTTGTCACATCCTCAAAAAATTCAAGATTAGTCAAGCATGATTTCCCTTTCATAAATCCATGTTGACAGACTAATCCTTTTACTGCTATCCAAATGCCCTATTATTTCCTCTTTAATAATTGACTCCAGCATCTTTCCCACCACCAAAGTCAGGCTAACTGGTCTGTAATTCCCCGTTTTCTCTCTCGCTCCTTTTTTGAAAAGTGGGATAACATTAGCTATCCTGCAATCCACAGGAACTGATCCTGAATCTATTGAACATTGGAAAATGATCACCAATGCGTCCACTATTTCTAACGCGTGAACATTACTAGTGCTTGAAGGGAGGGGAAGGGGGGATGGGGAGGGGAGCGGGGGGATGATGGAGGGGAGTGTAGGGGATGAGGGAGGTGGGGCGAGGAGGTAAGTGGGAGAAGTGGGTGGGCACGGTGGTGATAGTGGGGAGGGCTGTGGGGGGATGAGGGAGGGGGCATGGAGGGTGTGAGGGGGGGAAGGGCAGGGGGTGAGAGTGGGGGTAGGTGGAGGGAAGCGGGGGGATGAGGGAGGGGGGCGAGGAGGGGGTGAGAGGGAGGTGAGGAGGCAACTTCGAGAAGGGAGGCCGCACTGACCTGCGGCGCCGTGTCCGGGTGCCTCGTCGAGCCGCCCGCCTGCACGTCCACTGGCCAGCCGCCCTGCGCCGTGACATCTGCCGCACGCACTGGACGCACGACCGCCGACCTGACGTCACCCCCAATCCAAGGGGGACTGCCGGCATTGGCGCTGAGTCACGCGGGGGGCAGCATGCAGCTTGGGAAGGTCACGGAGTACTGGAGTATCTCAGCGGGTCGGGCGGCGTGTGTGGGGAACGTGGATAGGTGGCGTTTCACAGAAACATAGACAATAGGTGCAGGAGTAGGCCATTTGGCCCTTCGAGCCAGCACCGCCATTCAATATGATCATGACTGATCATCCACAATCGTTCCTCGTTCCTGCTTTCTCCCCATATCTCCTGATTCCGTTACCAAAGAGCTAAATCTAACTTCCTCATGAAAACATCCAGTGAATTGGCCTCCACTGCCTTCTGTGGCAGAGAATTCCACAGATTCAGAACTCTCTGAATGAAAAAGATTTTCTTCATCTCAGTCCTAAGTGGCCGACCACTTATTCTTGAACTGTGACCGCTGGTTCTGGACTCCCCCAACATCGGGAACAAGTAGCCAAATGTCCTGAAATCTGAAACGTTGCCCATATATATTTCCCCAGCACTTTGTGCCCATCTTTGGCAGACACAAGGAACTGTAGATGCTGGTTCATACACAAACAGACAGAGTGCTGGAGTAACAGCAGGTCAGGCAGCATCTCTGGTCAACGTGGACAGGCGACTTTTCAGGTCTGCAGAAGGGTCGTGAATCCGTGTTCTCCACAGATGCTGCCCGACCCGCTGAGTGACCCCAGCACTGCGTGACCTTCTTCCCATGATGCATGACGTCCCCCACGTGACGTCCCCTATCACGTGTTCTCCACAGACGCTGCTCGACCCGCTGAGTGACCCCAGCACTGTGTGACCTTCTTCCCATGATGCATGCCGCCACCCAAGTGACTCTGCGCAATGGCAGGGGCCATGACGTCAGGGCGCCATGCGTGCGGACGTTACGGCGCAGAGCGGCTCACGTACGGGCGGGAGGCTCAGCTGCAGACGATGCGTCACGTCCTCCCGCCGCCAGGGGGCGCTGCAGCCGGAGGACCATATGCGCTGCACCGCGGCCTTCAACCGACCGGGGTGCAGCCGGAGGACCAGAGGGCGCTGTACCGCGGCCTTCAACCGACAAGGGGCGCTGCAGCCGCAGGACCAGAGGGCGCTGCACCGCGGCCTTCAGCCGACAAGGGGCGCTGCAGCCAGAGGACCAGAGGGCGCTGCACCGCGCCCTTCAGCCGACAAGGGGCGCTGCAGCCGGAGGACCAGAGGGCGCGCAGACCAAAGTAAAGCTCCTGTCGCGAGCTGTGGGATCACAATAAGATGTTTGGACCAAAGTATCTTTGTCCTTTTCCCTTCCCCACTCACGCACTCACTCACTCACATCCCCCCCGCTCCCCACCGCCCGCCCGCCCGCCCGCACGGCTCCGGCCGGCAGCCGCAGGATGGCCCTGGGGAAGGGAGGAGGGAGGAGGGAGGAGGGGACAGGACGCGGGGCCGAGCGGCGGCGGCTGTTTCCACCTGAGCTCCCGGCGATGAGCGGGGCCTCGCTCCCTCCCTCCAGTCGTTCCCGCCTCACGTGACCGGCCGCCAGGTCCCGCCCCCTCCACTGACGGGCAGCGCCAGCGACCAATGGGAGCAGGTCCCGCCCCCTCCACTGACGGGCAGCGCCAGCGGCCAATGGGAGCTGGTCCCGCCCCCTCCACTGACGGGCAGCGCCAGCGGCCAATGGGAGCAGGTCCCGCCCCCTCTACTGACGGGCAGCGCCAGCGGCCAATGGGAGCAGGTCCCGCCCCCTCCACTGACGGGCAGCGCCAGCGACCAATGGGAGCAGGACCCGCCCCCTCCACTGACGGGCAGCGACAGCGGCCAATGGGAGCAGGTCCCGCCCCCTCCACTGACGGGCAGCGCTAACGGCCAATGGGAGCAGGTCCCGCCCCCTCCACTGACGGGCAGCGCCAGCGGCCAATGGGAGCAGGCCACGCCCCCTCCACTGACGGGCAGCGCCAGCGGCCAATGGGAGCAGGTCGCGCCCCCTCACAACCTCCCACCAATCAGAACCGCCGCCGGTCACCGCGTCCTATTGGTCGAGCCGTAGCCCCGCCCCTCAGACAGACAGCGCTCTCCACCAATCGGAGCCGCCTCCTCACACGTCACCCTGTTTGATCTTTTGTTGAATTAATTTTATTAGAAGTGATTGTACAGGATAAAGCGATCGACATAACTGTTATACAATTATTGTGCAGCTTCATTTTTAACGTGAGAACCTAAATTAAAAAAAATGAAAAAAAATGAAAAAAAGAGAGAAAAAAGAATGAAGAGAAATAACAAAAAGTGAGAAAAAGACCCATAAGCTACCAAAGAAGTGCAAGAGGAAAGAAAAGAAATAAGAACAGAGTAGATGGAGATATACCTTCCCCCCCCCCCTCACCCATCCCTGGCATCCGGTTTAAATTTGTGTTTAACCATTCTGTTGTTGCAGAAATTCAGTAAAAGGGAACCATGTCTTAAGAAATTGATCTGCTTTTCCTGCCAAGACAAGCCTAATATTTTCCAATGTTGTGTATCGGACATATCAGTAATCCACATCTTCACTGTAGGGACTGTTATCTGTTTCCAGAATTTGAGTATTAATTTTTTTGCCGTTATTAGGCCGTAGTTGAGGAAACGTCTTTGGAATATCGTTAATTTAGAGCAGGCATCTGACATACCTAAAGTGATCAGTTATATATCTGGTTCCAATTTAATTTTAAGTATTTTAGAGAAGATATCAAATATTCCCCTCCAGAAGTTTTGTAACTTTATACAGGAGGCGAAGGAATGGGTTATAGTGTTTGATATTCAGTTGCCAGCCTCGTCTCTGTCATTGTTGCTGCTGGCAGCTCATCACAGGTATGTGGTAGAGTCACAGCTCATCACAGGTGTGTGGTAGAGTCACAGCTCATCACAGGTATGTGGTAGAGTCACAGCTCATCACAGGTGTGTGGTAGACCTACAGCTCATCACAGGTATGTGATAGACTCAGCTCATCACAGGCAGGTAGACTCACAGCTCATCACAGGTGGGTAGACTCACAGCTCATCACAGGCATGTACAGGGCCGGCCTGAGGAGGTGCGCGGCCCAATTGGGAACAATTTTCATAGAAATATAAATATATAATTATAAATTAGTCATATTCAGGCACATGTGGTGAGTAATATGACAGTCAGTCAGTTTTTAAAACATCTTAAACCGTGCATGCGCAGATTGTTCTCTCCATAAAAATAAAATATAAACATAAATAAATAAACAATTCAATTTGCCCAAGGCTTCCAAATCTCCTTCTTTCTGAATTACTGAATGGGTGGGGGTGGAGGGTGATGGCAGGTGGAAAGATGGTGGGGGAAAACGGGAGCACACGGGACAAGTTGAATCAGTTGTCATCTTATTGAATGACTATACTAGTTCAAAGGACCAATTGGGTGGAGAGTTCCTTTCACAGCATGTGGGGAGTCTAGGCAGGGGTAAAGTTGTGGGGAGGGCAGGAGCATTGAGAAGGAGGGGGGTCGGGGTTCATGCCAGTAACCCACTCATTCACCGCTCCGGGCGTGGAGCCACCGCATTGTGGCCGGGGAGGGAAGCAGCTCGCATGACTACGAGCGGCCGCCATCATCGGACAGCGGAACCAACTGCCATCTCAGCACCTTCTGCCAGCCCGCTCACCTCTGGCAGTGCTCTCCGTCTGAACAGTGACGGGACCAGCTCAAGAGCAAAGATCATAGAGCGGAGTGGGTCAGCGGGTGATGGATAACATCACAGCGGGCGGTGGAGCTTACTCCTGTGTCAACGCGAACAAGGGATCAATTGAGGTTACTCGCCCTGACATATGGAGTAAGCTTCACCTCCAGCTGTCCTGTTATCCATCGCCCGCTGACCCGCTCTTGAGCTGGATGCTGGCATGATCCCCGACCCCCGCCTTCTCAACGCTCCTGCCCTCCCCGCAACTTTACCCCTGGCCAGACTACCCACGCGCTGTGATAGGAACTCCCCCCCCCCCAGCAGCGCTGTCCTTTTACAGCCACTTCCCACTTCACAGCCGCTTCCCATCTGCTGCTAGCAATGAGGGATAGACTTGGCTATCCCTCAGTACAGCAACATCATTCTTGGTGTTGCTGTACTGAGGGATAACGAAGTCTATCTTTCTTCGCTAACATCCTAACCTTCGGCCTCCAAGATGTAGGTACATTTTCTTGCAACGTTACAAAATTTTGAGATTTAAAAAATCAAGTCTTCCAATTTATCGCATCAGATAAAGCATAAAATATGTTTCATTCGACACCTAATTCACTTTCATATCTTCAGTATTAAAAAAGTTATGTCCATTTTCATACTTGGAAATTAGCATCTTGTTCCCTATTGCTTTCCCATTGACTTCACACAAAAGCTGTGATCGAGGACAGTCAAAAGCCCATACATTTTTAATCTCTTAAAAATTAAGAGAACTGAATGAAAATTTCAGGTATTATAGATTGAAGCATTCTGAAACAAATATAAAACATCTTACTTGGATGACCTGAAATTAAAGCATATCATTAGTTAATTACTTAATTGTAGCTAATTCCAGAATTTCAGAGTTAAATAAAATTTCTCATGGGGGGCTTATAGCGTCACCCCCCACCCCCCACCCCCTTCCTTCCCAACCTCAGCCTCACGGACCTTAGCGTATCCCTAGTTCCTAAAACCCATTTCCATCACTGATCTGGCATATAAATTCATGACAGTGAGATTTAAAAATCATGTTATATTCTTGTGTGAATGGGATTAGTTTGTTGTCCATGGACAGGACAGGACAGGTTTGTAGGGATATGGGCCAAACACGGGCAGGTGGGACTAATGTAGCTGGGACATGTTGGCCGGTGTGGGCAAGTTGGGCCGAATGTATCACAATGTGTGCAGTCCTGCATTGACGTTAGATCCACTTGGGACTATTGATTTCATCAGATCATCTCTCCCCTCCTTCAAGAGGGGAAATTACTGTAACTGGATGAATGTTGATTTTATTTTGCTGAAAATTACTATGATCAATTTTAGCAAATACAGTACATTCCATAATAGTTTTTTTCACCAGAAAATCATTTTTGCCTTTGCAAACAATTAAAATATATATTATCTGAAGTATGACTGGACAGTTGGTTTATTTGGTCTTTTTTTTTTAATTCTGTGACAATTCAAAGTTGTTTTAATTAAGTTAGCCAATCCTGTTGTGTTACGAACATTGACTTGATTTCAGGATGACAAAGTCGACTTTTAAAATGGTTATATTATTGAAGCCTTCGATTGCCCATTGGGTTAAAGGCTCGTCGCCTTCAATATTCATATTATGTCTGAAAAATGTTGCCTTGTGATCTGAGGGGGAAAGTGTGAGGCCATTTAGTTTTGTTTCTCCACACACAGTAGGTATGGAAACATTTAAACTTCTGCTTTATTTTATAGATTGTGTCGTATTTGAACACAAATTCTCGTTACCATCAAGAGCTCAATATTTCTGAGTTCCTCACCCACTGGCTTTTCTTTTCCTCTGATGGTCACGGTTAACGAGATTGTTTGAAATTACTTCATTTGATAATTTCATAAAGGGGGAAATACAGCAAGGGCCAATATTAATACTGTTGACAAAATAAATAGTTACACAAAGTCATTCAAAAGGTAAGAATTGAAATAATATAAAATGAAATAATATAAAGGAAATTATAACACTGTAAATTAGTGACCTTTCTCTGTGTTACTGTCCAACACAGGCTCTCAGGTGAACATTGAAAGCTGCTAAGTCTTTAAACACATTCCCGCACACGGGGCACTTTTCAAGGCAGGTGTGAGCTTTCTGCTGACGGAGATAAGAAAAGCTCTTCCCACAGTGAGGACATTTGTACGACCTCTCTCCGGTGTGGGTCCACTGGTGTTTCTGGACGTTCCCCGAGTCTGCAAAGCTTGTTAAGAAAGAACTGCGATGCTGGAAAATTCGAAGGTAGACAAAAATGCTGGAGAAACTCAGCAGGTGAGGCAGCATCTATGGAGCGAAGGAATAGGTGATGTATCGGGCCGAGACCCTTCTTCAGACTGATGTGGGGGTGGGGGTGGGGGTACGGCAAGAAGAAAGGGAGGGGTGGACACAGTTGGCTGTGGGAGAGCTGGGAATGGGAGGGGAAGGAGGGAGGAAGCAGGGACTACCTGAAATTGGAGAAGTCAATATTAATACCGCTGGGGTTTAAACTACCCAAGCGAAATATGAAGTGTTGCTCGTCCAATTTGCGGTGGGACTCAGAATGTTGTGATGTTTCAGCCTGTTTTAACGTGTTCCTGCTGTGCCTTAGTGTTTTAACATTGTTGCTGTAATGGGCCAGAGTTGTAAGGTTGTTAATGTTCAGATAAAGATTATAGGCTGGACTAGGCAACCGTTTTATAGAGCACCTACACTCTGTCTGCCATGGTCATCATCAGCTTCTCATCACATGTCATTGAACGGTGGCGCAGCGGTAGAGTTACTGTCTCACAGCGCCAGAGACCCGGGTTCAATCCTGACTACGGCTGCTTGTCTGTACAGGGCTTGTTCGTTCTCTCCATGACCAACGTGGATCTTCTCCCAGATCTTCGGTTTCCTCCCACACTCCAAAGATGTACAAGTTTGTAGGTTAATTGGTTTGGTGTTAATTTACAATTGTCCCTTATGTGTGTAGGACAGTGTTAATGTGCGGGGATCGCTGGTCGGTACAGACTCGGTGGGCCGAAGGGCCTGTTTCTGTGCTGTATCTGTACACTAAACTAAACTAGTGTGTGTAGGATAATGTTAATGTGCGGGGATCGCTGGTCCGTACAGGCTCGGTGGGCCGAAGGGCCTGTTTCCATGCTGTATCTCTAAACTAAACTAGTGTGTGTAGGACAGTGTTAATATGCGGGGATCGCTGGTCGGTACAGACTCGGTGGGCCGAATGACCTGTTTCTGTGCTGTATCTCTAAACTAAACTAAACCACTACCTATTCCCACACCCACCTGTTAGTAAGTTCGCGAATGACACCAGAATTGGTGGTAAAGTGGGCAGTGAAGAGGGTTTTATATCTAAGATTAAAACAGGTTCAAGATCAATAGAGAAACTGGGTGAGGAAATGTCAGATGGGATCTAAATGTGACAAGTAGGAAGCGTGGAGGTTGGGAGGTGAAACTAGGGCAAGACTTGCACAGTAGATTGCAGGGTCCTGGAGATTGTGACAGAAGTGAAACTTCCCCGACCTCAGTACAGAAAGTATGTGCGATCGCCAAGCCCTGTACATTTCAGTGGGGTGGGGCGGTTTGCAGGCAGCTTTACTCTCTCCACAGTTACTGCCTGACCTTCTGGGCTTTTCCAGATGTACACAGCCCACAGACGGGGCAGCTGTGGTTGGGTTGTTCAATGGACAGCGAAATGAAACAGATGCTGCCCAGCTCTGCACGTACAGACTGAACAAACTGCCCTCGGCTTCACGTTCAATCTGCAGAGTCGGTATTTATTGCACGGACACTTTCTTTTCAGCATCACATGTAATCAATGAACTGATCATTAACTTTAACCCAACGGGCAATTCAAAGCACAAGGCATTGGGCAGAGAGCGAGGGGTCGGAAACACAGCATCAAACTCACGTTAGTTCCCTGGGTTGGGGCCGTGAAACTCAACACAAAATACAAATGAACCGTTTATAAACATCCAATGTCATCCTTGATATTTTCCCATCTGACCAAATTCACGAATTCCTTCGTCAGCGACGGCAGCTGAATCCAATCCCCTCCATTTGAATGGGAAGCGGGTTCCGACCCGAAACGTCACCTATCCATGTCCTCCACAGATGCTGCCCGACCCGCAGTTACTCCAGCGCTGTGTGTTTTTTGTTTGTAATCCAGCATCTGCAGTTCCTTGTGTCTTCCCTCCATTTCCTGACACTGTCCTCCCCCTCCCTCCCCCCCCCCCACACACACACACACACACTCACATTCGTCGCCCACCGCAGGAACCTCACGGTGGCCGGAGGAGCAGAGACCAGGTTACAAACACATCGGACACAGACAGACTGGGGAAAGAGCTTGCATGAGCCGCGTGTGTGTGTGTGTATTGATGCAGCGCTGCAGAGTGTGAAGCCGGCCGGCTGAACAAAGAGCATGAATACTGGACGGTGCATGTGTGTAGGAGCTGCAGCCAGCGGCCAGCAGGGGTGAAGTGCCGAGCGCTGGCAAGGTTTGGTGATGAGGCAGGAGGGGGTTACACAGTGACCAGCGCCGTGTGCCCACTGAGCCGCTGTACTTCCCATCAGCAACAACAGGTAACATGATGCACGGAGCTCCCAGGACTTGACACAACCGCCATTAAAAATACTCTTCAATCACATTGATTCACAACACAATTACTTTAATAACATTAGAATAACATGAACAGATGTTGCCGGGACATCGCGGGTGCTGGTCAATCACCTCGCACAGAAATATTTTACATACAATGCAGAATGATACAAATTAAAACACATTTTGTCTCAAATCTCCGATAAATAAATGACATCAACCAACACATCCAACATTTCAATTTACAAACTCACCTGCTGCTTATACTTGGAACAACACTTTAAACGTTGCAAACTCCAGTGTCAGCATTTTACTGATCACCCGTTCAAGAAATCTCACAGGAATAAAGTGAAAGCTGCAGGGACCAGCAGTTTGATAGCCCAGACTTGTCCACACAATGTATAATCATAAAGGGGGAAATACAGCAAGGGACAATATTAATACTGTTGACAAAATACATAGTTACACAAAGTCATTCAAAAGGTAAGAATTGAAATAATATAAAATGAAATAATATAAAGGAAATTATAACTGTAAATTGGTGACCTTTCTCGGTGTTACTGTCCAACACAGGCTCTCAGGTGAACAGTGAAAGCTGCTGAGTCTTTAAACACATTCCCGCACACGGGGCACGTTTCAAGGCAGGTGTGAGCTTTCTGCTGATAGAGATAAGAAAAGCCCTTCCCACAGTCAGGACATTTGTACGGCCTCTCTCCGGTGTGGGTCCGCTGGTGTCTGTGGAGGTTCCCTGAGTGTGCAAAGCCCTTCCCACAGTCAGGACATTTGTACGGCCTCTCTCCGGTGTGGGTCCGCTGGTGTCTGTGGAGGGTCCCTGCCTGTACAAAGCCCTTCCCACAGTGAGGACATTTGTACGGCCTCTCTCCAGTGTGGGTCCGCTGGTGTACGTGGAGGTTCCCTGTCTGGGCAAAGCTCTTCTCACAGTCAGGACATTTGTAAGGCCTCTCTCCAGTGTGGGTCCGCTGGTGTACGTGGAGGTCGCTCGCTTGCGTGAAACACTTCCCACAGTCAGGACATTCATGCCGTCTCTCCACTATTCGTCCTTGAATATCACCTGATTTCCCAATTCCGTCTGATGGGGTGAACGGCCTCTGCCCACGTTGACGTTGTGAATCAGTGTTCACTCTGGAGGAAGAAGGTTGTCCAGCTGATGTTGGTCTGGGGGCTTCAGGATGCCTTCTTAAGTGCCTTGTGAGGAACTCCACTGTGCTAAATGCAACAGTGCAGTGAGGGCAGGGATGGCAGTCTCCTTGGATCACTCCATCTACCACTGGAGAAGGAAACAGAAATGATCACTTTCAGCAAAGAATCCATGCTCTGATTTGGAAGACAGATTAGTAAATGCTTCCGTGTTAATGGAGCTGCTCGGAGATGTTAAATGAAATAATTTACAGGCGTGTCTGGTGAAAGATTGTGGGAGGAGGGAGTTATCAATCACCAGATGATTCTGATAAAGACTCAAGAGAGATGGAATCTGTCTTTGATATCCCCCAATGAACAAGGTACACGTCAATGTTATTTAGAATTCTTCTAACCCAGTGTGATAACTGGTTTGTTAAAATGGGCAAATGAAAAGCAAAGTGCAGATGTCAAATAACATCCTGAGCTGGGATTTGCTGAGGATGACAGCAGGACAAAGGGGCTGCCTGCATCTTTGTAAATGGTCAGTGATTCAGCGTGAGTTGCTCCAAGGATGTTTTGAATAAAATCAGTGGATCCACGATGTTTTTGTGCTTCTGACACCAGTGACATCATTCAGCACAATTCTCTGCTTCACTATTCTGCACATTTCTCATCCTTACTACAACTGCTGCTTTGTTTGTGATAATAGTTTCTGACGTGCCACTTTAAACACCTGTCATTATTTGACAGTAAAACAATGAAAGTTTGATGGCATTGACCAATCCCTGTTGCAGGCGTACACTGGCCCTATCCCTGACCTCTATCTCCGTTACATTGACGTCTCCTGCACCCATCCACAACTCATGGACTTCATTAACTTCACCACCAATTTCCATCCTGCACCCTAATTCACTTGGACCACCTTCAACACCTCCCTCCCCTTTCTAGATCACAGTCTCCATCACAGGCTGACATCAACAAATCCACTGACTCCTACAACTATCTCCACTACACTTCTTGCCACCCTGCTTCCTGCAAAGACTGCATCCCCGACTCCTAATTCCTCCGTCTACGCCGCATCTGCGCCCAAGATGAGGGGCTTCCATACCAGGACATCCGAGATGTCCTCATTCTTTAGGGCAGGGACCTCCAAACATTTCAGCATGAGGCCACATTATATATTGGGCACATTGTTGTGTCAAAATAAAGAAATATCACACTGACACACACATACACACTGACACACACACACACACACACACTGACCCCCACACACACAGACACACACACACACACTGACACACACACACACACACACACACACACACAACACACAACATACAGACTCAGACATACAGGCTCTCTCACTCTCTCACTCTCTCTCTCACACACACATACACACACACTGTGATCACCCCACAGGCACATTAACAAAGACCCACGCACACACATCGGGCCACCGATCCGCCGATCTCCACAGGGCTGGCGAGAAAGAGAGAGGGGGAGAGAAAAGGGAGGGAGAGAGAGAGAGAGAGAGA
>JAXLNO010001952.1:0-29354 GCA_038087875.1 Malacoraja senta | reverse complement strand
CTCCTGTGACGATGGCCGTCTTGCCGCTCAGATCCACAGGACAATCCGCCGGCCGCCAGCGCCCACTCCTCTGGGACCTGAGCACCAGGACGAGGAGGAGGCAGACCAGGGACCAGAGGGGGTGGGAGGCGAGAGAGAGGAGGGGGGAGAGCAGCAGAGACAGCTCCATGGTCCCAGTGTGGGACAAGATGACTGTCAGCAGCCAGAGCTGGCCATAATCCAAGACCAGTCCACTCTTAAAGGGACAGTGTCATCAACAGGAGGCTTCCCAATCCAAGGGGTTCCTGTTCTCAAATCCCCCCACCCCCCCGGGACCCTGAGCTACAGGGAGAGGGTGGGCCGGCTGCAACGTTATTCTTTAGACTTTACAGGTACAATCTTGGAGTGCAGGAGGATGAGGGGTGATCTGGCAGAGGTGTATAAAATTATGAGAGCCTTTTACCCAGAGTATGGGAATCAAGAATCACGTAGGTTTTAGAGGCGATAGATTTGATGGAAACTGAGCGGTAACTTTTTCACACAGAGGGTGGTGGGTGTATGGAACCAACTGCCAGAGGTAGTTGAGGCAGGGACTATAACAACATTTAAACGACACTTGGACAGGTATGTGGACGTGAGATGTTTACAGGGAAATGGTCCAAACACGAACAAATGGAAGGAGCAAGGATGGGCCACGTTGGTCAGCATGGCCGAGCTGGGAGGAAGGGCCTGTTTCCGTGCTGTCTAACTCTGTGACCATATTCTGCAGTCTGGTATTATTCTGTTTGCATAACCTGTTTATGACCTAATTATATTTGAGGACAGCATGTTGTAACCGGATAGCACACGAGCAAATTATTTTGCAGTTATCTTGATACATCACGACAGAAGGCTCCTTGTGGCGATCCCTGGAAGCGACGACGCCATGCGACAATTCTGTCAACATGTTGGACGACAGAAGCCAACAGAGAGCTACATCGTCCGACACAAGAGGGAACAAAACATGTGACCAAAATAAACCAATACCAATACTCTTTCTTACTTAATGAGCCAGCAACATTCTCTCTCTCTCTCTCTCTCTCTCTCTCTCCTCTCTCTCTCTCTCTCTCTCTCTCTCTCTCTCTCTCTCTCTCTCTCTCTCTCTCTCTCTCTCTCTCTCTCTCTCTCTCTCTCTCCCCCCCCCCCCCACTCCCCCGTCTCTCTCTCTCTTCCTCCTCTCACTCTCTCCATCTCTCTCTCTCTCTCTCTCGGTTCATCGGTCGGGGTGAATGAATTTTCTGTTTTCTCTCTCTGATGAAAGTCCAAAGCTGCGAAGCTTCACAAAGAACTTTCAAATTCACAAAACATTCCCACGTTGTAAGTCGGATCTGATTCAAAATATGGAGACAGAAGGAACTGCATGTGCTGGAAACGTGAGCAAAACACAATGTGTTGGAGGAACTCTCTGAGTCCTCGGTGGAGAGTCATAGTCTTACAGCGTGGAGACAGGCCCATAGGCCCAATATTAAATAATCTTCTTAGATTATAATATGAATACCGTTTCTGATAAAGCCTGTTTGGTCAGGGTGTATTCATTTATTCATCACTGTACTTAATCTATGCGCTAGTATTTTAGTTAATATTTTCTGATCTGTATTTAAAAGTGCAATTGCTCTGTATGATCCCGGGTCTTCCGGATCTTTATCAGCTTTAGGAATAAGTGTTATTATAGATTCATTTAAAGTGTCTGGAAGTTTCTGTTGAGTATAGATATATTCATACAGACTTTGTAAACGTGGGCAAAGCAAATCATAATTTTTTTTATAAAATTCGGAGCCTAAACCATCTGGTCCTACTGCTTTACCATAGGCTGGAGAAATACCACATTTTAAACCCGCCCCCCCTCTCAAAGGCGCCAAAGTCGCGCACACGAGCAGTGACAGCACTGCTGCGCCGCTGAAGGTAAGTTTTGTAACATACCTAGATCTAGCAATTGAATTTTGTAATTAGCTACAATTAGGTAACTAACTAATTATATGCTTTAATTTCAGGTCATCCAAGTAAGATTGTTTCATATTTGTTTCAGAATGCTTCAATCTATAATAACTGAACATTTCATTCGGTTCTCTTAATTTTTAAGAAAGTTAGGGCTTTTGACTGTCCTTGATCACAGCTTTTGAGTTAAGTCAATGGAAAAGCAATAGGGAACAAGATGCTAATTTCAGAGTATGAAAATGGCCATAACTGTTTTAATACTGAAGATATGAAAGTGAATTAGTAGGTATGTTACAAAACTTACCTTCAGCAGCTCTGCAGTTCTGCCACTGGCCGTGTGCGCGACTTTGGCGCCTTTGAGGGGGGGGCGGGATTAAAATGCTGTTTTCTCCTGCCTGTCCGAGATATCTTTTCTCGGGCTACTTACCTGATGCTGAAAATTAGTTCCGACTGCCATTCTCGGAAAAAAAAACTTTTAAACCGCGGGACCAATTTAAGCGCTGGAGTAAAATAAAAAGCTACTTCTAACGCCGACAACGGGACGGATCTCACGTACGGGACAAAACATAAGGTAAGTCGTCTATTTTACATATAAACTTGCTTCTTAACTTTAATCAAAATTTCATTGGCGAAAACGTGATTATGTAAATATACGAACCGGCAGTGTTTTTCCTGCCGATATGGGGTTTAAATTCACCGCAACCGCAACGCTCCAAACGATCACGTTCCACAAAAACCCACTCGCAAGATGATTTAAATGACCATAATTTACGGGAATTAATCACTAAATTCCTTCCATTTGGCCTATAAATTCATGACAATGAGATTTAAAAATCATGTTATATTGTGAATTATTTGTGTGAATGTTATTTGGACACGTAGGCTATTTAAAAAATGTTAACCTTTTCTTAAGAAATGGATAGATGTTTATGAATTAACCTACAAATATGCACATCTTTAGTAAGTAAGTAATTTTTATTTATATAGCACTTTTAAATCAAATCACGTTGAAGCCAAGGTGCTTTACAGAGAAAAAATTAGATTACCATACATCCATATAAAAGAAAAAAGAAAAAAAGACACAATACATTATAGGATTCAACATGAACGTCCCCCCAACAGCAGAATCAACACCTTCCACTGTGAGGGAAGGCACCAAAAAGTCCATTCCTCCTCCTCCTCCTTAGGAATGTGGGAGAAAACTGGAGCACCTGGGAAAACCCACACGGTCACAGGTAATACGTGCAAACTCTGAACAGACAGCACCCGTAGTCAGGATTGAACCGGGGTCTCTAGCGCTGTAAGGCAGCAACTCTCCCGCTGTGTCACTGTGCCGACCCGAATTTCTCCTGCACCCTTTCCAACTTAATGCCAGCCTCCTTCTACAGCGGTGACCAGAACTACACGCTGCCATCCTTACACAGCCGTGCCAACGTCCTACACAGCTACTGATGAGCCACCTCTTGTAATGAATCCACACAGTATCAGGTTGTGTGTTTGAGCCTTGCCTTGTAGTCCCACCTTCTCCCCGCCGCCCCTACCTGTGTTGGCTCCTGTGACGATGGCCGTCTTGCCGCTCAGATACACAGGACAATTCGCCGGCCGCCAGCGCCCTCTCCTCTGGGACCTGAGCACAACGATGAGGAGGAGGCAGACCAGGGACCAGAGGGGATGGGAGGCGAGAGAGAGGAGGGGGGAGCGCAGCAGAGACAGCTCCATGGTCCCAGTGTGGGACGAGATCAGTCTAACTGAGCACTGGGAGAAATATCACAACATTCTGGTGTCACTGGTAACCACTGCATACCTCTGATGCATCTCTTCATTGGCTAAAACTGAGATAAGTTATCAATTGTGACATATCAAAAGGGACATTGTGACAGAGATGATGCGAACCCCGGTAGAATCAGTCATACAGCACAGAAACAGGCCACTCAGCCCAACTCTTAGAGATGCCTCATCTCTCTATTTTTTTCCTGTGAATGTACTTGTCCTACATGTTGCTCTAGTACCTGCCTCAATGACCACCTCTCGAAGCTCATTCCGTACACTGTGTGAAAAGGTGTCCTTCAGTTTCAGATGATACAAAAGGGGATGGTTTTGCAGATAGTGAAGATGGTTGTGTAAAATTGCAGCAGGATCTTGATCGATTGGCCAGGTGGGCTGAGAAATGTTGATGGTATTTAATAGAGAAATGTGAAGGGTTGCATTTTGGGAAGTCTAACATGGGCAGGATCTACACAGTGAATGGAAGAGCTCTGGGGAGTGTTGTGGAGCAGCGGGATCTAGGCGTGCAGGTGCATAGTTCCATGAAGGTGGAGTTGCAGGTAGATAAGGTGATCAAATAGGCTTTTAGCACTTTAGCCTTCATCAGTGAGAATATTGAGTGTAGACGTTGGGAGGTCATGTTGCAGTTGCGTAAGACGTTGGTGTGGCCGCATTTAGAGTATTGTGTTCAGTTCTGGGCACCATGTTATAGGAAAGATGCTGAGAAGATTGAAAGGCTACAGAGATGATTTTATGCGAATGTTGCCAGGACTAGAGGGTATGAGCTATAGGGAGAGGTTGAGTAGGCTGGGTCTCTCTTCCTTGGAGCACAGGAGGATGAGGGGTGATCTTACAGAGGTGTATAACATCATGAGAGGAATAGATCGGTTAGATGCACAGTCTCTTGCCCAGAGTAGGTGAATCGAGGACCAGAGGACATAGGTTTAAGGAGAAGGGTCAAAGATTTAACAGGAATAGAAACATAGAAAATAGGTGCAGGAATAGGCCATTCGGCCCTTCGAGCCAGCACCGCCATTCAATATGATAATGGCTGATCATCCAAAATCCATACTCCGTTCCTGCTTTTCCCCCATATCCCTTGATTCCTTTAACCATGAGAGCTATATCTAACTGTCTCTTGAAAACATCCAGTAAATTGGTCTCCATTGCCTTCTGTGGCAGATAATTCCACAGATTCGCGGATGACACAAAACTGGGTGGCAGTGTGAACTGTGAAGAGGATGTTAGGAGGTTGCAGGGTGACCTGGACAGGTTGAGTGAGTGGGCAGATGCGTGGCAGATGCAGTATAATATAGATAAATGTGAGGTTATCCACTTTGGTGGCAAAAACAAGGGGGCAGATTATTATCTCAATGGGGTTAGGTTAAGTAAGAGGGAGGTGCAGCGAGACCTGGGCGTCCTTGTACACTGAAAGTTGGCGTGCAGGTACAGCAGGCAGTGAAGAAAGCTAATGGAATGTTGGCCTTCATAACAAGAGGATTTCAGTATAGGAGTAAAGAGGTTCTTCTGCAGTTGTATAGGGGCTCTGGTGAGACCACATCTGCAGTATTGTGTACAGTTTTGGTCTCCTAATTTGAGGAAGGACATCCTTGTGATTGAGGCAGTGCAGCGTAGGTTCATGAGATTGATCCCTGGGATGGCGGGACTGTCATATGAGGAAAGATTGAAAAGACTAGGCTTATATTCACGAGTTTAGAAGGATGAGGGGCTATCTTATAGAAACATATCTATATTACTAGAAGTCTGATCTTGACCGCTTTTGGCTCACTGTGGTGCGATTTCCGAGAGAACGCCGCCACCTACGGCCGTCATTTTTGGCCACCTCGCTCAGAGCCCACGTCCGCCTTCCTGGACCAGAGGATTTTTCCCATCGATGAAAAAGCAGAGAGATATTAATGTTTAAAAAAAAATTGCCATTCTCTCTGCTGCCCCTGCTGGAGGGATGGGGAGGGACTATAAAACCAGGAAGTGGTGTGCTTCACTCAGTCTCTGCAAGGGAGGAAGCCAGAGGGTCACGTCTCTCTGAGCTCTGAATAACACTGAACACATGTCTACTCAACTGTGATTCCCCGTAATGTGGTTTGAAAATGAAAATATGGTTGGTTTGAAGTAAAAAGGCACTGCCTGCAAATGGTTGTTTGGGTGCTTTGGGTTGAAGTTAAAATGCACTACTTACTGCAAATGGTGGTTTGGGTGCTTTGGCTTGAAGTTAAAAGGCACTACTTACTGCAAATGGTGGTTTGGGTGCTTTGGCTTGAAGTTAAAAGGCACTACTGCAAATGCACTTACTTCCTGTTTGCACTCTATATTGATTTTAGATAAAATGCTACCACTTACGGCTGTGATTTTTTGCCATCTTACTCAGTCCCCCTGCGCTCAGCAGGTGCAGAGAATTCTTCCCATCAATGAAAAATAAAAGTGTTATCAGTGTTTAAAAAATGTTGAGAATCTCTCTCCTGTCAATCACGCCATGAAGGCCACACCTTTTCCGGTGGGAGGGGGAGGGGTTATAAAACCCGGAAGTGTGGGTGTGGCTCAGTCTCTGCATGATGGGGGAGGGAGAGGTCACGACTCTGTCTGAGCTGTGAATCAACTGAACACACTGAATGTCTACTGAACTGTGAGTTTGGTGTTTTGTGTGGTTTTATGGTGGATTTATGGTGGTTTCACCCTGCATGAAATGGTACGAAGCTGCATTTGAATTTGGTGGCCTTGCACCCTGCTTGAAATGGAATGAAACTGCACTTGAATTTGGTGCCCTTGCACCCTGCTAGAAGTGGAATGAAACTGCACTTGAATTTGGCGGCCTTGCACCCTGCTTGAAGTGGTATGAAACTGCACTGAATTTGGTGGCCTTGCACCCTGCTGAAAGTAGTATGAAATCTGCCCTTGAATTTAGTGGCCTTGGATCCAGCTTGAAGTGGTATGAAACTGCACTTGAATTTGGTGGCCTTGCACCCTGCTTGAAGTGGTATGAAACTGCACTTGAATTCGGTGGCCTTGCACCCTGCTTGAAGTGGTTGGAAACTTCACTTGAATTTGGTGGCCTTGCACCTTGCTTGAAGTGGTAGGAAACTGCACTTGAATTCGGTGGCCTTGCACCCTGCTTGAAGTGGTAGGAAACTGCACTTGAATTTGGTGGCCTTGCACCCTGCTCAAAGTGGTATGAAACTGCACTTGAATTTGGTGGCCTTGCACCCTGCTTGAAATGGTAGGAAAATGGATTTGAATTTGGTGGACTTGCACCCTGCTTGAAATGGAATTTCAAGGAATAGCCATGAGTCAACTGCCAGCCCACCAGCCGTGAGTGAGCTGCCAGCAGATCAGGCTTGAGGGACTGAGCTGCCACCCCAAGAACCCATACCAGCGCTCCAGAAAGCCCCCCCACTGGCCACCAATATTGGAATTGGTGGAGAGGTGGAATATTGCGTCGGGAGACCAGCCCTCCCATGTGAACATGGGACCCAACGGGTCCCACTTAGTCTAGTAAAATTATAAAAGGACTGGACAAGCTAGATGCAGGAAAAATGTTCCCAATGTGGGGCGAGTCCAGAACCAGGGGCCACAGTCTTAGAATAAAGGAGAGGTCATTTAAGACTGAGGTGAGAAAAAACTTTTTCACCCAGAGAGTTGTGAATTTATGGAATTCTCTGCCACAGAGGGCAGTGGAGGCCAAGTCACTGGATGGATTTAAGAGAGAGTTAGATAGAGCTCTTGGGGCTAGTGGAATCAAGGGATATGGGGAGAAGGCAGGCACGGGTTATTGGTTGGGGACAATCAGCCATGATCACAATGAATGGCGGCCCAGGAGCGGTTGGAGCGATTGGAGCAGCTGCAGCAGCGTCTGGGCGGTGAGTTTAAAAACGGAGCGCGGGGCTTTGTTCCACAGAGGCCCAGGAGCGGTTGGAGCGGCTGGTGCAGCGTTGCCCACTCTGCAACGTTCCATTACACTTCAAAATAAGTGGGCTAGAGGAAGCAGCTGATTGGTGGAAGCGGACTAGAGGAAGCAGCTGATTGGGAGTAACCCTAGATACTGCTGGCCCTGCTGATTTCTTCCAGCACTTTGTATTGTATCCTGGGTAAGGGGGGAGTATGAGGGCCAGGGCAGTTTACTGTTCTGGATGTCAGATGTGGGAAGTCATGGAGTCTGATAGCCTTCCAGACGTCCACATCTGTGCCAGGTGTGTCGAGTTGGGGCTCCTAAGGGACCGTATTAGGAACCTGGAGCAGCAGCTCGATGACCTATGTCTGGTCAGGGAGAGTGAGGAGGTCATAGAGAGGAGTTATAGAGAGGTGGTCACTCCAAGACCACAGGAGGCAGACAAGTGGGTCACGGTTAGGAGGGGCAAGGGGCAGAGGCGGGGACTAGAGAATACCCCGGTGGCTGTACACCTTGGAAATAAGTACTCCTGTTTGAGTACTGTTGGGAGGGACAGCCTACCTGGGGGTAGCGACAGCAGCCGGGCCTCCGGCACAGAGACCGGACCTGTTGCTCAGAAGGGTAGGGAAAAGAAGAGGAGGGCAGTAGTAATAGGGGACTCTATAGTTAGGGGGTCAGATAGGCGATTCTGTGGACGCAGTCAGGAGACCCGGATGGTAGTTTGCCTCCCTGGTGCCAGGGTCTGGGATGTGTCTGAACGTATCCAAGATATCCTGAAATGGGAGGGAGAGAAGCCTGAGGTCGTGGTACATATAGGTACCAATGACATAGGTAGAAAAACAGAAGAGGCCCTGAAAGGAGAATTTAGGGTGTTAGGAAGAGAGTTAAGGAGAAGGACCGCAAAAGTAACTATCTCAGGATTACTGCCTGTGCCACGCGACAGTGAGAGTGGGAATGGAGCGAGGTGGAGGATAAATGCGTGGATGAGGGACTGGTGCAGAGGGCAGGGATTCAAGTTTCTGGATCATTGGGACCTCTTTTGGGGAAGGTCTGACCTGTACAAAAAGGACGGGTTGCATATGAACCCGAGGGGGACCAATATCCTGGCGGGGAGATTTGCAAAGGCTACTGCAGAGACTTTAAACTAGAACTGTTGGGGGGAGGGACTCAAATAGAGAAAGCTAGTAGACAGTGTGTGAGGCAGGAGGCAGAGAAGGGAAGCACTCAGACCCAACATGTAGGGGAGAAAGAAGAAAAAGATAATAAACAGAGAATAAGAGGTGGTGGGTTTCTTAAATGTGTATATTTTAATGCTAGGAGCATTGTAAGAAAGGTGGATGAGCCTGGATTGACACCTGGAAGTATAATGTTGTGGCGATTAGTGAAATATGGTTGCAGGATGGCTGTGATTGGAAACTAAATATTCCAGGATTTCGTTGCTTCAGGTGTGATAGAATTGGAGGGGCAAGAGGTGGAGGTGTTGCATTGCTTGTCAGGGAAGATATTACAGCAGTGCTTTGGCAGGATAGATTAGAGGGCTCGTCTAAGGAGGCTATTTGTGTGGAACTGAGAAATGGGAAAGGTTTAGCAACACTTATAGGGATGTATTATAGACCGCCTAATGGGGAACGAGAATTGGAAGAGCAAATATGTAAGGAGATAGCAGATATTAGTAGTAAGCACAAGTGATTGTGGGAGATTTCAATTTCCAACACATAGACTGGGAAACACATCTTTATGGGAATCTTTATGTCCCTGTTCGGTTGAAAGGAAAGAGTAATAATTGGAAAGGGCCATGGTTTTCAAGGGAAATTGGACACGCTTCGGAAAAAGAGAGAGATCTACAATAATTATAGGCAGCATGGAGTAAATGAGGTGCTTGAGGAGTATAAAGAATGTAAAAAGAATCTTAAGAAAGAAATTAGAAAAGCTAAAAGAAGATATGAGGTTGCTTTGGCAAGTAAGGTGAAAGTAAATCCAAAGGGTTTCTACAGCTATATTAATAGCAAAAGGATAACGAGGGATAAAATTGGTCCATTAGAGAGTCAGAGTGGACAGCTATCTGCAGAGCCAAAAGAGATGGGGGAGATATTGAACAATTTCTTTTCTTCGGTATTCACCAAGGAGAAGGATATTGAATTATGTGAGGTAAGGGAAACAAGTAGGGTAGCTATGGAAACTATGAGGATCAAAGAAGAGGAAGTACTGACACTTTTGAAAATTATAAAAGTGGATAAGTCTCCAGGTCCTGACAGGATATTCCCAAGGACATTGAGGGAAGTTAGTGTAGAAATAGCAGGGGCTATGACAGAAATATTTCAAATGTCATTAGAAATGGGAATGGTGCCGGAGGATTGGCGTACTGCGCATGTTGTTCCATTGTTTAAAAAGGGTTCTAAGAGTAAACCTAACAATTATACACCTGTTCGTTTGACGTCAGTGGTGGGCAAATTAATGGAAAGGATACTTAGAGATAATATATATAATCATCTGGATAAACAGGGTCTGATTAGGAACAGTCAACATGGATTTGTGCCTGGAAGGTCATGTTTGACTAATCTTCTTGAGTTTTTGAAGAGGTTATTAGGGAAATTGATGAGGGTAAAGCAGTGGATGTTTTCTATATGGACTTCAGTAAGGCCTTTGACAAGGTTCCACATGGAAGGTTGGTTAAGAAGGTTCAATTGTTGGGTATTAATAGTGGAGTAGCAAGATGGATTCAACAGTGGCTGAATGGGAGATACCAGAGAGTAATGGTGGATAACTGTTTGTCAGGTTTGAGGCCGGTGACCAGTGTGGGTGCCTCAGGGATCTGTGTTGGGTCCACTGTTGTTTGTCATATACATCAATGATCTGGATGATGGTATGGTAAATTGGATTAGTAAGTATGCAGATGATACTAAGATAGGTGGTGTTGTGGATAATGAAGTAGATTTTCAAAGTCTACAGAGAGATTTAGGCCATTTGGAAGACTGGGCTGAAAGATGGTAGATGGAGTTTAATGCTGAAAGTGTGAGGTGCTACATCTTGGCAGGACAAATCAAAATAGGACGTCCTTGGTAAATGGTAGCGAATTGAGGAATGCAGTTGAACAGAGGGATCTAGGAATAACTGTGCATAGTTCCCTGAAGGTGGAATCTCATGTAGATAGGGTGGTAAAGAAAGCTTTTGGCCTTTATAAATCAGAACATTGAGTATAGAAGTCCGGATGTAATGTTAAAATTGTACAAGGCATTGGTGAGGCCAATTCTGGAATATGGTGCACAATTTTGGTCGCCAAATTATAGGAGAAATGTCAACAAAATAGAGAGAGTACAGAGGAGATTTACTAGAATGTTGCCTGGGTTTCAGCACCTAAGTTACAGAGAAAGGTTGAACAAGATAGGTCTTTATTCTTTGGAGCACAGAAGGTTAAGGGGGGACTTGATAGAGGTCTTTAAAATGATGAGAGGGATAGACAGAGTTGACGTGGATAACTTTTTCCATTGAGAGTAGGGAAGATTCAAACAAGAGGACATGATTTGAGAATTAAGAGACAAAAGTTTAGGGGTAACATGAGGGGGAACTTCTTTACTCAGAGAGTGGTAGCTGTGTGGAATGAGCTTCCAGTGGAAGTGGTGGAGGCAGGTTCGATTTTATCATTTAAAATATAGACGGGAAAGGAATGGAGGGTTATGGTCAGAGTGCAGGTAGATGGGACTAAGTGAGAGTAAGTGTTCGGCACGGACTAGAAGGGCCGAGATGGCCTGTTTCTGTGCTGTAATTGTTATATGGTTATATGGTTAAAGCAAGAGAAGTGCTCGTTGGATATGCAAGCAAAGAATGTCACTGTGCCTTGTCACATGTGCCAATAAAGTATTCCATTCCAATGAGTTGGTTAAAGACTTTGAGAGGAACTTTCCAAAGTTCAGCAAACATCAGCGAGCAGAACAAATTGGGTAAAAGAAGGCTTTCAACACAAGCTAAGAGTGGGGTTTCCCCAGGTCACAAGTTCACAAGTTAAGGTTTCAAGGTCAGTTTATTGCCATGTACCAATTAAGGTACAGTGAAATTTGAGTTACCAGAGTAGAATTAGGCCATTCGGTCCATCGATCTTCACTGTCATTCAATCATCCCCGATCACTGCCTCCTAATTTCCTGTCTTCACCCATTCTAATCAAGAAGTTCCACAGATTAACTACCCTCTGACTAAAGAATGTCCTCCTCACCTCCTTTCTAAAAGAGCACACTTTAATTCTGAGGCTATGATCTCTGGTCCTGGACACTACCACCAGTGAAGGCAGATTACTATCTAAATGGTGACAAGTTGAGAAAAGGGGAAGTCCGATTCAGATTCAGATTCAACTTTATTGTCATTGTGCAGTGTACAGTACAGAGACAACGAAATGCAGTTAGCATCTCCCTAGAAGAGCGACATAAATATGAGCAGTAAATAAATAAATCTAATCTAATAAATCCTGGTGGGAGGAGTGTCCGGGGGGGGGGATCTGGGGGTCCTTGTACATCAGTCTATGAAAGTAAGCATGCAGGTACAGCAGGCAGTGAAGAAAGCGAATGGCATGTTGCCCTTTATAACAAGAGGAATCGAATATAGGAGCAAAGAGGTCCTTCTGCAGTGTACAGAGCCCCAGTGAGACCACACCTGGAGTATTGTGTGCAGTTTTGGTCCCCTAATTTGGGGAAGGACATTCTTGCTATTGAGGGAGTGCAGCGTAGGTTTACAAGGTTAATTCCCGGGATTGCGGGACTGTTATATGCTGAGAGAATGGAGCAGCTGGGCTTGTACACTCTGGAGTTTAGAAGGATGAGAGGGTATCTCATTGAAACATATAAGATCGTTAAGGGCTTGGACACGGTAGAGGCAGGAAACATGTTCCCGATGTTGAGGGAAGTCCTGAACCAGGGGCCACAGTTTAAGAATAAGGAATAAGCCATTTAGAACGGAGACGAGGAAACACTTTTTCTCACAGAGTGGTGAGTCTGTGGAATTCTCTGCCTCAGAGGGCGGTGGAGGCAGGTTCTCTGGATGCTTTCAAGAGAGAGCTAGATAGGGCTCTTAAAAATAGTGGAGTCAGGGGATATGGGGAGAAGGCAGGAACAGGGTACTGATTGGGGATGATCAGCCATAATCACATTGAATGGCGGTGCAGGCTCGAAGGGCCGAATGGCCTACCCCTGCACCTATTGTCTATTGTCTATTGGAAACATCCTTTCCACATCCACCCTATCTATGCCTTTCATTTTTTTGTAAGTTTCAATGAGGTCCTCCCTCAACCTTCCAAACTCCAGTGAGTACAGGCCCAGTGCTGTCAAACGCTCATCATATGCTAACTCACTCATTCCTAGAATAATTGTTGTAAACAATTCCGGTGGCGCTATGGCGAACTAAGAGGTGCGCCATTTAGCTCCGCTCCGTTGAAATCGCTAAAACAGCCGAAAATACATAAAAACGGACAGAAGAAATCGCTTACCGGCAGACGCTTGTTCTCGCGTAGTGACGTCATCAGAAATCGACTCCGGTATTTTAAATGACCGGTAGAAGATACCCCAGAAGACTTCCTAAAGTTCCTAAGGGATCTAAATCACCTCAGAAGAAACGCCCTGTGGAAAGTGTGGAAAGTGAAGATGCCTCTGAAGAAGAATCCTCCACTTCAAGTATGGAAGCAGCTAGACAACCTTTGGTGGAAGAAATCAAAACTTTATTGGGTGAGCAACTTGCGGTTGTAAAGTCGGAGATCGCTGCTGGGAGAGCAGAAATCTGTGAAAAGATCGATAAGATAGATGTCTGCATAGAGGAAGTGAATTCCTCTCTGAACGGGGAAATTAAAAGTCTCTAAATTGATATCAGCCGTAAGTTGGAACCCATTCTCGTTACTTCTAAACAACATAGTGAAGCCATTCGAGAATTGGAAGTTGCTACTACCGAAAATGCTCAGACAACACACAGACTGATGGCTGAACTGGAGCGTATTTCTGGGCAACTTGCCAAGGTGACTGAAAAATGTCTTGATCTAGAAGGGCGTTCTAAACGCTAGAATTTAAGGATTGTTGGAGTGAAAGAAGGAAAAGAACATGGTAGAAACCCTCGTGATTTTGTGGCCCATTTACTCCAAGATGTACTTAACCTGGATGAAAAACCCAAATTCGATCGGGCGCACAGATCTCTGAGAACCCGGCCAGGACCCACAGCTCAACCAAGGCAGCTGATTCTGAAGATACATCATTCCTATGTTTTAGAAGACATCATGAAGAAAGTTGCCAACAAATGAAATCTGATCTTTGAAATGGATAACATACAAATCTTCAGAGATTATCCAGCCGAAGTCGTCAAGAAAAGAGCACTCTTTACCAAGTCGAGAGTCATTCTGAGGGATATACCAGATCTCAGATACGGTCTACTGTATCCAGCCTAACAGAGTTACATATAAAGTGAAGGAACACCTCTTTACCGATCCTGATAAGGCATTCAAGTTTGCCCAAGATACTGCTGATTCCGTCAAGGATAAGTAACTGTCTTATTGAGTTTATCTCATGATGCCAATCAAGAGGACCATATTGTATCTACACTGAAGTCATACTGTGTCTTTAATTCATTCTAACTGTATCCACTTATACAGTGGTTATAAAAAGGCTTATGGTTTATACCGGGCTTATAATTCATTTATATTGTATGCATTTATAATGTGTTTATATTTAATATGCTGTTATAAGATTGCCGACACAGTCAGTTAATACTTCAAACAGAGAACCTGAGAGGTTGTATGACCGAGAGAGAGGGAACAAGGCAGAGAGGGGGAGGGGGAGGGGCAGAGTTGTAGAGAGAGAGAGGGGGAGAGAGAGGGAGGGAAAGGGAGTGAAGTAGTGTTATAGAAAGTTAATGTAAGTGAGAGTCAGTTAGAGGAACTTTAAGGGAAGCTTTGGGGAACTGGGGAGTGATGGGGGTGGATGAGAAGGACAGGGAGAGGGAGGAAGAGAGAGAGAGTGTGGGTAAGTGCTAGGAAGTATTGAGTAAGTTTTGGTAAGTCTGGGGGAAGTTCAGAGATTGAATTGGAATGTGGGAAAGCTGGTGGGAGGCAGAGGGAGGCGGAGAGGGAGGGAGAGAGAGAGAGGTTGCTTTGTCTATGTAAACCACATCTGTAATCAACAACCTGCCACAAGCTCACCGACTCTGAATCGTTTAATAGCTTATTTAATATACTAATATTGGTAAATTACGCAATAAGTCTCATATATTAATCTAATATCCAATATTTAACTACCAGATTTATTGTACGCTTTTATATTGTGTTTATACTTAATATGCTGTTATAAAGCTGCCGATACAAAGTCGGTTAAAATGTTAAACAGAGAACTTGACAGATTGCATGACAGAGCGAGAGGGAGTATGGTAGAGAAAGGGAGGGGTAGGGGTAGAGCAGTAGAGAGTTAGAGGTAGAGGCAGGAAGAGAGAATGCGGGAGTGTTATAGAGAGCCATTGTAAGTGAGAATTAGTTAGGGGAAGTTATGGAAAGCTTGGGGAGTGTCGGGAGCGATGGGGGAAGGCGAGTGGGGCAGGGAGAGGGGAGAGGTAAAGAGAGAGAGAGAGGGGTTGAGTAAGTGTTGGGAGGTATTGAGCAAGTTGTGGTAAGTTTTGGGGAAGGTTAGAGATTGTACCGGAATGTGTGGGAAAGCTGGTGGGAGGCAGAGGGAGGCAGAGAGGGAGGGAGAGAGAGAGAGGCTGCTTTGTCTATGCAAACTGCAGGTGGAATTAACAGATTACTATAAGTTCACCGATTTTGAACCGGTCAATAGTTTAACATATTAATATCGGAAAGCTATCTAATAAGTCTTATATATTAATCTAAATACCCAATATCCATTTATCTACTTAGTGTACAAAAAGATATTTAACCTTTTGGGAATATTGATTTCTTGACGAACTTATACACTTTTTAAAAATTCTATTCTGTTCAGTGTTTTTTTTAACTCCTTAAGGGGCAGAGTTATTTAATATTAACATCTATGGAAGTTAACACGAATTATACCACCAAGGGGTGGTATTCACCAGCAGCATGTCTTTATGCTGCAATTTCTATTGTCTTTTTTTTTTCCACCTATTTATTCTACGAGAAAGTTCATCTATTCTTGTTTACGCACTTATTTCTGGGAGATACCTCCAGGTGATATGGGAAAATGGAATAGGGCTCACGCACCCAGCAACTAAAAGATTCATAGAAACATAGAAAATACGTGCAGGAGGAGGCCATTCGGCCCTTCGAGCCAGCACCGCCATTCATTGTGATCATGGCTGATCGTCCCCTATCAATATCCCGTGCCTGCCTTCTCCCCATATCCCTTGACTCCCCTAGCCCCTAGAGCTCTATCTAACTCTCTCTTAAATCCATCCAGTGACAGGGAATTCCATAAATTCACAACTCTCTGGGTGAAAACGTTTTTTCTCACCTCAGTCTTAAATGACCTCCCCTTTATTCTAAGACTGTGGCCCCTGGTTCTGGACTCGCCCAACATTGGGAACATTTTTCCTGCATCTAGCTTGTCCAGTCCTTTTATAATTTTATATTGTTTCTATAAGATCCCCCCTCATCCTTCCAAACTCCAGTGAATACAAGCCCAGTCTTTTCAATCTTTCCTCATATGACAGTACTGCCATCCCAGGGATCAATCTCGTGAACCTATGCTGCACTGCCTCAATCACAAGGATGTCCTTCCTCAAATTAGGAGACCAAAACTGTACACAATACTCCAGATGTGGTCTCACCAGAGCCCCATACAACTGCAGAAGAACCTCTTTACTCCTATACTGAAATCCTCTTGTTATGAAGGTCAACATTCCATTAGCTTTCTTCACTTCCTGCTGTATTCATTTTAAATATTGTGTGAACCATTTGAAACAAAGGAAACCATGTAAGCTTTAAAATGCAAGACGACGCCACTAAGAAAATTGGAGGAATTACATTTTGTAGTTGGAACGTCAGGGCCGTTAATGAGCCAATTAAAAGGGGTAAGGTTTTAGCCCATTTTAAATCTATTAATACAGATATAATATTTTTACAGGAGACGCATCTCAAAAATGGAGCTCATAGCAGGCTGAAGGCTAGCTGGATTGGTCAATTACTTTACTTTTCTTTTCCAAAGCAAGAGGTACTGCAATTCTAATTCACAAAGGTACACCATTTAAACACAAATCCACTATAGCCGATAAGGAAGGTAGGTACATTATAATATCTGGGGAATTACACTCAACCCCTCTTACTATGGTGAATATCTATCATCCTAATTTTGATAACCCACAATTTTTTAATAAAATAATTAATATAATTTCAGACTCCTGTCAGCAAAATCTGATAATTGGAGGAGACCTTAATTGTGTATTAGATCCATATTTGGGTAAATCTTCACAGCAAAGGAGAAACACTTCAAAATCAAAATCCAGTGAACTTTTAAATACTTACATAAAAAACACAAACATAACCGATGTATGGAGGATTGCCAACCCATCGGGAAGAGAATACTCTTTTTATTCAGGTGTTCACAAAACGTATACACGGATTGATTATTTTCTGGTGGATTCAAAACTGATCCCTTTTACATTCAATCCTAAATATCACAGTAACATTATTTCTGACCATTGTCCATTAACCTTCTCCTTAAAACTACAGTAGAAGGAATGCATAACAAAAAAACGTTTTGGAGATTTAATCCACAAATACTAACTGAGCCAGGGAGCTGTGCTTACCTGAAGCAACAGATGGAATTATTTTATGAGACAAATGACACATCTGGTATTTCGGCTACATTATTGTGGGAATCTTTCAAGGCCTTTATCAGAGGCTGCATTATTTCGTACCAAGCTTTTCAAAACAAAAAAAACAGGTCGGAACAATTGGAATTAGAAAAACAGATTACACAGCTTGATTCAGAAAATGCGATTGATCCATCTTCTGTTAAACATAATAAGATAGGGCCCTCCTGAAACCCTGACTGATATCATCTTAGCTTTAGACCCCAATCGGAAGAAATGCATCTCTATTTTGTATAATTTGCTAGGGTCGGTTTTATTGAAACCTCATACCTCATTAACAGCTGCGTGGGAGGGAGAGCTGAATATGCAATTAACAGACCAGCAATGGGACTCTGCCTTGGATTTAATCCACTCTTCTTCCATATGCGCTCGTCATGGCCTAATCCAATGCAAAGTCCTTTACAAAGTCCACTATACAAATGCAAGATTAGCTAGAATGTACCCAGCTGTCAATGACACCTGTAACAGATGTAGTCAATCTCCTGCCAACCATAGCCACATGTTTTGGTCTTGCCCTAAACTAGCAGCCTTTTGGAGGAGTGCTTTTGAATTGATAAGCAGAGCTTACGACCAGACTATTCTTCCAAATCCAATGTCAGCCATTTTCGGTACCCCTCCCAATACCAACCTCTCTGTTGCGGTGAAACGGGTCCTAGCTTTTACAACCTTGTTAGCCCGGAGACTGATCTTGCTTAGTTGGAGGCTCACCTGTCCCCCGACACACACCCGTTGGATTAAGGAGGTGCTTTACAATCTGAAACTTGAAAAACTTAGGTTCTCTCTCAAAGGCTCTACCAAGACATTCCTAGATACATGGAACCCTTTCTTTGAACTGGTTAACTCTCTTCCCTTGTCCCCGGACTCGGAAGAGGACTGAGTGTTCTCCATCATCGTTTTGTTCTACAGCAGCTGCTTTCCCCTTAATCCCCCCCTCCCTACAATTGTTTATTTAGATATATATGTATATATATATATTTATTTATTTATTTATTTTAAAAAAAAAAAAAAATTCTATTCTTATTTTTATATAGCACATTTTGTTTCGTCTATTCTACCATTTGTGTGTGGATGTGTACGTATGTGAGTGTTGTTTGTCCCCGTTTGGCTCCGACCTGACTTGGGTGGGTTGAAGGTGGGTAAGGGTAAGGGTTTTGAGGATCGCTTACATACTGTTGTACAATTATGCCTTGATTATTACTGTCTGTTATTATTGTATGTATGTAAATTGCTGTGAAATTCAAATAAAAAGATTAAATTCAAAACTTTAAAAAATAAAAAATAAAAAAAATAAAAATAAGATAGCAGCATTTAAATTTAAATTAAATCATATCCTCTGGGGAAAAGTTGTTAAGGTATTTCAATACACTAAGCAAATTTTTTTTCGAATTTGGTGATAAACCGCACAAACTTCTGGCACGCCAACTGAGAAAAATGGAAAAAGATCATACTATTCAAAAAATTAGATCAGAAAAAGGTGAGCTGCTCATACTTCCCAAAGATATTAACCAAAGATTCCTAAAATTCTATCAAAATCTATATGCATCAAAAATATCAGCCGATTCTGCAAAGATCAAAATTTTCTTGACAATTGCTAGCTTCCATCACTTAATGAGGAGGAACGAGAAGAATTAGGTGATGAGATTACAATAAAATATATTGAAGAGACCATTAAATCACTGAATAGTGGGAAAACGGCAGGTCCAGATGGGTTCAGTAATGAATTCTATAAAAAATTCCATATAATTCAAAACCTTGAAGAGCCTGGATCATACAGAACAATAGCTCTTCTAAATACAGATCAGAAAATATTACCTAAGACTTTGGCAAGAAGACTAAGTTTGTACATTAGTAAATTAATACATCCAGACGGGGTGGAAGATTGCAACCTTCACGTGGTCCGCCCTGTTTCTACTAATGCAATCAACTCGACGTGCACAAACGGAAGATCAAATAGAACAAGTTGTCCAACAACTTAAGCTGTGCACGCCACGCGAAAGAAGAAGGAGAATACATCCAGACCAGATTAGCCATTTTGGGAATTATCTCATGCCTATAGCATTTTGCGAAGGCAATAGCCCCAACTGGGTACTACAGAGAAGTGATAATGCAATTTCCTGCACTTCCGAGAGTTGAGCCCATCTACTGACTTGCAAAAGGCCGAAATGAGTCCAGACCAGTTTTGGACTTGCTGACATAATTTTGTTGCCTACATATCATCACTGGGATATCCCAACTGATGAAATTGACGTATGGAAACATCCAAAAGTCTGGCAGTTATCTGAACTGGCATATTTCCCGGATACTTTTAGCCAGATCTTTCTCCAGTGAATCTCCTATCCCCAAAGGGATGGCAAATATGTGACAAGAGCCGGTAGCTCCTTCATATGATTAAAAATGAAGCATATCCCCCATTAATTCAGGGATTCGATTACCTTATCGATATCCTCATAGTTGGAGTCACATATGTAAGAATCTCCAACACTCCCCTCTTCTGAGCGGGAAATATCATAACGCAACCCTGAGCCAGGTGTTGCTGCCACAGGCATCTGACTGACACAGCCTGTAAATGTCTCCTGAGCTAGGAGCACATTTCCTTTTTTCCATTTTATTTATACATCCATTTATTTTTTCTTTATATATTTGTTTGTTTGTTTATTCATTTATTTTACTTAGTAGACATGTTGCGCCTGCTAGTGACACCGAGTCCATGCTCCCTTCTGGAGCCTCAACAGAGTATTTTAGGGGAGGAAATAGAACGCAACCCTGAACCAGGTGTTGCCTCCTCAGGCCTCTGGCTGACTCCCTTTCGGAGCTCCAATCTGTACAGGCACTGCCCGTCAGATGCTCCGAACAGCCGCCTGCTCCAGTGGAGCCCCATATGTCCCGGTCGAGCCGGCAGCGCTATTTTATTTTCTTCTTTAAATCGCCAGCTCCTGCTGAGCCTCGCAGCGTTTGCGCTATATATCCTCAGCCCATAATCGGAGTCACCTCTGTAAAATAC
Source organism: Malacoraja senta (assembly GCA_038087875.1). Classification (NCBI taxonomy): domain Eukaryota; kingdom Metazoa; phylum Chordata; class Chondrichthyes; order Rajiformes; family Rajidae; genus Malacoraja; species Malacoraja senta. The sequence goes on along the minus strand of JAXLNO010001952.1, from coordinate 8,933 downwards.
TCCAATACTCCCCTCATCAGAGTGGGAGAAATACTGCAACCCTAAGCCAGGTGTTGCCACAGGCATTTGGCTGGAGCCGCCTGTTAATGCCTCCGGTGCACGGAGCATATTTCTCCTTACAGAGCCTGCTCCCACGGAGCCTCTCACAGCGTTCAGCTATCCCGACCGTGCCGGTCGCTGCTATTTTCTAGAACGTGAGCTCCTGCGGAGTCTCCACAGCATTCAGCTATCCCGGCTGCGCCGGCCATTGCTATTTTTATCCCGCCTCCATGGCGGCAGCTGCACAAGCTGTGCCAGCTTCTCTGAGCCCGCTGCCCCTGTTTTCCGAGCAGCGGCCCGTACCTGAAAGAACATTTTTTCTCTTATCTGTCGGAGCAGTTTCGAACTGCTCCGATTCTCGCGCCATGCGTCAAAGGATTGACGCGCATGCGGGCTGGCGGGCTCTTCACGTAGTCACTCACGTGACTTCGAAATAAAATAGATAGATTAAACGAGAACTTACCGTTTGAAGTTTGATCTTTATTTTATGAGAAGTTGAAGTGAGGGACTACGTGCCATCCACTCCCAACCCTGAATCTCATAAAGATCATTCGGTAAGTCGAGGGTTATTAATCTTTCTGTAGTTTAAGTTCGTGCAAGTGGTCTGTGGTTTCATACAGTTGCTCTGAAGATTGACGTGCATGCGGGCTGGCGGGCTCTTCACGTAGTCCCTCACTTCAACTTCTCATAAAATACAGATCAAACTTCAAACGTAAGTTCCGTATAATCTTTCTATTTTCACCCATCAAAATACAGAAATGCTCGGTGAAACTTGGCAGCTCTGCAATTATTCACAATCACATTGTATTTGAGAATTCAAAATATGATTTGTGATCTTGTCTGTGAGTGATCATGGAACTAGAATTTGTCATAATAGTGTGACAGTAAAATAGGTTAGTTTGAAAGTGATCATAGTAATACAAATGCACCATTTAGTTTGACTTCAATTTTCATGATGGAAATTGAAGTCACAATAAATATTGTATTCACATCACTATTCCATGTTGAAATTGATGTGATGTGAAGTTATTAGGTCAGGAGGATCATTAAGGGTGCACTGCACACACTAACACTCGTGGCCAGAGGATCTGGGGTGACAGAGGAACTGAAGGAAATCCACATTAGGCAGGAAATGGTGTTGGATAGACTGATGGGACTGAAGGCCGATAAATCCCCAGGGCCTGATGGTCTGTATCCCAGGGTACTTAAGGAAGTGGCTCTAGATATGGATGCATTGGTGATAATTTTCCAATGTTCTATAGATTCAGGATCAGTTCCTGTGGATTGGAGGGTAGCTAATGTTATCCCACTTTTTAAGAAAGGCGGGAGAGAGAAAGCAGGGACTTATAGACCAGTTAGCCTGACATCGGTGGGGAAGATGCTGGAGTCAATTATAAAAGATGAAATAGCCGCACATTTGGATATCAGTAACAGGATCGGTCCGAGTCAGCATGCATTTACGAAGGGGAAATCATGCTTGATTAATCTTCTGGAATTTTTTGAGGATGTAACTAGGAAAATGGACAAGGGAGAGTTAGTGGATGTAGTGTACCTGGACTTTCAGAAAGCATTTGATAAGGTCCCACATAGGAGATTAGTGGGCAAAATTAAGGCATATGGTATTGGGGGTAGAGTGCTGACATGGGTAGAATATTGGTTGGCAGACAGGAAACAAAGAGTAGGGATTAACGGGTCAATTTCAGAATGGCAGGCAGTGACTAGTGGGGTACCGCAAGGCTCGGTGCTGGGACCGCAGCTATTTACAATATACATCAATGATTTGGATGAAGGGATTCAAAGTAACTTTTGCAAAATTGCAGATGACACTAAGCTGGGTGGCAGTGTGAACTGTGAGGAGGATGTTATGAGAATGTAGGGTGACTTGACAGGTTGGGGGAGTGGGCAGATCCATGGCTGATGCAGTTTAACGTGGATAAATGTGAGGTTATCCACTTTGGTAGCAAAAACAGGAAGGCAGATTACTATCTAACTGGCGTAAATTGAGAAAAGGGGAAGTACAACGGGATCTGGGGGTCCTTGTTCATCAGTCAATGAAAGTAAGCATGCAGGTACAGCAGGAAGTGAAGAAAGCGAATGGCATGTTGGCCTTTATAACAAGAGTAGTCGAGTATCCGAGCAAAGAGGTCCTTCTGCAGTTGTACAGAGCCCTAGTGAGACCACACCTGGAGTATTGTGTGCAAGTTTGGTCCCCTAATTTGAGGAAGGACATTCTTGCTATTGAGAGAGCGCAGCGTAGGTTTACAAGGTTAATTCTCGGGATGGCGCAACTGTCATATGCTGAAAGAATGGAGGATTTGAGTATAGGAGCAGGGAGGTTCTACTGCAGTTGTACAGGGTCTTGGTGAGACCACACCTGGAGTATTGCGTACAGTTTTTGTCTCTGTAAATCAACACCTGAGACAGTATATGATTTAAACACATCTTTAATCAGCACTGTAACTTGGCAGCATCTAAAGACAAGGTGTTGTCAGTTCATCCTAGCTGCTTAGACTGACGGTGCTGGGAATAGGCGTTAGTATAGTGTTATAGTGGGGTGGAGTTAGTGATGCTGGCTAAGTGTGATTGGTTCACATGCATCATCAATCTACATCCTTCCCCCTAAAGATTAAATGTGGAAAGGAAGTGTGTTAAACATACTCGCCATACTTGTCTGGTGGTCTACTAACACGGCCCGAGCGCGTGCGGACCCAACAATCCCCTCCCTCCACTGAAGGATTAGGTGGAGAGGCTGAAGGTGAAAATCGCACGGGAGAGGCTTGTGGTGACCGAGGGGGGAAACATGCGGTAGGTGTAACCCCGTGGTTAGTGGAGACCGAGGGACGTGGGGGGTGCCAGGCATGTGGGGACGAGCGGGAGACATTGCGAAAGGCGGCTGGAACTGGAGCGGCGGAGGATAGGGATCAGCAGGCGGTGGTCGGGGCTCCTTCACAGCAAGCAGGTGTTGTCGACTTCTCCGGTATACCGCTCCCTCACAGGCCACAAGGTACGATCGCGGCTCATCAGTCGGGCGCACAACAACGCCCAGACGAGAATGTCCAGTTGAAGTTCGTAGACGGACGACGTGGCCCGGCAGTAGAGGCTGGAGTGGTCTGCTGGAACTGTCGTATGACCGTTTCTGGATGTCGTGCTTCTCTTGGAGACGTTGCTGGATAGTGGCGGGCTTCAACACCCGAGGGACCAGCTGCTGTTGTGCGATGGGAACGGAGACCTCGTCACTCTCGACAGCAGACGCTGTGCTGGTGACCCCAAGGTTCCATCTCTGGCGATGTTTCTGAGATTCAGGAGATCGAGATAGACGTCTGACTTTGAAATGCGCGCTCCCTCCAGCAAGTGCTTGGCGCTTCTGACAGCGCGTTCAGTGAGTCTATTACTCTGTGGATACTCGGGACTGCTTGTGACGTGCTGGAAGTTCCATCGGTCTGCGAAAAGCTTGAACAAGTGGCTGGTGAACTGCCGACCGTTGTCGGTTCTCAGGATGACAGGAGCGCCATAGGCTGAGAAGTGTCTTTTCAGCTTCTTGATGACCATCTCAGACGTGAGGGAGGTCAGTTGGTCAAGTTCAAACCAGTTGGAGAAAGAGTCGACCAGTACGAGGTAGTGCTTACCACGCCATTCGAAAATGTCCGCAGCCAGCGACGACCAAGACAGTGCTGGTGGAGGTTGTTACAGAAGGGGTTGCCGCTGCTGATGAGGCGCAAGATTGTTGCAAGTGGGGCAGGAGGCTACGCGGTCCCAGATGTACGTGGCCATTCCCGGCCAGTAGAACAGATCCCGGGCGCGTACCAGTGTGGAGTCGGCTCCTGGGTGACCGCTGTGTACCTCTTTGAAGTATTCGTCTTGTAGTGATGAAGGTATCACTACCTTGTGACCCTTAACGACCACACCATCCTGAACCACCAGTTCATCACGGACCAAGAAGTACGGCTGCACCTCTGTGGGCGTGTTGGATTGCTTGTCTGGCCAGCCTGTTTTGATGATGGATGAGAGGGCTTGAAGCGTATCGTCATTAGCAGTGTGCACGGCCAGGATGCGCAGTTGCTTACTGGAGATTAGACCGACACCGAGAACCGTGAAATTCTCCCGTTCATGGGGGTGTTGTTCGCAAGATGCTCGAGGTGCACGAGAGAGTGTGTCAGCGACATGCATGTCCCTACCCTTTGTGTAGGTAATAGAGAAGTCGTACCGCTGCAGCTGCATCATCATGCGCTGCAAACGAGCTGGCGCGGCATGGATAGGCTTGTTCAGGATTGTCACCAGTGGTCCGTCTCAACCGTGAACGTGTTGCCATGGACGAAGTCGTGGAATTTGGAGCAGGCAAAGACGACAGCCAGCAGTTCCTTTTCGATTTGCGCGTAGTGCTGCTCCGTGTCGGTCATTGTGCGAGAGGCATACTCATGGAAGGACATTCTTGCCATAGAGGGAGTACAGAGAAGGTTCACCAGACTGATTCCTGGGATGTCAGGACTTTCATATGAAGAAAGACTGGATAGACTCAGCTTGTACACGCTAGAATTTAGAAGATTGAGGGGGGATCTTATAGAAACTTACAAAATTCTTAAGGGGTTGGACAGGCTAGATGCAGGAAGATTGTTACCGATGTTGGGGAAGTCCAGAACAAGGTGTCACAGTTTAAGGATAAAGGGGAAATCTTTTAGGACTGAGATGAGAAAAACATTTTTCACACAGAGTGGAGAATCTGTGGAATTCTCTGCCGCAGAATGTAGTTGAGGCCAGTTCATTGGCTATATTTAAGAGGGAGTTAGATGTGTCCCTTGTGGCTAAAGGGATCAAGGGGTATGGAGAGAAAGCAGGTACAGGATACTGAGTTGGATGATCAGCCATGATCATATTGAATGGCGGTGCAGGCTCGAAGGGCCGAATGGCCTACTCCTGCACCTATTTTCTATGTTTCTACGTTTCTATGATTGGGCTTGTACACTCTGGGGTTTAGAAAGATGAGAGGGGATCATATAGTAAGATGGCGGCGCCTCACGGCAGCGGGCTCTGCAGTCCGTCTGTCCTTTTTCTTTTGTCCTGTTTTGGTTGTAGTTTATATATTATTTTTAGCTGTGTATATGTGGGGAACAGGGTGGGGGAAACTTTTAAATCTCTTCCGTGTACGGGGACCCGACCTTTCCCTGTCGGGTCTCCATTGTCGTTGGGGCCTAGCACCGTGGAGCGGCCTCCAACCGGAATCGAACTGGGGCTCCGGTCGCAGAGCCTGCAGACTCACCATCGCGGAGCTGGCCGACTTCGGAGCGTGGAGAGCTGTGGTGGCGCGCGGCTGCGACCCGACTTCGGAGCTTTGGAGGCTCCAGCTGCAGGCCCTGTGGACGGTAACATCGGGAGCTCGCGGGTCCCTGGTGGGAGACTGCTTTTCGAAGCTCCCGCAACTGCAACTTCTCCCGCCCGAATCGCGGGGTTAACAATGACCCGGAGCGGGGCCTTACATCGCCCGGCGCGGCTTTAACGGGAGCGGGATTTACCATCGCCCGCCGAGGGCTCCAACATCAAGACCCGGAGCAGGGCCTTACATCGCCCCGCGCGGCCTTAATGGTCGCGGGACTTACCATTGCCCGCCAGGGGGCTTTAACATCGGGAGAAGAATAAGGAACAGGGGAGAGACAAGACTTTGCCTTCCATCACAGTGAGGAGGTGTTTGGAGATTCACTGGGATGGATGTTTATGTAAATTGTGTTAATTGTGTGTCTTGGTTTTTTTTTCTTGTTTGTATGAGTGCAGAAACGTAATCTTGTTTGAACTTAGGTTCAAATGCCAATAAATGGTATCTTATCTTATTGAAACATATAAGATTGTTAAGGGTTTGGACACACTAGAGGCAGGAAGCATGTTCCCGATGTTGGGGAAATCCAGAACCAGGGGCCACAGTTTAAGAATAAGGGGTAAGACATTTAGAACGGAGACGAGGAAACACTTTTCCACACAGAGAGTTGTGAGTCTGTGGAATTCTCTGGCTCAGAGCGGGTGGAGGCCGGTTCTCTGGATACTTTCAAGAGAGAGCTAGATAGGGCTCTTAAAGATAGCGGAGTCAGGGGATATGGGGAAAAGCCAGGAACAGGATTCTGATTGTGGATGATCAGCCATGATCACATTGAATGGCGGTGCTGGCTCGAAGGGCCGAATGGCCTACTCCTGCGCCTATTGTCTATTGTCCATTGTCTACACTACACTGCAGGGCCGTCTGATATGTGGACAAGAGTCAAATCAAGAATCAAGAGTGTTTTATTGTCATATGTTCCGGATGGGACAATGAAATTCTTACTTGTTGCAGCACAACAGAATATGTGAATATGTAAACATTGTATATAACGGGGGGAAAAAAGAAAAAGTTCAATAAATAACAGATATAGTGCAAATAACAAATAATAATATAGTCTTTTGCAGTTCAGAGCTCATAGCTTATTCGTTGCGATTAATAGCCTGATGGCTGTTGGGAAGAAGCTGTTCCTGAACCTGGACGTTATAGTATTCAGGCTCCTATACCTTCTTCCCGGTGGCAGTGGTGAGATGAGTGTGTGGCCAGGATGGTGTGGGTCCTTGATGATTTTGGCTGACATTTTGAGGCAGCGACCATGATAGACCCCTTCGATGGTGGGGAGGTCAAAGCCGGTGATGGACTGGGCAGTGGTCACAACTTTTTGTCGTCTTTTTCGCTCCTGGACGCTCAAGTTGCCGAACCAGGCCACGATGCAACCAGTCAAAATGCTCTCTATCGTGCACCTGTAGAGGTTTAGGAGAATCCTCTTCGACATGCCAAATCTCCGTAATCTTCTCGGGAAATAGAGTCGCTGATGTGACTTCTTTACAATTGCATCGGTGTGCTGGGTCCAGGAAAGTACTGGTTTGATGTATTCCAATCCACAGCAGACAAATTGTCCGAAATAACTGGGTTCACACTAAAAATGCCCCTCAGGCCCCTTCAGCCCAATATTCTACATTATCCCTGCATCCTTGTTCCACATTGTGCTTCAATCATTAATAATTGTCATTGATCAACATTGTACCATAGATAGACACAGAGTGCTGGAGTAACTCAGCGGGTCAGGCAGCATCTATGGAGAACATGGATAGGTGACGTTTCACAGAGTGCTGGAGTAACTCAGCGGGTCAGGCAGCAGGTATTTTGTTGGTTCACATGCTTGATCAATGGTGTTTTATCATTAATGTTTAGGTTTTTCGGAGTCATTCGTAACTGTCACTGTATGTCATGTTGATACTTGTGGGCGGAGCACCAAGGCAAATTCCTTGTATGTGAATACTTGGCCAATAAACTTATTTACTTACTCACATATACTTACTTATCTGTGGAGGAAAATAGTTGATATTTTGGGTAAGATCCATCCCAAAATCTCTTGTTTGTCCAGAGATGCTGCCCGACCCAGAGTTACTCCAGCAATGTGTCTATCTTTGGTAAAAAACAACATCTGCAGTTCCTTGTTTCTACATTTTACATCAGCCAGATTCAATTTCAGTTGTGTTAAGGTTAGGGCATCACTGCTTTAATAAAGATACATCCTTTTATTCTGACACCGTGCCTTCTGGTCCGAGACTCTCCCATTAGTGGAAACATCCTTTTAGTTCTGAGATACAGCACAGAAACAACACAATGCCAGTTGCACCAGAAAAAAATCATTAAAAACCCCGGACACTTCAAATGACAACAATTGAAAGGAAAAGTCAGCACAATTAATGAAAGAAGCAAACACAATTCAGGAGAACGCTATAGTGTTCTCACCGACCTCCTGCCCTGGAGATGTAGATCCACATCAGACACAAGGGGAGACTCCCTGTCTCTACCCTGAGCACTGGGGAGGGAGAGAGGGGGAAGACAGAGGGGGGGGGAAGAAAGAGAGGGAGAGAGAGGGGGGAGAGGGGGCGGAGAGAGGGGGGTAGAGAGAGGGGGGAGAGAGGGAGAGGAGGGGTGGTCACTGAGGCCATTCCTCAGCCTCCATCACTCCCTGCTGTCCCGTGTGTGAGTGGGTGTGAGGGGTGGTGTCTCTCTGTGGGTGGGTGTGGGTGGGGGTGATGGGTGCACACTCTGTCTCTGTGTGTGTGTTTATAACGTGAGATGCCACCTGTTGGCTGACTTCCCGTTTCTGAAGTTAATGGTCTAGTTTGTGGTGACGTTGAGGTTGGGGCAGAGATTGTTGTTTTGGCTCCAGGTGTCTTATCTCCGTCTCCCCCATAAACCGTACTGTCTCTGTCTCCCCCACACTGCCCAATGTCTACCCCAGTGTCCCATCTCTCTCTTCCCCATAAACTGTCCAATCTCTACCCCACACACCGCCCAATCCCCTCCCGTAACTTGGCAAAGTTAGGGATGAACGGAAGATAGACACAGAGTCTCAGCGGGTCAGGCAGCATCTGTGGAGAACATGGATAGGTGACATTTCACAGAGTGCTGGAGTAACTCAGCGGGTCAGGCAGCATCTGTGGAGAACATGGATAGGTGACGTTTCACAGAGTGCTGGAGTAACTCAGCGGGTCAGGCAGCATCTGTGGAGAACATGGATAGGTGACGTTTCACAGAGTGCTGGAGTAACTCTGCGGGTCAGGCAGCATCTGTGGAGAGAAGGAATGGGCGACATTTCAGGTCGAGACGCTCCTTCAGACAGACTCAGAGGGGAGAGGGAAACGAGAGATATAGACGGTGATGTAGAGAGTTCAGTTTAGGGTTAGCAGGGAGAGATAGATCAGCAATGATTGAATGGAGTAGACTTGATGGGCCGAATGGCCTAATTCTGCTCATATCACTTAAGACTAGAGATACAGGGTGGAAACAGGCCCATCGGCCCATCAAGTCAGTGCCAACCAGCGATCCCCGCACACTAACTAGGGACAATTTACAATTT
>JAXLNO010001951.1:293711-366877 GCA_038087875.1 Malacoraja senta | reverse complement strand
GTAACATTGAGTTGCCTACAGTCCAAATTCACTTTCACGTCTTGAAACAGTCCAAAGATCTCCACATGGCAACAAAACTAGCCAAGTCTTTGGGTATTTTAAAAGTGGAGATTAAAGGCCCTGTCCCACGGGCAGGCGGTGAAGCGAGGCGTCCCCGGACGCGGGGACCGCGCGTCTACCGAGGGAGCGCCGCGCGGATGCCGCACGGGGGCCGAGTGTTCACCGTACGGCTGGTCCCACAAGCATGTGGCAAGCGCAACCTAACCGGAAGCGGTTGCCGCGCGGAGGCCGAGTGTTTACCGTACGGCCTGTCCCACGAGCATGCGAATTCATGCGGCGAGGCGGCGTCGGGTGATGACGTCATCGCCCAACGCAACGCGCTACGCGTTGACGTCGAGACAGCTCGCGGCGTACAGGAGGTGCTCGCGGCGTACAGGCGGTGCACGCGGCGTACAGGAGGTGCTCGCGGCGTACAGGCGGTGCTCGCGGCGTACAGGCGGTGCTCGCGGCGTACAGGAGGTGCTCGCGGCGTACAGGCGGTGCTCGCGCGAAGAGGCAGCAGCGGGGCGGCAGGCCGAGATTTTTGACAGTGTCAGTTTTTCTGAGCACCGCACGGTGTCGGGAACAACTACATACTGTTCCGCCGATCTGCGTGGGACCCCACTTCCTGCTACACCGCGCTTCACCGCCAGTAACCGCCTACCCGTGGGACAGGGCCATAACATGCAATAACATATTATTGTTTCCAGATTCATTGTTAACTCTAATAAGCGAGTTCGGTATTCCGACTGCACATGCCCAGGTCAGAGGTCACAAGCGAAAAACATTCTTGGCAGCCATGGACACAGACCTGCGCCTCATCTGCAGCCAGGATCGGTCCCGGGTCTCCGGCGCCGCAATCGCTGCCGAACCGCCACTGGACCATCCCCGTCCCCTCCCGAGTGCCCCCGTCTGGGGGCGGCCAGAGACGTCGGGAGTCAGACGGGAGCGGCGCCCCCAGCCCTCCACAGCCAGCGTGGAGAAGCAGCGCTAAATCCAGCTCAACTCTGCATGTCTCGCCAGCTAAACCTACCAGCCCTGCCTGGACTTAGGGGCATGATGGCTCAGGCTAACAGCCAGCACAGAGCAGCAGCGCTAACTCCACGGCTCTGGGCTGGTGTCCCGTAAGTCTAGGCAGGGCTGTAGGTTAACCCGGCGAGACAGACAGAGTTGAGCTGGAAATTAGCGTTGCTTCTCCGCGTTAGCTGTGGGCCTGGGGGCGCTACTCCCGTCTGATTCCCGACGTCTCTGGCTGCCCCCGGATGGGGTGGGGGGGGGCACTCGTGAGGGGACAGGGATGGTCCAGTGGCAGTTCAGCAGCAATTGCAGCTTCAGAGACCCGGGTTTGGTCCTGGCTGCAGATGAGGCGCAGGTCTGTGTCAATGCCGCGGCACGACTGCTGAGAGTTTTTATCGATTGTGACCTTTGACAAATCCCATGATTCCTTGCCTTTTTTCGGAAATACCGAACTCACTTATTAGGAAGCTGTTAAAGGTTATGGGGAGATGACAGGCTCCACCAAGTCAGCTCCTATTTCTCTTACACTTCCTTCTCTGACCTCTCCCCTGACTCTCGGGCTAAAGAAGGGTCTCGACCTGAAACGTTACCCATTCCTTCTATCCAGAGATGCTGCCTGTCCCGCTGAGTTACTCCAGCATTTTGTGTCTAACTTCGGTGTAAACCAGCATCTACAGTTCCTTCCTACACTGCTCCTGTTTCTTGTAGTTTAAAGACATGGCTATAAACGCCAGTGTGGGAAACAACCAATGTTTCTGTATTATATACCTGATGTAAAATACTAAACGTTCTTCCTCACAATATCTCTGTCAATGGACTCGTTGTCCATATTACATTCTACCGGCCTGCTATTTTTACCTGTACTTTATTCATAGTGCTGGATATTCAACGGACTTTTTAATTGAATGATTGATTGATTGAAAGTTACAGCATGGAATCAGGCCCTTCGTCCCCCAGATTCCACGCCGACCATCTATCACTAATTCATATCAAATCTACGTTATCCCATGTTCTCTTCCACGCCCTGCTCATTAGGGGCATTTTTACAGCGGCGACTTCACCTGCACGCCTTGCTTAACAATGTTAATTAGAGTTAACAATGAATCTAGAAACAATAACATGGTATTTCATATTTCCCCAACGGGCAGAAGAGGGTCATTCAGCCCATCAACACCATGTCACCTGTTCAAACATTCCCAGCGATGCACCCCCCCCCCCCTATATCCCTGGAACCTGTTGATCTGCGCCCCGCTATTGTACACAAGAGGCAGCTTAACCCACTCGCATATTGTTCGAACCTGGGAGAACACCAGAACACGAGGGGAAACTGGTGGAGAACCTGCGAACTCCACGCAGGTGGCACTGGAGGTTAGGATCGAACCTCGGTGACTACAGCTGTGAGGAAACTCTGTCAACAGCTACATCGTTGCGACGGCAGGAAAGAAACAATAGAAACATAGAAAATAGCTGCAGGAGGAGGCCATTCGGCCCTTCGGGCCAGCACCGCCATTCATTGCGATCATGGCTGATCGTCCCCAATCAATAACCCGTCCTGCCTTCTCCCCATTCCACTAGCCCCTAGAGCTCTATCTAACTCTCTCTTAAATCCATCCAGTGATTTGGCCTCCACTGCCATCTGTGGCAGGGAATTACACAAAAGAGACAGAAACGTGTAATATTGAGCTGCTTACCATCCAAAACCAGGAAATTCATATTCACTTTCTCATCATTAAACGGTCCAGAGAACTGCACACGGCAGCAATACCAGCGGCGTCTTCTTTCGGAGCTGCTTTATAGTAAGCGACACGTCTCCTTGCTCAATGTTACCACCAAGCTGATATTTCTCGGATCCTGCTGAAGTTACTGTTTCTCCGTTTGTTTTCATCAGTTCAGCTCCACAGCCAAAGAGAGGGCACTGTCCCCGACCCCAGCACATCGCAGTTTGACCATACTTTCGGACAGAGTAGCGGCACGGCAGAGTGATCGCCTGTCCCGGGTATCCTCGCACTTGTGATCCGGTGGCAAGGGCCACTCGACCTGAAACAGTCGGGAAAAGACAGTTATAGCCGGCGCTGAGTGATGAGATAGGGAGTGGCCACATTGTGACAACCCCGGTCCCAGCGCTAAGAAATTGAGCCCGTTACCGATGGCGGCAATTGAGAATATTGTGAAAGGGTTTCTATTTATCGGATGTGCGTATTGCAGGCAGATCCAGTATTTACCCCCCACCCCTCCCCGTTTTATTCCAGGGTAAGTGGTGGCGAGCGGCCGTCTCCAATCGCTGCATTTCTGTAGCAGTTTTGACACAACTGGTCGGCTTGTGAAGCAATTTCAGAGACGGACACACACGGGGACATATGGGACAGGGACCGACACACATTGTGTTCCTTAATTACCTCTGCGAAGCAGATATTTTCCTCTCTTGACATTTTGTTCACATTATATTTCATTAGATTCCAAACTCCCCGGATAGACCGGAACAAACAATTCGGACCACAGCTCCAGCCTTTGGTCTATTTGTCCGTTAACAAACCCATTGGACTGCCAAAACCAGTGGAACAGATTCGGAGCCGAATATCCTCTGTCTATGCCGTCAGATCAGCGCCCACCTGCACCTCAACCCCAATGACCCCATTAGTTCACCCCTCGACCTTCTCAACTCTAGGGGATGGAGCCCGTCCTCACGATCAGACCCGGCATCACTCGATGACTCGGCTGTACCCCCTCTGGCCCCTCAGTTACACACAGACAGACACATCTCACTTACTGCATTACAGGGAGTTTGAATAACACGATTTGACAAACGAATTCAATTCCTGACTCGAAAACGTACCTAAAATAAGAGATACCACGATTAAATGAGCCACAGACACTGTAGTGCTGGAGTAACTCAGCGGGTCAGGCAGCATCTCTGGAGAGAAGGAATAGGTGACGTTCCGGGTCGGGGTCCTCTCACTGGGGCACATCCTATCCTGCGGCTGTTGCTTCCTACTTGACGTGGACACGAGTTTGCTTCACAGTATTGTTAACCAACACCACGCTGAATTGAGGCAAATCATATCAGCCACTCGGCTCCTGCTCTGGCGTTACATCAATGTCCAACGCGCATAAATTACAACCTCCTTCACCGTTGCTGTCAGTTTAGATCCTCAGATCACTGGTGACAAAATGCACCGAGCAGATCTCGTGTCTGTCCTGTGCAGTAGCGGCAGGAAGAGCGGAAATGTTGCCAAGTACCGGACTGGCTGATCCACCTGAGTCCTGGGATTTAGTGCCACTTTCCAATGTTTTATTTGTGAAGAGAAGGCGATGAATGGGGAGAAAGCGAGAGTTTCCGGGCATTTTGTGTCTGTCGCCGGGAAACAGAGATAATATTTCTAGCATTTTCATAATCATACTTTATTAGCCAAGTATGTTTTGCAACATATGAGGAATTTGATTTGCCATACAGTCATACCAATAAAAAGCAACAGAACACACAACATAAACATTTTAACATAAACATCCACCACTGTGACTCCTCCACATTCCTCACTGTGATGGAAGGAGAAAAAAAGTTAAATCTCTTTCCCTTCTTTGTTCCCGAGCCTCCGGGGACAATCTTGGCTCCCATAGCCGGCGGTCGGGCCTCCGCGTCGAGGCAAAAAAGCTGCTGCATCAAGGGGGAATCTCAGCTCCCCCGCGCCGAGCGATCTGACCTTGGGGTCGGGGTTGGTCGAAACCTTCTGCGTCGTTTGGAGCTCCCGACATCGGTCTCTACCCGAGACTGCGAGCTCCTCCATGGTGAAATCCACGGTTGGAGCGTCGATCTCAGGCAAGGGATCGGCTCCGATGGTAAGTCCACGTCCCCGTCTGTTTCTATAATCACTCCAGGCTGCACTAACGGTATCATTCTGCACACACTCCCTGCATAGGGACCTGGCGACCTTGGCGCACAGAAGCGACTACTGGAGGCGACCGGTGTCGCGTTTGCAGTGGTCAGGGTGGTGGTGTGTGCTCTTCCAGACAAGGATCTATGGAACTCATGATTTTGACCGGATAGCGCGCATAACAAGCGTTTCACTGTATTTTCTGTACACATGATAATAAACAAAGGGAACACAACCAAACCAGTTCACATAACATGTTGGTATCAGGTGAAGGATCATTCAGTCTCCATTCAACTGTGAAGAAGCTTAATGACAACACTGGAGTCCCTAAACTGGAACAATATGAGCCCCACACCTGGTTTATCCCGGGCTGTTGTTATAATCATGACATTAGAAATGGTCATACAAGTGGATAGAGTGATAAAGAAGGCATATGCTATGCTTGTTTTCATAGGTTGGGTCATTGAATATAAGAGTCAAGAGTATATGATGTAGCTTTACAGAACTTTGGCTGGGCTGCATTTAGAGTGTTGTGTGCATTTTCTGGTTGTCCCCTTGACAGGAGGGACGTGGAGGCTTTGGAAAGGGTGCGGAGGAGATTTACCAGAATGATGCCTTGATCAGGAGGTATTAGCTGCTGGGAGAGCTTGGCAAACTTGGATTGTTTGCTGTGCAACACTGGAGATTGCGGGCAGAGATGATAGAAGTAAAGACAATTATGAGGTGTAGATAGGGTGGGATGGTCAGAATCTCTATCCCAGGATGGTAAAATCAAATACTGCAGGGCATAGGCTTAAGGTGAGAAGGGCAAAGTTTAAAGGAGATTTGCAGGGCAAGTTTTTTACATAAAAATATGGTGAGCACCTGGAATGCGCTGCTGAAGGTAATGGTTGAAGCAGATACGTTAGTGGTATTTAAGATACTTTTGGATAGGCATATGGATATACAGGGGATGGAGGGATATGATTTATGTGTAAGTAGACAAGGGTTGGTCTTGGCATCATGCTTGGCTCAGGCATTGTGCTGACCTGTTACATGTTCTATGTTCTATGACTGATCCCTGTGCTGGGGTCAGACCCAGGTCCTCGATATGAAAGTGAGTGTATCAGGTACAGGTGCACTTCACCCCCACTCCCCCACTCCCAGTCACTGCTAAAGATTAGCTGAATATCAGATCCCCATGTGGGGGATCGATTGGGAGATGAACGGCAGATAGGTGTGAGGAATAAGTGGTGTGAGGTGAGTGAGAAATTGGGGAAGTAATCGAAAGTGTGAGGATTGAGAGTAAATGATCCACGACGATAAGTTGAAGGAGTCCAGAGACTGCAGAACAAAACAGTGGATTTGGTTTTGAGGGCCATTCAGTTTCCTTTGATGCGAAACAATTTGTCAAGCTGGGAAATGTGATGTGAGGCTGATCACGGGGATCTCAATACAGAGAAGCAAAGGGAAATGGGGAGGAGTTTAGGGAAAGATCAGCAGGATTCATTCACAGTTGGCAACACTTTCTCCACATCACGTCAACAAAAATAAAACTTTAAAACAGCAGCAGAGTGATGCTGGGTTTCCATATGCACACTGCACTGGGTGGTGATCTGGAAGGTGACATAGGAATAGCAGCAGCTAGCTCCTCACACAGTGAGAGCAGCAATGTAACAGTAGTAGATAGACACAAAAAGCTGGAGTAACTCAGCAGGACAGGCAGCATCTCTGGAGAGAAGGAATGGGTGACGTTTCGAGCCAAGACCCTTCTTCAGACAAGTTACTCCAGCTTTTTGTGTCTATCTTCAGTTTAAACCAGCATCTGCAGTACCTTCCTACATATGTGATGTAACAGTGGTAGAGTGACCATGCGACAAGACCATGGTCCCTGTAGCATCGTCAAAGCAACAATTAAAAGGTAACAAATTCACACTGACAATTCTGCAACAGAGCTGTCACAGTGTCAACATGAGAGCAACATTACCTCAGCTGCAGTATCATGTTGGCATCATCGACCTGATGGAGAAGTAGTTTCCCTACACCCATCCTCAGAGTTCAGCCAGAATCCGTCTGGGTTGGAAAACCCATTCAGGCATGTGGAGCGGCACACACAGAACTCTGGAAATGTTGTTAAAATCCAACCAAATGCCACAAAGAATATAAGTACAACACATCAATAATATGACACTAGATTATACTTAAAACTTCCAGAAGAATTTAAATACTACAGATTGCCATGCTCTAATGGGACATCTGCAATCTGTACCTTGCACAGCTTTAACATTAATTGCAAACTCCTGACATCAGGAGTTAAAATTGGCATGTAGCAAAGGTAATGCTGTGGTTGTTATGGGAGATTTCAACATGCAGGTAGACTGGAAAATCAGGTTGGTACTAGATCCTAAGAAAGGGACTTTGTAGAGTGCCTTCGTGATGGATTCTTAGAGCATCTTGTATTGGAGCCTACCCGGGAGAAGGCAATTCTGGATTTAGTGTTATGTAATGAACTGGATTTGATAAAGGAACTTGAGGTTAATGAGCCATTAGGTGGCAGTGACCATAATATGATCAGGTTTCATCTACAATTGGAGAGGGAGAAGGGTAGATCGGAGGTGTCAGTGTTACAGTTGAATAAAGGGGACTATGGGGCCATGAGGGAGAAGCTGGCCAAAGTTGACTGGAAAGATACCCTAGCAGGGATGACAGTGGAACAACAATGGCAGGTATTTCTAGGAATAATACAGAAGGTGCAGGATCAGTTCATTCCTAGGAGGAAGAAAGATTCCAAGGGGAGTAAGGGGCGACCGTGGCTGACAAGAGACGTCAGGGACAGTATAAAAATAAAAGAGAAGTACAACGTAGCAAAGATGAGCGGGAAGCGAGAGGATTGAGTAATGTTTAAAGAGCAACAGAAGATAACTAAAAAGACAATACGGGGAGAAAAGATGAGTTACGAAGGTAAGCTAGCCAAGAATATAAAGGAGGATAGTAAAAGCTTCTTAGGTATGTGAAGAGGAAAAAATTAGTTAAGACCAAAGTTGGACCCTTGAAGACCGAAAAAGGTGAATTTATTATGGGGAACAATGAAATGGCAGATGAGTTGAACAGGTACTTTGGATCCGTCTTCACTAAGGAGGACACAAACAATCTTCCTGATATAGTAGTAGCCAGAGGATCTGGGGTGACAGAGGAACTGAAGGAAATTCAGATTAGGCAGGAAATGGTGTTGGGTAGACTGATGGGACTGAAGGCTGATAAATCTTCAGGGCTTGATGGTCTGCATCCAGGGTATAATATATTCAAAGAGAATTATTAATGAAGATCTAGCAATAATCTTACTTGATGCTGAAAAAGCTTTTGATCAGGTGGAATGGCCCTATTTATTTTCGATGATGAAAAATTGCAGCTGGGCGAGAAATTCTGCGCATGGATAAAACTGTTATATACCAACCCTACGGCTAGAATATTAACAAATCAAAGGTTATCATCTAAATTTAACCTATTAGAGGTTGCAGACAAGGATCCCCTTTGTCTCCATTATTATTTGCGCTTGCTATTGAGCCACTCGCAGAAAGAGTTAGGACTCATCCGGAAATATATGGGTATAACACAAATGATACAGTGAATAAAATTTCTTTATACGCAGATGATGTATTAATTTACATTACAAAACCAGAAATTAGTATTCCAAATTTATTAAAGCTAATAACCCAATTTGGTTCACTCTCTGGATACAGAATAAATTGGAATAAAAGTGAAATTATGCCAATAAGGGAACATAATAAACATATAATACAACAATTTCCGTTTAAAATAGTAAACGAAAAATTCAAATACCTAGGCATTTATGTCACTAAGACATATACATCATTATTTAAAGCAAATTTCCCCCCATTACTGAATAAACTACATAAGAATATTCAGTATTGGAAAACACTTCCTATCTCAATGGTTGGTAAAATTAATGCCATAAAAATGATTTTCTTACCGCAAATATTATACCTTTTTCAAACAATTCCGATATACTTGTCAAAAAACTTTTTTTTAAAGTTGGATTCCATTGTCAGTGACTTTATCTGGGATTATAAGAATCATAGGATAAGCAAAAAACATCTGTGCAAATCAAAAATAAATGGAGGCTTGGTTTTACCAAACTTTTTGTTTTATTTTTGGGCAGTTAACATTAAAAATATGAATTTTTGGTGGAAGAAATAGATCAACAACCAGATTGGTTAAAAATGGAAAAGGAAGATTGTTCACCTTTTGAAATCGGCTCGATACTATTTGCTACTTCTAAATTAAACAAAAAAATTTATAGGGAAAATCCTATAATATATAGTGCTATGCAAATTTGGAAACAATTAAAAAAGACATTAAAATTAGATAACTTAGCACTTTTTCTTCCAATTGTGAATAATTGTTTAAGCCCTCATGGTTGGACAAAGGTTTTACACAATGGAAAAACTAGGGAATTAAAAAGATGGGACAACTTTACAAGGAAGGCACTTTTCTTTCATTTCAGGAGTTGCACAAACTTATGGACTTCAAGTAAATGATTTTTTCAGATATCTTCAACTTAGAGATTATGTAAAAGCAAATACTCAAAACTTTAGAATTAGAAATTCAGAAATTCTTGACGACTGTTGGAATAAACATCCTAATACAGAAAAATTAATATCTTACATATATAATATTTTATTAGACAGCGATATCCCATCGACAGACTTACATAGACAAACATGGGGAAAAAGAACTAAATCAAATAATAACGAAAGATACTTGGGAAGAAAGTTTACAACACATACATCAATGTTCATTAAATGCCAGACACTCTCTAATACAATTTAAAGTAATACACAGGTTACATTATTCTAAAACAAAATTAAATAAAATCTTCCCACATATTTCACATATAGAAGCTAACTTATCTCATATGTTTGCAAATTGCATAAAAATTAAAACATTCTGGGCAAATATTTTCAGAATAATATCTAAAGTGACCAGCACTCAATTAGACCCGGATCCAAAATTAATAATACTATGAACATTAGAACTAAATCAAACATTTACAACAACTCAATGAAAATTTATTGATTATAGTATAATAACTGGGAAAAAATTAATTCTAAAATTCTGGAAAGGCCCTATAACCCCCACAATTAAAATGTGGATTATAGAAATGACGGAGACCTTACACTTGGAAAGAATTAGACTTGTCCTGTTGAACAAACAATAACTATTTGCTGGAACATGGTCTCCCTTTATTGATTATCTAAAGGGTCAGAACGGTTCAGCACGAGAACCTGACTAGCACTCGAGCCAAGGAATAGATGAAATGTTATATTCTGAAATGTACGAATATATCTCAAATGAAGTTTTTTATCTTAGTAAGTTATTCCATTCTTCTTTATTATTTCTTTCTTATTTGTTTTCTTTGTTTCTTTTTTTTTTTTTTTTCTTTTCTTTTCTCTCTTTTCTTTCTTTATTTCATCTATCTTTTTAGTTCTATTTAGTTTGTTTTTTAAAATAAAAAAAGCATTGGAGACAATGTAATAATATTTGACAATATTATTAACTTAAAAATGTAAGACTGGTAACGACTTTAATATGATATGTATTTACCTCCAATAAAAAATATTTTCAAAAAAAAAAGAAAAAAAGAAAGCATTTGATAAGGTCCCACATTGGAGATTAGTGGGCAAAATTATGGCACATGGTATTGGGGGTAGAGTGCTGACATAGATAGAAAATTGGTTGGCAGACAGGAAACAAAGAGTAGGGATTAACGTGTCCCTTTCAGAATAGCAGGCAGTCACTAGTGGGGTACCGCAAGGCTCGGTGCTGGGACCACAGCTATTTATAATATACATCAATGATTTGGATGAAGGGATTCAAAGTAACATTAGCAAATTTGCTGATGACACAAAGCTGGGTGGCAGTGTGAACTGTGAGAATGATGCTATGAGAATGCAGGGTGACTTGGACAGGTTGGGGGAGTGGGAAGATGCATGGCAGATGAAGTTTAATGTGGATAAATGTGAGGTTATCCACTTTGGTATCAAAAACAGGAAGGCAGATTACTATCTAAATGGCATCGTTGGGAAAAGGGGAAGTACAACAGGATCTGGGGGTCCTTGTTCATCAGTCTATGAAAGTAAGCATGCAGGTACAGCAGGCAGTGAAGAAAGCGAATGGCATGTTGGCCTTTATAACAAGAGATGTCGAGTATAGGTGCAAAGAGGTCCTTCTGCAGTTGTACAGGGCCCTAGTGAGACCACACCTGGAGTATTGTGTGCAGTTTTGGTCCCCTAATTTGAGGAAGGACATTCTTGCTATTGAGGGAGTGCAACGTAGATTTACAAGGTTAATTCCCGTGATGGCGGGACTGTCATATTGCTGAGAGAATGGAGCGGCTGGGCTTGTACACTCTGGAGTTTTAGAAGGATGAGAGGATTTCTTATTGAAACATATAAAATTGTTAAAAGGCCTGTCTCACGAGTCTGCGGTCATTGGCGGCGAAACGGGAAGAATCTGCCGCCATAGACCGCGCACCCGTGAGAACGTACAATTCCGGGGCCCGTGCGGCGGTGTTCCCAACACCGCACGGTGCTAAAATAAAACCGACAATGTTGAAAACTATATACTCACCGCACAACCTCCACCAGTGATGCACGAGTGCGGCACGGCCGCTCGCACGGGCCGCCGCCAGTGTGGCTCGAGCGCCGTGCGTCAAACCTCCACTGCCACAGCCTCCGCCAGTGAGGCACGTGCCTCTGCCAGTGAGGCACGTGTGCGGCACGGCCGCAGGCACAACCACCGCTACAGCGCCGCGATCAGGATGGCCGCCGCCACAGACGCCGCTTGTGAGTCACGTGCGGTGGGCCGTCATCGCAGTCGGCCCGCCCTTTTTTTTACTTACCGCAAGCACGTGGGACCCGCCGTGTTTGAATTACTCAGCCCCCGCGCAGCATCCATGCAGCGCTCCAGTGGATAGGCTCAGCGCTCTCGCCATTGCCGCGCGGACCAACTACCGGCGACGCCGCGCTTCACCGCCGATGACCGCAAACAGGTAAGACAGAGCCTTAAGGGTTTGGACACGCTAGAGGCAGGAAACATGTTCCCGATGTTGGGGAGTCCAGAACCAGGGCCACAGTTTAAGAATAAGGGGTAAGCCCATTTAGAACGGAGACGAGGAAACACTTTTTCTCACAGAGAGTTGTGAATCTGTAGAATTCTCTGCCTCAGAGGGCGGTCGAGGCCCGTTCTCTGGATACTTTCAAGAGAGAGCTAGATAGGGCTCTTAAAGATAGCGGAGTCAGGTGATATGGGGAGAAGGCAGGAACGGGGTACTGATTGGGGATGATCAGCCATGATCACATTAAATGGCGGTGCTGGCTCAAAGGGCCGAATGGTCTACTCCTGAACCTATTGTCTATTGTCTCTGTCCCTGTACAGGTGGTCAATTCAGTGTGTAGACAAAAATGCTGGCGAAACTCAGCGGGCGAGGCAGCAACTATGCAGTGAAGGAATAGGTGACGTTTCGGGTTGAGACCCTTCTTCAGACTGATGTGGGGGTGGGGGGAGGGGGTGGTGGGAAGATGAAAGGAAGAGGTGGAGACAGTAAGCTGTGGGAGAGCTGGGAAGGGGAGGGGAAGGAGGGAGAAAGCAAGGACTACCTGAAATTGGAGAAGTCAATGTTCATACCACTGGTGTGTAAACTACCCAAGCGAAATATGAGTTGCTGCTCCTCCAATTTGCAGTGGGACTCACTCTGGCCATGGAGGAGGCCCAGGACAGAAAGGCCGGATTCAGAATGGGAGGGGGAGTTGAAGTGGTGAGCCACCGGGAGATCAGGTTGGTTATTGCGAACTGAGCGGTGGTGTTGGGCGAAGCGATCGCCAAGCCGACGTTTGGTCTCACCGATGTAGAGCAGCTGACACCTAGAGCAGCGGATGCAATAGATGAAGTTGGAGGAGGTGCAGGTGAACCTCTGCCTTACCTGGAAAGACTGCTTAGGTCCTTAGATGGAGTCAAGGGCAGAGGTAAAGCGACAAGTGTAGCATTTCCTGCGGTTGCAAGGGAAAGTACCAGGGGAGGGGGTGGTTTGGGTGGGAAGGGACAAATTGACCCAAGGAGTTACGGAGGGCGCGGTCTCTGCGGAAAGCCGAAAGGGGAGGATGGGAAGATGTGGCCAGTGGTGGGATCCCGTTGGAGGTGGCGAAAATGTCGGAGGATTATATGTGTAGTTTACTTGCAAGCTACCCTACAACATTAACTATTACTTAACCTTTAGGTCAAGATTATTTTAGAGAGAGATCTTACCTAGAAAACCACAGGATGTTCTCTCTTTTGCTCTTTGCAAGCAGCACTCTCGCTGTGTCATTTCCTTATAACCTAAAAGTAACACCATCGCATTTTCATTGATGCAATCTTCTCTTTTCATTTTACCACTGCCATTCTCTTTGTTCCGTGTAGAAATGTTTGAAGTCCAACAAAGATTGTCCCAATGCATTCTCCATCATAGCCTGAGGCTTCAATCCGTCTTGCTTAAAGAACAAAACACATACTG
This sequence comes from Malacoraja senta, assembly GCA_038087875.1. NCBI lineage: Eukaryota > Metazoa > Chordata > Chondrichthyes > Rajiformes > Rajidae > Malacoraja > Malacoraja senta. Next base: position 353,401 of record JAXLNO010001951.1, on the reverse strand, counting down.
CTGGAGGTCAGGACCATTCTTCCGACTGATGCTGCCTGACTCGCTGAGTTCCTGCAGCAGTTTGTTTTTTGCTCAAGGTTCCAGCATCTGCAGTTTCTTGAATCTCTAGCTTGAAGAAGACATTCCCATCAGTAAATTCCCTGTCCCACCAGAGGATCAAATATTCTCAACCACTGGTGCTCCACCATTAGAGACACCTATTCAATCAAATCAATCAAATTCAATTTTATTGTCATTGCACTTTTCAGTGCAACGAAATGGTTTAGTCTGCAGTCATAACATAGAATAAATAACAAAAACACACACTCAACACAGTTTAACATCCACCACAGTGAGTCCACCAGGCACCTCCTCACTGTGATGGAAGGCAAAAAGTCCCAAAGTCCATGTCTCTTCCCTCCTTGCTCTCCCTCTGCGCTAAGGCGATCCAGGCCTCCGATGTTGTGACCCCGCCGGGTGATGGTAAGTAAGTCCCGCGGCTGAATCCGAACGGGCCGGATCAAACTCCGCGGCCCAGTGTGGTCGAAGCTGCCGAAGCTGCTGCCCTCCAGCCCAGCGGACGCAGCTGTTGTTGCGGGAGCTACGGAAAAACAGGTCGCCAACCTGTGACCTGCGAGCTCCCGACGATGTCGTCCACTGGCCCTCGCCGAGCCTCCGAGGCTCCGAAGTCGGGTCGGAAGTAGGGTCGCAACGCCACCACAGCCCCGAAGTCGGCCAGTCCTGGCTGGCTCTGCCTTCCGAGTCTCGAGGTCAGTCCCAGTTGGAGGCCGCCAGCTCCTCGATAGGCCTCAGCGCAGACGGAGACGGGGGATACGGCAAGAAAGGTCGCATCCCCCCCGAAGGAAGAGCCAAAAAACATGCCTCTCCCCCCCCCCCCCCCACACATACACAACTAAAATAAACCAAAACAAACCGCAACAACGGGACAAAAGGAAACAAAAAAAGAAAAGACAAACGGACTGCAGTCGAGCCGCAGCTGCAAGGCAGCGCCGCCACTTCCGGTATTGCACCAACTCTAGCCTGCACTTTGGAAAATCAGACTATCTGCCTATTTGTAGTTGGTAGACTGGACTCAGCAATGACCTGCACAAATACCCAATGGTTGTTGCTGACTGAGTAAGGAAATATGTGGAGGAGTGCATTCTTACCAATTAAATACTCTTGACTCTTGAAGATGAACAACAGGACTGCTTTATTGGTGGAAAGTTCCAGTTCACCACTATGAAGCAGTTGATTAATATTTCCCCTGATATTTACACTTAAAATATCTGTTGAAGCCACCCATGGCCCCACTAGAATCAACTTGTCAGTTACACAAGTGGAAACATTCTCTCCAGATCAACTCTATCCAGACCTTTCAATATTTGATCCCTGTGCTGGGGTCAGACCCAGGTCCTCTTGGATATGAAAGTGGGTGTATCAGGTACATGGTGCACTCCACCCCCACTCCCAGCCCCCCAGGCAGCTCACTGCTAAAGATTAGCTGAATATCAGATCCCCAAGTAGGGAATCGATTGGGAGATGAACGGCAGATAGGTGTGAGGAATAAGTGGTGTGAGGTGAGTGAGAAATTGGGGAAGTAATCAAAAGTGTGAGGATTGAGATAAGTAAATGATCCACGACGATAAGTTGAAGGAGTCCAAAGAGACTGCAGAACAAAACAGTGGATTTGGTTTTGAGAGCCATTCCGTTTCCTTTGATGCGAAACAACTTGTCAAGCTGGGAAATGTGATGTGGGGCTGATCACGGGGATCTCAATGCAGAGAAGCAAAGAGAGACGAGGAGGAGTTTCGGGAAAGATCAGCAGGATTCATTCACAGTTGGCAACACTTCCTCCATATCACGTCAACAAAAATAAACCTTATAAAATAGTAGCAGAGTGATGCTGGGTTTCCATTTGCACACTGCACTGGGTGGTGATCTGGAAGGTGACATAGGAATAGCGGAGACACCTATTGCACCAACTCTTGCCCGTACTTTGGAAAATCAGACTATCTGCCTGTGTTCCTGCTTCCCGCGCATAGGCAGTGACTGGTGGCGATTGCTCTGGCTGAGAGGGACTTTACAGAACTGGTCAGGGGAGGCAGTGGAGTGACTTCACAACTCTTTATAGTTGGTAGACTGGACTCAGCAATGGACCTGCACAAATACCCAATGGTTGTTACTGAGTAAGGAAATATGTGGAGGGGTGCATTCTTATAAATTAAAATGAAGATGAACAACAGGACTGCTTTGTTGGTGGAAAGTTCAGGTTCATCACTATGAAGTAGTTAATTAATATTTATCCTGATATTTACACTTGAAATATCTGTTGAAGCCACCCATGGCCCCACTAGAATCAACTTGTCAGTTACACAACGGCTTCTTACATCGGCGTCATATTGTCACATTGCTGGTGTCAAAAAGAAAACCTTGTGTTTACATGAACAAACATTTCATAAGTGATAGAAGCAGAATTAGGCCATTCAGCCCATCAAGTCTACTCTGCCATTTAATCATGGCTGATCTATCTTTTCCTCTTAACCCCATTCTCCTGCCTTCTCCCCATAACCCCTGACATCTGCACTAATCAAGAATCTACCTATCTCTGCTGTAAAAATATCCATTGACTTGCCCCACAGCCTTCTGTGGCAATGAATTCCACAGATTCACCACCCTCTGACTAAATAAATTCCTCTGCATCTCCTTCCGAAAGGAACTTCCTATTATTCTGAGGATAATTTTCCCGTGCATTCAGAAATCGGCTTACCTGAAAATTTAGAGCTATATTTCCTGAGTTATTTATGAAAATGTTCACAAATCTGAAATATCTTTGAATATAAATGAGCTGATGACGTCACAATGGGTCTGCTCTCGCCACCCACTGGGCGCTGTTTTCCACGCGCCGCCCTCGGCGCACTGTTTTCCATGGGCAGCGAGTTACGTCACCCCCCCCCCCCCCGACTAGCACTCATTTGGACGACGCCCGCCCGCTGTGGCCCCGCCCACTCACAGTCTGCTCGCACTTGGCCGGCCATCCACCCCGCCCGCAGCCCAGCTGCCCATCCCCCCGGGCTCTGGATTGAAGCCACTGAACAGGCAGTCCTTTGGTTGACGCGCGCACCGCTGCCCGCTGCCCACTCCCAGCTCTCTTCCTCCAATCCCCGCTCCCTTCCTCTTCTCTCCCCCTCCTCTCCCCCTCCTCTCCCCTCCCGTCCTCCTCCCTCCCGTCCTCCTCCCTCCCGTCCTCCTCCCTCCCGTCCTCCTCTCCCCCATCTCCTCTCCCCCATCTCCTCTCCCCCATCTCCTCTCCCCCATCTCCCTCTCCCCCCTTCCTCCTCCCCCATCCTCTCCCCCCTCCCCTCCCCCGGCCACTCTCCACCCCCGTCTTCCCCCACCTTTTCCTCCCCCCCTCCCCCTGATTGTGAGTGCTGTCTGTATGGGGTTTGTATGTTCTCCCCATGACCTGAGTGAGTTTTCTCCTGGTACTCCGGTTTCCACCCACACTCCAAAGACGTGCATGTTTGTAGATGAATTGGCTTCGATAACATTGTAAATTGTCCCCAGTGTGTGTGTAGGATAGAGCTCAAGTGTGGGGATCTCTGGTCAGTTTCGAACCATCTGGGACAAACCTAATCCTAACTTGGAAACAGAATATTATGGACACCACTTGCACGACCATGGACTTACTTTAGTTTCTTGCGGTATTCTGCACAAATATCATGTTTTTTGCACAGTCTTTTTGTTTTCACCGTGTTGGATAATTTAAATATAATTTAAATCTTATGTGTTAGTTGAGCCTATGCCTCTGTGACGCTGCTGCAAACGAGATTGTCACTGCAACTGTGCCACACCGTACGTGCATAAGAGAATAAACTCAAATTGATTTTACTTGATTAGAACTGAGAAACAGAGAATGCAAATTAGTCTCAATGGCAGTGAAGGTGGAGGGCGAGGACATTCTTCCTCCAACTAAACGAGAGCAAGTCTGAGGTCATCCTACTCGGCCCCTCGGACTCCATCAAAAGATAGCAGGCAGCCTTGGAAGCTTTACCTCCTTACTCAAACCTCACGTCAAAAACCTTGGCGTGATATTTGACTCCGCATTGAAGTTTGACAAACAAGTGTCATGGTACACCAGTCATTGAAAGTAGGCATGCAGGTGCAGCAGGCAGTGAAGAAAGCGAATGGTATGTTAGTTTTCATAGCAAAAGGATTTGAGTATAGGAGCAGGGAGGTTCTACTGCAGTTGTACAGGGTCTTGGTGAGACCACACCTGGAGTATTGCGTACAGTTTTGGTCTCCAAATCTGAGGAAGGACATTATAGCCATAGAGGGAGTGCAGAGAAGGTTCACCAGACTGATTCCTGGGATGTCAGGACTTTCATATGAAGAAAGACTGGATAGACTTGGCGATTACTCGATAGAATTTAGGAGATTGAGAGGGGATCTTATAGAAACGTACAAAATTCTTATGGGGTTGGACAGGCTAGATGCAGGAAGATTGTTCCCGATGTTGTGGAAGTCCAGGACAAGGGTCACAGCTTAAGGATAAGGGGGAAATCCTTTAAGACCAAGATGAGGAAAAACTTTTTCACACAGAGAGTGGTGAATCTCTGGAACTCTCTGCCACAGAGGGTAGTTGAGGCCAGTTCATTGGCTATATTTAAGAGGGAGTTAGATGTGGCCCTTGTGGCTAAGGGGATCAGGGGGTATGGAGAGAAGGCAGGTACGGGATACTGAGTTGGATGATCAGCCATGATCATATTGAACGGCGGTGCAGGCTCGAAGGGCCGAATGGCCTACTCCTGCACCTATTTTCTATGTATCTATGTATCTAAGTCAATGCTGTGGTAAAAGCTAGCTTCTTCCTGCTTCGCACAATAGCTAAAATCACAATAGCTCCAATTCGACGACCTTGAAAAGATCATCCACGCATTTATCTCCTCCCGCCTTGATTACTGCAACTCCCTTTACACTGGCATCAGCCAATCATCCCCTGTCCCGCCTGCAATTGGTCCAAAACACCGCAGCGAGACTTCTGACGGGCACCCGAAAAAGGGACCACATCACCCCGATTCTGGCCTCTCACCACTGGCTCCCAGTGCGGTTCAGAATCAATTTCAAGCTCCTCCTTGTTAAAGAAGGAACTGCAGATGCTGGAAAATCGAAGGTACACAAAAATGCTGGAGAAACTCAGCGGGTGCAGCAGCATCTATGGAGCGAAGGAAATAGGCAACGTTTCGGGCTGAAACCCTTCTTCAGACTGATAGGGGGTGGGGAGAAGAAAGGAAAAAAGGCGGAGGAGGAGCCCGAGGGCTGGGGGAGGGGAGGAGACAACCAGAGGGCTTATGAAGGGGAGGGGACAGCAAGGGCTAGCAGAATTGGGAGAATTCAATGTTCAAGCCCCCAGGATGTAGACTGCCCAAGCGGAATATGAGGTGCATTTCCTCCAATTTCCGGTGTTGCTCGCTGTGGCCATGGAGGAGACCCAGGACAGAGAGGTCAGATACGGAATGGGAGGGGGAGTTGACGTGCTGAGCCACCGGGAGGTCAGGTTGGTTATTGCGGACCGACCGGAGGTGTTCGGCGAAACGATCGCCAAGCCTCCGCTTGGTCTCACCGACGTAGATCAGCTGGCATCTAGAGCAGCGGATGCAATAGATGAGGTTGGAGGAGATGCAGGTGAACCTCTGTCGCACCTGGAACGACTGCTTAGGTCCTTGAATGGAGTCGAGGGGGGAGGTGAAGGACAAGTGTTGCATCTCTGCTTCCTGTAAGGACTTCATCCCCACTCCCAATTCTTCCGTCTACGCCGCATCTGCTCCCAGGATGAGGCGTTCCACACCAGGGCATCCGAAATGTCCGCATTCTTCAGGGAACGGGGGTTCCCCTCCTCCACCATAGATGAGGCTCGCACCAGGGTCTCTGCCATACCCCGCAACACTGCTCTCTCCCCATCCCCCCACTCACAACAAGGGCAGAGTCCCCCTAGTCTTCACCTTTCACCCCACCAGCCGTCACATACAAGTGATCCTCCGCCAGTTTCGCCACCTCCAACGTGACCCACCACTCGCCACATCTTCCCATCTCCCCCATGTCTGCCTTCCGCAAAGACCGCTCCCTCCGTAACTCCCTTGTCAATTCTTCCCTTCCCTCCCGTACCATCCCCTCCCGGGTACTTTCCCTTGCAACCGCAAGAGATTCAACACTTGGCCCTTCACCTCCTCCCTCGACTCCATTCAAGGACCTAAGCAGTCGTTCCAGGTGCGACAGAGGTTCACCTGCATCTCTTCCAACCTCATCTATTGCATCTGCTGTTCTAGATGCCAGCTGATCTACATCGGTGAGACCAAGCGGAGGCTTGGCGATCGTTTCGCCGAACACCTCCGGTCGGTCTGCAATAACCAACCTGACCTCCCGGTGGCTCAGCACTTCAACTCCCCCCTCCCATTCCGTATCTGACCTCTCTGTCCTGGGTCTCCTCCATGGCCACAGCGAGCAACACCGGAAATTGGAGGAAATGCACCTCATATTCCGCTTGGGCAGTCTACATCCTGGGGGCTTGAACATTGAATTCTCCCAATTCTGCTAGCCCTTGCTGTCCCTTCCCCTTCATCAGCCCTCTGGTTGTCTCCTCCCTCCCCCAGCCCTCGGGCTCCTCCTCCGCCTTTTTTTCCATTCTTCTCCCCACCCCCTATCAGTCTGAAGAAGGGTTTCGGCCCGAAACGTTGCCTATTTCCTTCGCTCCATAGATGCTGCTGCACCCGCTGAGTTTCTCCAGCATTTTTGTGTACCTTCAAGCTCCTCCTTTATGTATACAAAGCACTTAACTGGCTTACCCCACCTACATCCAAAATCTGCTCACCCACCATTCGGCCGACCTGGGGATACTCACCATCCCGCAGTCCAGGTATAAGCTCAGGGGCGACTGCGCTTTTTGCAGTTGCAGCTCCTAGACTGTGGAACAGCATCCTTCTTCTCATCAGAACTGCCCCCTCCATCGACTCCTTTAAGTCTAGATTAAAACGTATTACTACTCACAAGCGTTTCTTGAGGTCCTATGAGGGAGCGCTGTATGTATGTATTTATGTATGTATTGTTAGATCTATGTACCACTGTATGTAGCACGTTAGTATCTGCACTGATGTAAAGCACATTGGTCAATGAGAGTTGTTTTTAAATGTGCTATAGACATTTTTTTTTTGATGAATTCAATATTTATGACTACAGACAAAACATGCTCAGACAAAACATGAACTGTTCTTACTTGAGGTTTTGCCGGGCCTCGTAATAAGACAGACAGACAGACACAAAAGTGTGAGCAGGATGGCGATTTAAAATGGCAGACCATCGGAAGCTCAGTGTTCCCCTGCTTACTGAGTTCAGGTGTTCTGCAAATTGATTACCCTATCTGTGTTTGGTCTCTACAATGTAGTGGAGGCCACATTGTAAATATCAAAAGCAACAGACTAGATTGGAAGAAGTGCAAGTGAACTGCTGTCTCCTCTAAATGATGGGAAGGGATAAGGTTTTTAATTTAGTTTGGTTGAGAGATACAGCACGGAAAGGGGCCCTTCGGCCCACCGAGACTGCCTCGACCAGTGATCCCAGCACATTCACACTACCCTACACACACAGTAGGGACAGATTTACATTTAAACCAAGCCAATTAACCTACAAACCTGTACGTCTTTAGAGTGTGCGAGGAAAACAAAGATTTTGCAGGTGATGGGGAGAATGTACAAACTCCGTACCGACAAGCACACCAGTCAGAATCTAATCCAGGTAAAGCAGTAGGTCTACCACTACGCCACCATGCCGCACTAAGGTGAAACACAGCAACAGGCCATTCAGTCCACAATGTCCATGCCGAACATGATGCCAAATTAAACTAATCTTCTCTCCTCCTCTGCCTGCATGTGATCCTCACATACGACAGGGCACGTATGTGAGGATGCTCTTCATTGACTATAGCTCTGCACTCAATACGGTCATCCCCACCAAGCTCACCACCAAACTCCACCAGCTAGGCCTCAGCTCGCCGATATGCGATTGGATCCTGAACTTTCTGACGGAGCGACCGCAGGCAGTGAGACTGGGCCCGCACCTGTCCTCCACTATCACCCTGAACACCGGCACACCACAGGGCTGTGTACTAAGCCCCATGCTCTACTCCCTCTTCACCCACGACTGTGTCCCTGCATTCGACACCAACACCATCGTGAAGTTTGCAGACGACACAACAGTGATTGGGCTGATCACCAACGGTGATGAAACAAAATACAGAGCGGAGGTGCAGAACCTGGCGGACTGGTGCGCTCATAACAATTTGTCACTAAACACCTCCAAGACCAAGGAGCTGATTATTGACTTCAGGAGGTCCCATGATGGAGAATACGCCCCAATCTCCATTTACGGGGAAAGTGTGGAGAGAGTGTCCAGCATTAAGTTTCTGGGCACTCACATTTCAGAGGACCTCACATGGTCCAACAACACCGTTGCGCTGGTCAAGAAGGCACAGCAACGACTGTTCTTCCCGAGGACATTAAAAAAGACTGGTCTGCCCCAACAGCTGCTGACAACGTTCTACCGCTGCACCACTGAGAGCATATTAACGTATGGCATCTCTGTGTGGTATCTCAGCTGCACGGAGGCAGAAAGGAGAGCTCTTCAGCGCGTCGTCCACAGAGCGCAGAGGATCATTGGGACAGAGCAACCAGCCTTGGAGGGCATCTACCACACACGGTGCCTCAGGAAGGCCGTCAGCATCCATAAGGACTCATCACACCCTTGTAACGGACCGTTTGAACTACTTCCCTCCGGCAGACGTTACAAGGCCTTCTACGCCCGAACCTCCAGACTCAGAAACAGCTTTATTCCAAGAGCTATAGCGGCTCTGAACCGGCCCTGCTGAGTGCCCCACCCCCACCCACCCACCCTGGACAGTCTCCCTCGGATGGTCACGTCACTCAGCTTGCTTATTTATTTATTTTACTTTTCTTGTACTTCGGTGGAGCTGCATACTAAATCTCGTTGCACTGACGTGCAATGACAATAAAATATATTATTATTATTATTATTATATCCCTAATTCATTGCACATCCACACGTCTATCTCAAAATTTCTTTAACACCACAATCGTATCTGCTTCCATCACCACCCTTGTACCAGGCACCTTCCTCCGCAAATAAAGAGCTTGCCCTGCAAATGTATTATGTTGGGCATCATTGTAGTAATGCAGGAGGCCACAGATGGAACGGTTGGAGTAAGAATAGGATGCCAAAGTAATCAGAAGTCTTACCCCCTGAGGAATATGTTCTGACTGTCTATCATATCTATGCCTCTCATAATTTTATATACCTCTATCAAATCTCCCCTCAATCTCTGACACTCCAGACAAAACAATTCAACAAAGAACAGCTATTTCTTGTGGTTACATGTGAAAGTGCCCAACAATGGGAAGTAGAGAAGACACAAAGAGTTGAAGTAACTCAGCAGGTCAGGCAGCATCTCTAGAGAATATGGATAGGTGACGTTTTCGGTTGGGATCCTTCTTCAGACCGAAGAAGGGTCTCATCAGTCTGGAGAACGGTCTTGACCCAAAACGTCACATCCATATTCACCAGAGACGGTGCTTGAACTGCTGAGTTAATCCAGCACTTCGTGTCCTTTTTTTGTACACCAACATCTGCAGTTTATTGTTTCTATAATGGGAAGTAGAATTCAGGAGAGTGGACCAGAGTGTTGATAAGGGAACGGTGTTCAAAATGCTGAAAGGCAAAGGGAGGGAATGTGTGATTGGTGGTGGAATTTTGTTGGAACTGGTGAAAATTGCATAGGATGATCTGTTGAGTGCACAAATTGGTGGGGCCAAATGTGAGGACTAGGGATGTTCTGTTCTTTCCAAAATCGCTATTCCATGGCTACATTACTTCAACACATTACTGACATTCCAATTCCCCTTGTTCCATCCATTGCCCCCCCCCCCCCCCCCCACCCAACCTTCTCTGCGGCAAAGGCAATCTTGCTTTCTCTTTCTCAGTTCTGAGAAAGGTACTTCAAAACAATTGTTTTTGAAAAGTTCAGCACTGACACTGGGTTCCCTGCAGCTTTGTGGGATAGGTATTTCAGTCAATATATTCGGCTGATCTTTGATGAGCTATGTTTATGCCATCTTGTGGACGTTGAAGGAACAGTAGCCACCCAGTGTACAGAGTCTACTGGCTGCAGGTACAGTGGGCTTGATGCTGTTCTTATTCAGACTGATGAAGGATGGACCTGAGTTATACAAAGTGGCAGAACGCTGGTGAATTAACCTTAGATGCTTTACTTGAACTCTAGAGCTAAACTTGCAGCAAGTCAGATCTAATTTTCCCAGTTTATATGACAATTAAATTCTCTTGCATCTACAATGAAAACAGAAAGATTTTTTGCAGAATGAAGGAAGCACTTTTGTTGTGGAAGTTGCTCATTTTCTCGATAATAGGATGGTGACTTATAAAGTACTCAAGAAATGGTCAAGAGAAGCAAAGGGAGACAAGGAAGGGTTTTCAGAACACGTTGTAGTTACTCACAGTTGTGTACAATTTCTCCATGTACCGGAAAAGACATTAGAAATGCATAACTTCAACCACAAAAATAGCCAAAAAGACAGAGTGGTTTGATTTCTATCATTACGCTACACAGGGAGGTGATCAGGAGTGAGATGTGGGTACAGAAGGAAGAGTAGTCGCTAGATCACACTTGCAGTTTTATAGCCTTGGTGCACCATGATAACCTGAGTGGCACTATGACATTGTGAGTGTGACAACTGGATTCAAACGGCTGCTTAAAGTAATGTGGCTGAAGAGCTCTATCGATCTGATGGGGGAATAGTTTCTCTTGTACCCATGTTCCAGGTTCAGTCTGAACTGTATGGGGAAAACCATTCATACTCACAGACTAGCACAACACAGAATGCTTCTAAAAATAAACCTTCAAAATCAACTGAGTGCCACAAATAATACAACAGAAATACAAACACAATAGCATAAGAAATTACAGGAATTTTTAATGATATTAATCACTACAAATTGTAATTTATTCGGTGTCTTACATGGTTTTAACCATGTATTATAACTTCTGGCAATACTCTCACTCCACAGGCGGTTAATTCAATTTGCAGTACACCTGCAAGCTGTCTTTAACAGTAAATTATTTTTTAGCTTTTGATTATTTAGGAGATAACTCACCTCGGCAACTATTCAGGGTGTTCTATGTATATGCTCCTCACAAGTTGCTCCATAAACTAAAAATAATAACCATGACATTTTGAGTGCCACAACTTTCTTTATCGATTGTCCTTCTCGCCATATATAGGCATGTTTGTTCTGCAAACATTAGCACAATAAAGATGCTTTGATTGAGAAAAGTATGAGTTTATCAGCACACTAAAAGTGCGAGTAGTTAATGAGTACTTCTATACATTCTCTTATATTTACACTTGCAAATGTCTGCTGAAGCCAGCCTCAGTTACATCGGAGCCATCATATTAGTTATGCAATGACCTGTTACTTTGGGTACACTGTCACATAGCAGAAATCCAGAAGAAAAGTTCATGTTTACACAAACAAACTTATTTACAATTTATTTCCTAGTTATGAGCCATCATTTGAAAGCTTTAGACTGACATGGGTTCAGCATTTAGAAATAAGTATTTCCAGTAAACATATATGACCAATCTTCAGTTCACTAACACAATGCCTTTTGAGTGGGACAGCAGACAGTATATGGAGTCTCTCTTGCAATCCATGCTGTTCTTGTTCACAAAAGTGAAGTTTGAGCCTGAGTGATACAAAGATGCCAGAACACTGGTGAATGGACCTTCGATGTTCTGCTTGAACTATACAGGTTGCTGTGCATGGTGTGATGATGAGAAAGCATAGAACTATTACAGAATGAATGAAACACTTCTACGATGAAAGATGTTAATTTTCTGTTTGTTTACCTATGAATCAGAAACAAAAATATTAATGATCTTCGATTCACTCTCTGACTGAAGTTCAATACATAAACAAATTAAAGTGGAATGCAGAAAATTAAAAAACTCGTTTCATATAAATTACATATTGAAATGTGTAGAACTGGGCACTCAGTACTCCTCAGAAATGAATGTTGGTGACAAAAACAATGAACCAAAGGAAAAGCTACAGTTATTATTAGAGGATAGATGCTGGAGATGTTGGGTGGATCCACGAGGGGAAGCTCCTTCAGATTCCCCAACATCATTTGTATATTTGCAGGAGTGGTAAGGAGGTGCAAATAGTGGGATGGGAGAGATGCTTTGATTCAGCTCGTCACTTACTTTTCCGAATTCCATATTGTCATGTTTCAGAACTCTGTCCCCACCACTTCAATTAACATTCACCAGTTTCTTATCTCTTCCATTCTGAGGGTTTTGCTCTAATTATTGTGTTTGTCAGCTTCCATAGGGACTCTTTCCATGAGCACCCTCTGGTAAAATTTTGGGTCAGGAAAGTTATCATTATCTCCTGGGGAATTGTAAAATATCAGGAGACATTCTGGCATGAGGTGTCTATGCTTTTGAGCATCTTCATGCTTGATCCTAACGTAGTTAGTGGGTTGAAGACCCAGGAAAATTCAACATACAGTAAATATTTGACAGTCATTTTGCAATGGAAGACAAAATTCTCTGTTGAAAACAATGCTCTGCTTAGATTGTCCACTTCTGAGAAATCAGCGACAGATGCAATGGTCAGAATTGATTTAAATAAGACCACCTTTGGTTCTCCCCATTCCTCTGCGATTCTTTCATTCCTCTTCCATCTTTCTGCCTCCAGGACTGAGAACTATATAAGGACCACCATTGTGATCTTCATGATACAATAATTGAAACAAGAGGTTCTCTGTGTGAGAGCCTGTAAATAGAATCCTTCAAATGGGAATATATTTGTGGACACAAACACTTTGGTCAAGTTAATTCATGATTTATGAAGTTTACACTGATTGTTCAAGCTTTACTTCAGCCCAGCAAAGAAAATATTGGAATTTATGACACTGCAGCTCCTGCATTCACCATTTCAGAAAGAAATTAATCAAATAGAATAGATACAACTCAGCACAACTGGCATATTTACCAGGTTCACACCCTCTACCTGAGAACCTCACCAATGTTGCAGGATTTGTCTTCTTGGTTAAGGGCCTGTCCCACTTTCACGACCTAATTCACGACCTCTGCCGAGTTTGCCTTTGACTCATACTTGCAGCATGGTCATCACGAGGTCGTAGGAGGTCGTAGGTAGGTCGTAGCAGGCCGTGATGCTAGTCGTGGGTACTCGTGGCATCAAGTAGGTAGGTCGGGGCGTTTTTCTAGCATGATGAAAAATGTCCACGAGTAAAAAAGGTCGTGAATTAGGTCGTGAAAGTGGGACACTTTAGTTACTTTAATTGTAGTAAGTAATCTTGTATGACTTCCCTTCTCATGGATAACATAATTTAATACCAATCACAGTGCTTACAAAAAATTGTCATCCATCTCCATGTCTCCTCAGTTAAGATGGTTTGTCATAGACACTCAACTCTGACCATTAACAATGTGAAAAGTAAGAGTTGTCCACTACTTCAGAAAAATGGGAACATGAGGGGGTCACTTCAACTTTCAAGTACGTTTCACCAAATTTATATCTTAACCCGAAGCATAAAATGTTCCCAATATTGATTTGGATTTTTCAGTAACAGAAACATCTTCATAAATTCAATATTTTCTCTGCTGGACTGAAAATTCCAAACTTCTATTAGACTTTCCATGTGGAAGTAATTCCTATATTCTATTCTGCAAGATCCAGTTTCAGTTTTAGCAATGCCATTTAACCCTAATCTCCTAATTCATTAGAAAATATTTCTTTCAATATCCATCAATTTACTTTAACACCTTGAAAACATTTGTGCAGGGTCTTACAATTGCTAAGATTACATAAACTTTCACTTAGAAATAGTTTCTTCCCACATTTAATCCAATATCATGTCCTCCTCCCCAATTTATCTTGCCTCGTTAACTTGCCAACCTCTATTAGATATCTGTTCTCCATGTCTTTAAAATCATTTCTGCACCCCATCCATGACCTCTCCGCATTGTAACCCTGCATCATTCTCGAGCTCTGCCTCCTAGCATTAGTCTTTCATTCTTCTAAAACCCCTGTTACACTGTGCGAGCTGACCCACGAGGTACCCCGAGTTTAAAACAAATTTAACTCGTGGTAATCACGTACAATTAACGTAGCGGGAAAGTCGGAACTCGTGGACGCAACTTAGCGACTCGTGGCGCTAACGGCAGGTACCCGTGAAACTTGTTAACTCTTGAAAAAGTTCAAACATGTTTGAACTTTTCCACGAGTAAAATGTACTCTTAAGGTTAAAATTTGAAACATTTCAACTCGTTGTAAGAACGTAGTGGCCCGTGCGTTTACCTTTGTGACTCGTGATTCTACCGTGGGAACTCTTTTTAGAAACAATAATCAGGGACAGAAATATCAGTTACTTAGACTATTTAAAGACAAATTCTGCTTAACAAAGTAAAAGTTATTGATAAGGTGACAGAGTGGGTTGAAAAGAAAAAATTGCTTGTAGTTTATATATAGATTTTGTGTATTTGGGACTGAGCTCACACCCTTAAGACAAACCAGTATTGAGGAACAGCGTGAGAACATTTTATGACACTTCATGGCAGCCTAATCTGAGGTTTGCCAGTCACGTCCAGAAGCCATCTCTACCAGTGCTGTTGAAGAAGACAGGGTTGTGTTCACCTCTCCTGCACCCTTGTTCCGTAGGACAACACCAACTCTTTCATTATGCGGATGTTAAAGGCTGGGTTTTATTCTCAAGCCATGATGCCAGATTCCCGATCTCTTTACTGAACTTTACTGAATCAAAGGGTTCTATATGAGGTGCTGCCTCAAAAAGGCAGCCAGCATTGTCATGGACCCACACTACCCTGGCCATGCTCTCATTTCATTCCTGCTGAGCAGAAGGTATAAGAATCTGAAAACCATGACCTCCAGGTTCAAGAACAGCTTCTTCCCAACAACCATCGGGCTCTTGAACGCTACAAATGCTAACTAAACTATGAACTACAAACTGCCTTGGTTGCACTAAGGACTTTGGGATTTTTGCAATACTGGATTTTTTAATATATATTTTCTTTGTTTAGTATATTATCTATGAGTATTGTGTTTACTGGCCTGTTATGCTGCTGCGTGGTAACTCTTTAACAGCGGGCAGGCAGCATCTCTGGAGAGAAGGAATGGGTGATGGGATGACATTTCAAAATTGGGGGGGGGTGAGGGGGGTGGGGTGGGGGAGAGGGGGTGGAAAGTGGAGGGAGAGGAGGGGGAGACAGATGGGGGTGTCTTCATTCACTGGCTGCGGGTGCCTGTCACTGAAACAGGTAGGTGAGATTTCACATCCACCTTGTGTGTGTCTCTCTCTCTCCCTCCCTCCCTCTCACACAGGCTGAGAGACTCTGCCTCTGTGAGTGTACGTCCCTTTCTCCCCCTCTCCCTGGGCTCTATACGCTCATTGTTTCCTATGAGAGACTTTGAAAAATAAGAATCACATTTCACACATTGATTTTATGACTTTTAATTCTTAACATGACCATAATCACAATCTTTTACCCGATGGCAAATAAGATCCCAAAGTGCAGTGTTAAAGTGCTAATGTTCCCGGGGAACATGAAATATTGTTACACAAATTCTGAGATGTAATAATTGATTAGTGATAATGCCAGTAATATTGCGAGTGCCAACAGTATGTCGATCTCACAATATTACTGGTATGATCACGAACCCGGAGACGACGGTAGCCCGGCTGGAGTTTTACAACTTGGCACAGATTCATATCATGATCCTACCCCCCCCCCCCCCCCCCATCCCCCATAAACTGGGATGAGGCGGACATGGTATTGATATTGGGTTATTTTGTCACCTGAATGTTTGCGAGTTTTGAAATAAAGCCGTACATAAGTGCAATAAATAGCTAGCGCAAAGAGAAAAAAATATCAGTGTGCAGATACAACACAACAAAGTTCCGAGTTTTTTTGTCCAAGAGCTGTAATGGGGTATATCAGGAGATCAGGACTTCAGTTATGAGAAGATAGACACAAAATGCTGGACTCAGTGAGACAAGCAGCATCTCTGGAGAGAAAGAATGGGTGACGTTTCGTGTTGAGACCCTTCTTCACACACCAAAAAACTTCAGTTTCAGCAATCTAATGACAGTGAGGAAGGAGCTGTCCCTGAATCAGGTAGTAAATGTATGTGAGCGTTTGTATTATCTGCTCACGGGGTGAAAGGAGAGGAAGGAATGGTACGTTGGCTGCTTCCCGAAGCAGGTCGAAGTGTAGATTGAGTTGATAGGGGGAAACCTGTGTAATAGACTGCACTACATTTGCAAGTCTCTGTAATATATACTGCGCACTAGGGCAAAGCTGCTCCCAAAACAGGCATTGATGCATCACAATATGATGCTTTGTACGATGTAGACTGTGGAAGCTGGTAGGCTGCCCAGGCAATCAGACATGACTCCGGTGACTCTCATGTGCACTCTGAACTCGTCAGCTGGACAGAGGGAAAAAAAGGTGAGTAAAAAAAAAAGGTGACTTCAACATCAGCATGTGACCTGGGTCAATCTTGGGCGTTTCACCTCATTGCTGGTGAATCTTTTTGATAAGAAGCTTGCTAGAGATGGCTCCCAGAAAAGTTCGACGAAAGGGAAGAGCAGAGCCTTACAAAAAACCTGCCATGGAGGCTATAGTCATACAGGAGGAGGAGAGGCAACAGGAGATTCAACAGGAGATTCAACAGGAGATTCAACAGGAGATTCAACAGGAGATGCCACAGGAGAAGTCAACACTGCCTGTGGGCTCCCAGGTAGCTGTGTGTGAAACAGCCTCAGACGTGGATGCCCCATTCAAGGGAAGATGGAATAATGTTAAACCATTTAACTTCGACAGGCAGCAAGAGGGAGACCTTGTAGAGTGGTTTCAGGCTAACGAAATCCTCTATGACAAATCTAAAGAAGATTATCGTAATAGGGACAAGAAGCGTGCTCTGTTTGAGGAACAGGCAGCGGAGTATCCTGGGTGCACATGTGAGTACATTATGATATATTAGGGTATCAGCAGGTAAACCATTTTATTTTATCCAATATTGAAAAAATTTCAGTGTTATTGATGTAAAGGTTCTATATTTTACATCAAATTAAACTTCTCTAGTAGTTCTGTGCCATGCAGCTGTAAAGTTATAAGTTGCACACAACTTTCACAGGTTGTGTGTTTGAAGTTTGAATCCTGTCTCCAATAGCCCATAAAATGAAATATGCGTGAAGACAGGCAATTAACACATGTAATGCTTGTCTTTAAAAAGGCTGTTTGTTTTGAACTTTGAATGATGTCTTCAAGAAAGACAACATTAAATATGCGGATGGCAGGCTATTAAAACAGGGCAACAATTTTACAGGCCTTAATGGCTTTCAGGTAGCAGAATACAGCACTTGAACAAAAAACATCACCATCCTGGACTCCAATAGCCTTCTTGCAGACATTTTCACCAAATGAGCCAATTTAAACAAGGCAGGCTTTTTATAGCATGTAAAAAAAAAGCATGACATCATTTTTTTAACATGTGATGATTTTTCAACACGTCGATATACATTGTTGCCTCAAGATTAACGGGAGAGGAACTTGGTGCACTCGGGAGACGAACTTGGAACATCGCAGAAATGAGAAGTAAACGGCAAACTTAGACATACCCGTGGGAACTCGGTTAAACTCTGGATTATAAACTTGTAGTCTCGTACGCAACCACGAGTCTTTCACTCGGGGTCACTCGTGGGTCAACTCGCACAGTGAAACAGGGCTTTAACTCTCCTTATGTGCTGTCATCCCTAATCTCCACCATCAAAGGGAGAGGCCTTGGCCAATATAGCTCCAGCCTAAAAGCCCTGTCCCACGGTACGAGTTCATTCCAAGAGCTCTCCCGAGTTTAAAAAAAACAAACTCGTGGTAAGCATGGAGAATGAACGTAGCGGGTACGTCGGAGCTCGGGGATGTCTCTTAGCGGCTCGTAACGCTAACGGCAGGTACTCGGGAAGACTCGCTAACGGCAGGTAAGCACGGGAAGACTCGTGAAGATTTTTCAACGTTGAAAAATGTCCACGAGAGCCCCGAGTACCAACGAGTGGCCATTACCGTAAATCTCCGAGTTTGAATCAAGGCAAACTCGGGAGAGCTCTTGGAATGAACTCGTACCGTGGGACAGGGCTTTTGGATGCTTTGAAATCCCTATCTACTTGGTTACATCTTTCCTATTTCTTCAAATATGTATTAAAATAAATTTTAATTGCCATTCATTCTCCTCCCCTGCATTAACTCACACTCAGGGTCACATCTTCCAAGTTAACAATAACTTGCACAAATATCTCAACAAAGTGTTTTGAGTAAAAGGCAAGTTTCTAGACAGTGACACTTACATTTCCATTGACAAAGGAGCAGAGTGATTGCTAGAAAGCAGATGAAAACTGAGACACGGGCTGCCCAGGCAAGATAAGAAATCAGGTTGTTTACCAGCACATCGGGAACCTGAAATAGATACACAAAATCAGAGAACAAGATTTTCTTCACTATTTTAAATCTAAAATGCATGAACTGCAACCATTTACTGTTACAAGGTCATAAGGCCATTCTGCCCCTCAAGTCTACTACACCAATCAATTATGACTGAATCATAGGTCTCCCTCCGAACCCTATTCTCCTGCCTTCTCCCCATAACTTCTGACATCTGTACTAATCAAAAATGTATCTATCTCTGCCTTAAAACTATCCACTGACGGCCTCCACAGTCTTCTGTGGCAAAGAATTCCACAGATTCGGCACCCTTTGGCAAAATAAATTTCTCCTAATCTCCTTCCTAAGAGAACATCCTTTAATTCTGTGGCTATGACCTCTAGTCCTGGACTCTCCCACTCGTGGAAACATCCTCTCCACATCCACTCTTACTGAACCAGGCGTGAACAACACTTTCATTTGAGTTGGCAATTGGCTGAAATCGCTTATTAGAAGGGATAATTCTGAATTGACTGCTAAGGTAAGGCATGTGGAAATTATGATGAGGTTACCTAATTCTCATTTTCAATTTGTGCTGTGAAAGTTTGCCAAATGACAGAATATATGATATAGGACAGTACAGCCTGCGAACAGGCCCTTCAGCTCACAATATCGATGACAAATATGTTGCCAAGTTAAACTAAATTCCTCTGCCTGCATGTGATCTGTATCCCTCCATTCTTTGCATATCCATGTGCCCATCCAAAATCTTCTCAAACGTCACTATCTTAGCAGCTTCCACCGCCACACCTGGCAACCTCTTCACTTCTCCTTTAAACTTTCCCCTTCTGACGTTTAAACAATGGTCCCTTGTCTCTGACATTTCTACCTTGGGGAAAAGGATCCACTGCTGTCCCATCTATGACCCTAATAATGTTATATACGCTATCAGGTCCCAGAGAGGACCCAGAGGTCCCAGAGAAACAATCCAAGTTTGTCTAACCTCTCCTTATAGCTAATATTTAATAGCTGGAGCTAAAATATTTTCTGACAATGTAATGGGACACTTGTTCCAACACATTCCGAGACGATCATATATCTAGTATTTGGAGGAAAGTTGGAGGTAGTGGGAACCCTCGGACAAGCACTGCTTCCAACACCTCCAGTTTCCACATACCAGCAGCTTTTCAACCATGCAGTCACGTCCTCCAAAACATAATGCACAACATTTAGTGAAACACTTCCCTCAGGATTAGAGAAGGTGGCACAGAATGGTAGCAGTCTCAGGAAAGTACTGGAGAAAGACATTCTCCTGCATGCGCAAAATCAGGATGGTTCATGATGAGACGGGGCGTCACTGAGCATATATGGTTGGGTTGGAGGGATCGATGATGAAAGTACTTAGACATTTAATCACACTTGCTCCTTCCCACTTCTCCCTCAATGCATAATTTCCTCTGACACACACACTGTAGATGATGTGAGTCCACACTTCTCACACTGTCCCAGCCCAGCACAGCACATAACCCATAACTTAATCCCATATTCATTTTGGACATTCAGTGCCCAACCTAAAACCTGCTGAGCTGGAGCAGACCACAGTGAAAATGAGCAAAAATATCTTAATAAAAAGGAAATTAATAATAAAAAATAAATTGCTCACAGGTGAAAGAGGAGTTGAATCAGAATCTCTCGGTGTAGTCGAGGGTGAGGTAATATAAGTTGCAAGTTTGATATCTGAAAGAAACAACAATAACGTATTTGGTGTAAAGGCAGTTTAATAGTAAGATTAAATGAGAACTTACCTAAGTTTGAAGTTTGATCTTTATTTTATGAGGAGTTACGTAGGTGATTACGTGAAGAACCCCGCCAGTGCGCCTGCGCGTCAATCTTCAAAGCAGCGGTGTGAAATCACAAAAAACAACAACCGAAGTAATATAGTCTCATAATAAAACGAGTAATACAAGAACTTCCATCTGACCTTTATGATAGAGGGTAGGGTCGTGGCGGGCACGTAATCACCTACGTAACTCCTCATAAAATAAAGATCAAACTTCAAACTTAGGTAAGTTCTCGTTTAATCTTACTATTTTACTTCGGAGTCACGTGAGTGACTACGTGAAGATTTTAAAGCTTTGTGATTTCATGCCGTGGATCAATCCCGGCTTCTCACTGCATTGATTGACTCGGAACGAGAAATAATCAATCATGCATTCATAATAACATTTGTACCACAAATGCAGTAATTCATTTCAATAATGAAATTAATCAGATCCCCTTTAAACCAGAGGAATTTACACAGAACTTAAAATAGTTTCTGCAAACAATCCCGCATTAACAATAGGCCGATGGTAAAAATGTTGAAACATCAACTCATGGGACCACCCGGCGGCTGCGAGGATATGGTCGACGGGGACGTCTTTTGCCCTGTCCGCCGACGTTTCTGCTGAGTGAGACGTAAAAACATAAGTGTTAATACCAGCAGCTGTTAAGACTTCTTTTATCCATCTGGAAATAGTCTGTATTGAAACTCTCTTGTGTGGTTTCTTGTGTGTGATCAACAACCCAGTTTCCGTATTTCTCAAATTCTTTGTGACCTCAATGTATTGTAACAAATATGTCTTAATACAGAGACAAGGATCATTTGGATATACTGCTAGTATAATTTTAAATCCTGTCACACCTGGCCTAATTTGCTTTAGTAGGTCATAAATATAGAATGTAACCTTATCTTCAGTTACTTCCATACTGTCTATTTGTAATTTTCCAAGTGTTTGCACTCGTTGTGCTGTCACTCATGCCATAAGCATTAATACTTTCATACTGAGCTTAGCCAAAGATAAAGACACACTTGATGACCATTCACGAAGTAGTTTCAGTACCACACTTACATCCCAGATTGTCATGTACCTAGGTTTCGGTGGTTTGGAATTAAAGATTCCTTTCATTAGTCTGGAAACAATTGGGTATGACCTAATTGGGTTTCTTTCTGACTCCAGAACCAAATATGAGGACAATGCACTTCTGGCTGAATTAATTGCACTACAA
Organism: Malacoraja senta; assembly: GCA_038087875.1. Classification (NCBI taxonomy): domain Eukaryota; kingdom Metazoa; phylum Chordata; class Chondrichthyes; order Rajiformes; family Rajidae; genus Malacoraja; species Malacoraja senta. The sequence goes on along the minus strand of JAXLNO010001951.1, from coordinate 331,772 downwards.
CTCAGACCTTCATCATAATAAAGTTTTGACAGAAATTCTAAACATTTGAAATATCTGCAGTACTTTATTGCACATTCTTTTGTACACAGAACTCTTCCCATTTCTTAATATAAGACAGGTACTGTTTTTGAGTGCTCTTCCTCCAGGCTGCCGTAAGCATGTCCACAGTACGCTCAGACAGTCCTCGTCCCAGAAAAGGCATTCTTAAAACCTGCAAATGAACAAATCCAAACAATCATATAATGGATGTTGTTACCCTGTTACAGGGTGCAGCAATAGATTACTCCTTTTTGGGACTTTCATCAACATTTGTGTTGTTAATTCTAATATCAACGGATACCATGGCTGTGTAGGCCAATCTGGTACTACCAATACCCTTGAAGCAGCATCTTGCCTGATTTTAAGCAAACATTGGCTTATGAGGAAGAAAGGTGGAAATATATATGAAAACATACCACCCCAATGTAGCGAGAAAGCATCAATCGCCACTGCTCCTGAATCTGGTTTCCATGAGACATATCTCGATAGCTGATGATTCAAGTCGATGTCGGGCATTCCAAATCCGATTACTATATCATTGAATACCTCTTGATTCAACGTCCATTCTTTATTATCATGTAACTTTCGTGACCTGGTGTCTGCTATCGTGTTCATTCTACCTGGTAGATAGATAGCTGAAATCCAAATGTTCTGTTCAATACACCAAGACCAAAGTTGATTTAACTATTTTCTCACATGACACCGACTTAATTCCACCCATATCATTAATATAGGCAACTGCTGTTGTGTTTATTAATTTTAACTTGAACCTTCCTTTTAGTTGTGTTAGAACCACAAGCTTGGAGTCCATAGAAACCTCCTAAAAGCTCCAAATAGGTAATTCCCCATGTCTGCAGTAACAATAACTCTTCCTGATTCCATCTGCCTCCGCAGCTAGATGTTAAGTCAGTTGCACCCCATCCTAGTGCACTGGCATCAGTTTGTAATATCATGGAAGGTTGTTCAATCAACACTTTGCCTGAACTGCTTGAGACATGTAGAATCCACCACTGCAGATTAGAAACAGCATTTGTTGTTACTTGCATGGTTCTATCAAAATGAGCAGCATTTATTCTCAGTGCCTGTTCTTCTCTGCAGCTGTTGATAATGTAATGGTCCATACTGGACTGCTGGGAATCTACTAATTTTCCCAGTACTCGAGCCACCTGTCTGATTAGAGGTTTTTGCTCGTTTAACAGATTACTGCAATCTTTAATCAACTCCACCCTTTTTTCACTGGGCAAAGTAATTTGCATTTGGGCTGAATCAATTGTGAACCCCAAATAATCAATTGAGGTACATGTTTTTAACCTTGATTTCTTTGGATGAATTTAGAAACCCCCAAACTTTCAAAAGTTTGATTTCATAACTGCAACTGATGCTTCTGTTGACTGTTTTGTCCTTCCTATAATCAGGACATCATCCAGGTATGCCATTCACGTACATGCACCTGGCTCTCAGCAACCCCAGAATTGATTTTAACAATTTTATGAATATTCTGGGAGCGAACGTTAACCCATTAGGCAGAGCTTTGAACTGCCCTAATTGGTTCATCCATTTAAATTTTAAGATACTTCATATCTTGCAAGTGAACAGACACTGAACAAAAGGATTCAGACTTGTCAAGTCTATAATCATCCTACATCCTCCATCCTTTTTTGATCGAGGGAATATATTTGACCCAAATTGGTGAATTTGGTAGACTGATTCTTCAAAACACCTTTTATATGTAGGGTTTTGAAGCGCAGCTTGAACCTCCATTCCTTCGCAAAGTGGAGAGTTCTGCTAGGAACATGCTGGACAGGCAAATCATAATTTGGATTGAATTCAATTCGAAATCCTTGTATATTATTCAGAATTACCACATCTGAAGTAATCTTCTTCCAATGTTTATAGAAGAGACGTAATCTGCCTCCAACGTTTGGACCTAATCCAGTTAGTATGTTCCCATGAGAACCAGGTCCACCTACCTCTTGAGTCATTTGAGTATTCTGAGATCCCTGGATTCTCCCGGAAGCACCACCACTCCCGCTGCAGGCCGCCAGCTACGTCCCTGCGTTGATGAGCGACTTGGTCCTGGTCTAGGATCCGTATGACGTCTGAAAGGATACTTCCTCTTTACAGACTTTGTAACCATTGATGTTTTTATCAATCCTGTTTTCGCTTCATCTTCCAACTCTTTAATACGTCTCCCGAGATCCTCTCCAAAGAGTAAGTTGGGTAATTGTATATTACTTGGTTTGCAGAGTGCTGCGAATTTCGGATTCATAGTAGGCCTTATAGCACCTTCCTCAGATAATTGATCTCGAAGTGGGTGCTGCATAGCAACCCCAGTGCTTCCTGATGCAACTTCGTCATCTCTTGGCTGTTATCTGCTATTCTGGTAACAGCAGTTATTCCAGAACCCAGCAGCTTTAATATTCTCTGCAACTGATTCCAGATAATTTGGTTCACTGCTTCTGCTTTCAGCAACCCGCAGTTACTTGGGGTCTCCTGCTTTCTTGCAGTCTCATCCATCTCCTGCTGTTCCAGCTGATGGTAAACCAAGTAATTTAATAAGGAGGCCAGTTCTTCTCCTAATGGCTCTCCTGACCCTGACGGGGCAGCGAATCCTACTGCCAGGGGTGGAACATCTGGCAGCTGCCGTTCATCGCCTTGTACAGCCTCACCGTCAGAGTCGGGGTCTGAAATCTCATGACCCGTAGCACGCTCCTCATCCCTGAGGGTGCATTCCATCAGTCCTGAGCCAGGTGCTGTTAAGCTGATTCCAGCAGCTTGGATTTCAGTACACTCCTTCCTGAGTGAACTTTGCTCCAACAGCCTATGTAAAAGGCTTTCTATTTGGGCAATATGCTCGAAAGCAGTATCTAGCCCTGTACCAGGAGCTGTTTGAGCTGCTTCCAGCAGCTTGGCTTTCAGTATACTCCTCCCTGAGTGAACTTTGCTCCAACAGCCTATGTAAAAGGCTTTCTACTTGGGCAATACGCTCTAAAGCAGTATCTAGCCCTGGAGCTACTTCCATTGCCTGGGACTCCCTCCGTGGGCCGTTGGGATTTAAACTTCGTCTTTTGCCCGACAGGCGCTGACTGTGTTTTCACCAGCCCCAGGTCCACAGTCGCTATGCTCACCGCTGGCGACTGTACCGGGGTTTAGAGGCGGTTGGTCTCTAACCGCGGACTCCCGACTTTCCCTACTTTCTGTCGGCTGTGTCGCTCGCCTCTTCCCCCTGTCCGTTTTTTCCCATGGCGTCTGTGGAAAAAATCCCCATAGACCCACAGTAAACGGACCTGGAAAACATGAAAAAAGTTTTTACTTACCTTGTAGTTGAAAAACTACAAACCACTGGAGGAGCTCTGCTCCTCACGTCCGTTTGCGTCAAGGCGTCTGACATAATGACGCGCAGGCGCACTGGCGGGGTTCTTCACGTAGTCACTCACGTGACTCCGAAGTAAAATCAACATCGCAAAGCAATCTGTTAATGTTTCCACCCATTGATTTTCCAACAATTCCCATGATATCAGGTTTTCTGGGCTCCTTAATGTTGTAGTCAAACAAATATGGATTTGAGGTCTTGGATTCATTCTTATCATACGTCTGGAGTTCAGTTCTTTTGCCCACTCTTGAACCAACACTACAATGAGGCCACGAGAGTGAATGAACCAATGAGTCAAGTGTTGGTAAAAATACAATGAAGCACTGGTGAGCACCGTGTTATTTGATAGCATTGTCCATCACTAGACTGAAGATTCAGGGTAGACTATGTATATATAAGGGTGAAATAGAAATTACCCTGTCTTTGTGAACAGGACATACTGGGGAAACTTTCTGCATTAATGATCTTCCTTTCACTTTAAAATATGTACTTGCCATAGAGATGATTCAATTGAAGATGCAATGAACTGGAATGAAGTGAATTGGAATGAAATGGATGATAGACGAGAGTGCCATTGTAGGGAACTACAATCATAGAGTACGTTGGTAGGAATACATCTGGAGAACAAAGGAGACTGCAGAAAGTGTTGGACAATCCCCAGTCCCTCACAGGTATTGACCTTCCCACCCATGAAGGTATTTATTGGAGACCCAGCCTCAAGAAGGCAGTAAATATCATCAAACACCACATGGCCATGCTCTTGTCGCTGCTTTCATCAGGAAGTAAGTGCAGGAGCCTGAGAAGCAGTACATCCAAATTCAAGGTGGACAAAAATGCTGGAGAAACTCAGTGGGTGAGGCAGCATCTATGGAGCGAAGGAAATAGGCAACGTTTCAGGTCAAAACCCTTCTTCAGACTGATGTGAGGGTGGGGGGGGGGGCGGGAAGAAGAAAGGAAGAGGTGGAGCCAGTAGGCTGAGGGAGAGCTGAGAAGGGGAGGAGAAAATAAGGACTACCTGAAATTAGAGAAGTCAATGTTCATACCGCTGGGGTGCAAACTGCCCAAGCAAAATATGAGGTGCTGCTCCTCCAATTTACGGTGGTCCTCACTCTGGCCATGGAGGAGGCCCAGGACAGAAAGGTTGGATTCGGAATGGGAGTTGAAGTGTTGAGCCACCGGGAGATCAGGTTGGTTATTGCGAACCGAGCGGAGGTGTTCGGTGAAGCGACCGCCAAGCCTACGCTTGGTCTCACCGATGTAGAGCAGCTGACATCTAGAGCAGCGGATGCAATAGATGAGGTTGGAGGAGGTGCAGGTGAACCTCTGCCGCACCTGGAAAAACTGTTTGGGTCCTTGAATGGAGTCAAGGGGGGAGGTAAAGCGACGTAGCATTTCTTGCGGTTGCAAGTGAAAGCGCCCGGAGAGAGGGTGGTTTGGGTGGGAAGGGACAAATAGACCAGGGAGTTACGTAGACTCTGCCCTTGTTACGAGTGGGGGGGATGGGGAGTGAGAGCAGAGTCAAGGGGTATAGAAGAGACCCTGGTGAGAGTCTCATCTATGGTAGAAGAGGGGAACCCCCGTTCCCTGAAGAACGAGGACATCTCCGATGCCCTGGTGTGGAACACCTCATCCTGGATGCAGATGCGGCATAGACAGAGGAATTGGGAGTAGGGGATGGAGTCCTTACAGGAAGCAGGGTGGGAAGAAGTGTAGTCCAGATAGCCATGGGAGTCAGCGGGGTTATAGTGGATGTCGGTCAGTAGTCTATCACCTGCGATGGAGATAGTGAGGTTAAGAAATGGTAGGGAAATGTCGGAAATGGTCCAGGTGTATTTGAGTGTCGGATGGAAGTTAGTGGTGAAATGGATGAAGTCAGTGAGTTGTGTGTGGGTGCAGGAGGTAGCACCAAAGCAATCGTCGATGTAGCGGAGGTAGAGTTCGGGGATAAGGCCACGGTACGTCTCGAACAAGGATTGTTCGACGTACCCTACAAAGAGGCAGGCATAGCTAGGGCCCATGCGCGTGCCCATAGCTACGCCTTGTATTTGGAATTCAAGCTCCTTACACAACCACCAAGGTCTAAACCCATCCTGCACGTTCCTGACCACAACCCTACCTCAGCATTGGACTACAATGGGCTTTGCGCTGCAAAGGTTCCACTAGATACTTTGGTTTGAATTATCATGGTGTGATTTACCTAGAATAACTGCTAACTGCAATAAATAGTTATTTGTTGTGTTGTATTTAGTGTGCTTGTAAAGCTGCAGTAAATAACAATTTCATTGTTCTGGTACCAATACATTAGGTATGTTACAAAACTTACCTTCAGTCGCGCTGTAATTCTGCCACTGGCCGTGTGCGCGATTTTGGCGCCTTTAAGGGGGGGGCGGGGTTAAAACGCGGTTTCTCCTCCCTTGTCCTGGAAATATTTTGTTGGAGTACAAACCTTCGCTGACAAAATCGTTCCTACCGGGGTTTTGTGAATTTTTTTAATTTATTAAATCGTCAATGTCAGCGCTACAGTAGTTTTAAAAGCAGCTCCTGAAGCGTCAACGCCAATAACGGGGACGGATTTCACACAATGGACAGGTAAACGAAAGTGCTTTCTTTAAATGTATAAAAGTGCTTCTTAAGAAGCCTTTAATTCACATTTTGTCATGCGACACGGTGATTTTATTCCCCGAATTAACGGCAGTATTTTTCATGCCAATACGGGGTTAAATTCACCGCAAATGAACGTTCCAAAAGATCGCGTTCCAGAAATTCTCACTCGCAAGATGAATTAAATGCCCATTAATTTACAGGTATTAAACATTCAATTCCTTCCATTTGGCCTGTAAATTCATGAAAATTAGATTTAAAAATTATGTTATATTGTGAATTATTGTGTGAATGTTATTTGGACACTTAGGCTATTTAAAAATGTTAATCTATTCTTAAGAAATTGATAGATGTTTAGATCTAGTAATTGAATTTTGTAATTAGCTACAATTAGGTAACTAACTAATTATATGCTTTACTTTCATGTCTTCGAAGTAAGATTGTTTCATATTTGTTTCAGAATGCTTCAATCTATAATACCTGAAAATTTCTTTCAGTTACCATAATTTTTAAGAAAGTTATGGGCTTTTAACTGTCCTCGATCACAGCTTTTGTGTTAAGTCAATGGAAAAGCAATAGGGAACTAGATTCTAATTTCTGAGTATGATAATGGCCATAACTTCTTTAATACTGAAGATATGAAAGTGAATTAAGTGTCAAATTAAACTTCTTTTTATGCTTTATCTGATGGGATAAATTGCTGACTTTATTTTTTAAATCTCAAAATTTTGTAACATTGCTAAATACATATGACAATTAAACGCTCTTGACTCTTGAGTACATTTGGCTTTGGTCTTTCTTTTCTGAAAAAATATACTTGCCATTCAAATGGTGCAATAAAGAATAACTAAATTAATTTCCAATATAAGAAATTGCTGATGCTGGAATTGAGCAAAAGACAAACCTTTGAGGAACTCCGTGTGTCGGGCAGCATCTGTGGAGGGAAATGGACACCTAAAGAAGGGTCTCCACCCAAAACTGAAGAATGGTCCTGACCCCCAAATCTCAACTGTTCATTCCCCTTCTCAGATGCTGCATGAGTTCCTCCAGCTGTTTGTTTTTTTGCTGTGGGGTTTCCATGATGACAGATTTGCCATACAAGGAGAGGTTGAGTGGATTAAACCTTAAGAATTGGGGATCATGACAGAAGCCTCCTTGTGGCGATCCCCGGAAACGACGACACGATGCACTCTGTGAAGCATCGGGCGACCAATTCTGTCAACATGTTGGACCATGACAGAAGCCAACAGCGAGCTACATGTCGTCTGACCCACGAGCGAACAAACTTAAGAATTTAGATCAAGAAAGTGTGATCTCATTGAAACTAAGATTCTTATGGATGCCTCCCCTGTGTGAAGCGTCTAGAAACAGGGGTCAGCCTCAGAATAAGAGGTGGGTGTTTTCTTATAAAGGGGTTTTGACCTTAAACATTAACCCTTACACCTTCCACAGCTGCTACATGACCTGCCGAATGTTTCCAGTTCATCGGTAGAATTTTAGTGCTATTGAAGAAATCAAATGCGATTTTAATACCCAGAAGACTGTGTTTGCTCACTGCCTTTTGTCATGGCTGAGTTGGCTTTGCTTCTGCTTGTAAGATTAATTGGGTTGTAGTAACCTTCATTGATTTTGAATCTGCAGATTTAAATGCAGCACACACAGGATAAGATACTTGACACATTTTAGATATGGATCATTAACACCCATGAAAGACTGAACTGTTCAACATCAACAACTAAACAGGAGTTGCTGCTGAGAACGATGTTGAATAAAACATCAAGAATAATATCATTTTTACACTGGAAGGATCAGGACAAGATCAAGATAAGGTATTGGGTGTAACCATACAGATGAGCATTCTTAGCATTAACATTCATAATGCAAGTTATAAACCATTGTGTTTCATTCATAATTTTGCAAAGGCACGGGTTACAATGACGGGGGTTACAATGACAACATTTTTATTCCTATGATAACAGGTCTCAAGCTGAATATTTTGTCACCAATTTAAACCTTTCACCAAATTTCCATTTGTCACATTTTCTCACATGCCCTTTTCTCAATTTACTCAGATGAAAGATAAAATAGTGATTTTCACTCATACACAACTTTCTTTCATGACCATCCACAACAGAAAGTCCTGTCACCAACCTTATCCATGAAAGAAACTTAAGCTAATGCATTTTGAAATATTACCATTTTGTTACTCAGTCTTGTGAAAATGGTTTCAAAATGGTTTCATTTTGCTGCAGTGCTAATCTATTCACTGTTGTTCCTTAAAATTGCTGTTGAACCCTAAATAAAATTGGATAGCATGACTTAGACACCGTGATATTGTGCCACAAAGGATGTAAATGTCCAGGAGTGAAATATAAAAATATTTTAACTTAAATGACCCTTCAGTGGAGTAAAGTGTGGCAGGGCTGCCAACTCGCACACATTGAGCGTGAGAGTCACGCATTTGACAAAATTCTCACGCTCTCACCCTGATCACAAATTTCACACGCTCAAAAATCTGCAGGTGCTGGAAGTTCAAAATAAACCATGAGGGGAATATATAAGGTGAATGCATATCCTTTTTCCCGAGATATGTGATTCAAGAACTGGAGGGCATTGGTTTAAAGCAGGGCTGTCAAACTACCGGCCCGCGGGATGATTCGCGGGGGGGGGGGGGGCGGGGGGAAGGAAAAGTAGTTTACTTTCTCCCGTGCAGATGGTGTGGCAGGTGAGACACAGCGGTGGTCCCAGCACCGACCCCCCCCCTCCCTCTCCCGACCCCCCCCCCGAGACACCTCCTACCCTCACCTCCTGTGGCTCTGTGTCCGTCGGCCGCTCTGTCCACACCCCACGGAGTTTTAACCCCGGCCCAGAGCCAGGAGCGGACCTGGTGAGTGGGGGCGTCGGTGCCGCCTCCGGAGTCGCGGGGATGAATCTCGGGCTAAGGCTCTGCTCCGATGCACGAACCCTGGGTCACTGACCCTCACCTCCCCTGGACCCCAGCTGGACACAGAGCACCTGGGCCGGCCCACATTCCCGGGGAGGGGGGGGGGGGGAGGGACACGCTCCCCGGGCATCGCCAAGTCTCTGTTCATTCCGGATGTTGTCGCCGCTTCACTGACAAACACTCTCACACACACACTGGCACACACAAGGTTTAAAGGGATATGGGCCAAATGCGGATGAATGCGACTAGTTTCGATGGGGCATCTTGATCTGCATGGACAAGTTGGGATGAAGGGCCTGTTTCCATGTGGTAAGACTATGACACATTGTAGAAAGGGTGCAATTGCTCCGGAGAAGATCCAGGGGCGATTTATGAAGATGTTGGCAGGGCTGGAATTTTTTTTCCACTTTGAAGAAAGATTTGATAACTGAGATTGTATTCTCTGCAGCAACGGAGGTGAAGAAAAGAGTTAGCTGAGGTGAATAATATTATGAGAATAGGACCCGTTTCGCTTAACAAAGAGTGTAGGAAGGAACTGCAGATGCTGGTTTAAACTGAAATCAGACATTAAAAACTAGAAAAACTCAGCAGGACAGGCAGCATCTCTGGAGAGAAAGAATGGGTGATGTTTCGGGTCGAGACCTTCAGACTGAAGAGGTTGAAAACCAGCCATAAAACACAATGACTGGAGATGTGTGTTATCCAACTAAGGGCAGAAATCAGAATCATGTGTTCATCTTTATTGATGTGACACCATAATAAATATTACAGAAAAAATAATTTAATGAGGTGGCACAGTGGTAGAGTTGCTGCCTTACTACCACATGGGTTTTCTCTGGATATTCCGGTTTCTCCCACATCCAAAAGAAGTGCAGGTTTGTAGGTTAATTGCTTCTGTAAATTATCCCTGGCGTGTAGGATGGAACTGGTGTATGGTAGATAGCTGGCCGGTGTGGACTTGGTGGGCTGAAGGGCTTGTTTCCCATATACATGTTTTACATCTTAATTTCATTGAACCATATACGATTGAATATGTGGCATTATTTTTGTCTTGTTTCTATAGCCAAAGGGTAAGGTTGATTGATTTATTTGTGCAGAACAGTGATGGAAGTCCGACTCTTGCCTTGTTTCTCTATTTCTTTCTCTATATATATGCATAACAGCATGGTTTACTATCTGATTTCCATACATGAACTAGACTAAGTGGGACCCGTTGGGTCCCATGTTCACACGGGAGGGCTTGTCCCCCGACGCAATATTCCACCTCTCCACCAATTCCAATATTGGTGGCCAGTGGGGGGGGGGGGGGGGGACTTTCAGGAGCGCTGGTATGGGTGTTGTTGGCTGCAGGGACTACTGATCTCCAGAGGGCTAGTATGGACATTGTGGGCCAAATGGATTCTTAGGGTGGCAGCTCAGTCCCTCACGCCTGATGTGCTGGCAGCTCACTCACGGCTGGTGGGCTGGCAGTTGACTCACGGCTATTCCTTGAAATTCCATTTAAGGCAGAGTGCAAGACTAACAAATTCAAATATATTTTCCTACCATTTCAGGCAGGGTGCAAGGCCACCAAATTCAAGTGCAGTTTCTTACCTCTTCGAGCAGGGTGCAAGGCCACAAAATTCAAGTGCAGTTTCATACCACTTCAAGCAGGGTGCAAGGCCACCAAATTCAGGTTCAGTTTCCTACCACTTCAAGCAGGGTGCAAGGCCACCGATTTCAAGTGCAGTTTCCAACCACTTCAAGCAGGGTGCAAGGCCACCAAATTCAAGTGCAGTTTCATACCATTTCAAGGAGGGTGCAAGGCCACCAAATTCAAATGCAGTTTCATACCATTTCATGCAGGGTGCAATGACACCACATTCAAATGCAGTTTCATACCATTTCATGCAGGGTGCAAGGACACCACATTCAAATGCAGTTTCATACTATTTCAAGCAGGGTAAAACCACCATAAAAAACACCATAAAACCACACAAAACACCACACTCACAGTTCAGTAGACATTCAGTGTGTTCAGTTGATTCACAGCTTAGACAGTCATGACCTCTCCCTCCCCCATCATGCAGAGACTGAGCCACACCCACACTTCTGGGTTTTATAATCCCTCCCCCTCCCACCGGAAAAGGTGTGGCCTTCATGGCATGATTGACAGGAGAGAGATACTCAACATTTTTTAAACACTAATAACACTTTTGATGGGAAGAATCCTCTGCACCTGATGAGCAGAGGGGAACTGAGTAAGATGGCCAAAAATCACAGCCGTAAGTGGTAGCGTTTTATCTAAAATCAATATAGTGCAAACAGGAAGTTGTCAAGTTTAGACAAACAACCATTTGCAGGCAGTGCCTTTTCACGTCAACCCAAACCCCCCAAACAACCATTTGCAGACAGTGCCTTTTCACTTCAACCTAAACCCCCCCAAACAACCATTTGCAGGCAGTGCCTTTTCACTTCAACCCAACCCCCCCAAACAATCATTTGCAGGCAGTGCCATTTCACTTCAACCCAACCCCCCAAAACAACCATTTGCAGGCAGTACCTTTTCACTTCAACCCAACCCCCCCCCCCCCAAACAACCATTTGCAGGCAGTGCCTTTTCACTTCAACCCAAACCCCCCAAACAACCATTTGCAGGCAGTGCCTTTTCACTTCAACCCAAACCCCCCAAACAACCATTTGCAGGCAGTGCCTTTTTACTTCAACCCAAACCCCCCAAACAACCATTTGCAGGCAGTGCCTTTTTACTTCAAACCAACCATATTTTCATTTTCAAACCACATTAAGGGCACTCACAGTTGAGTAGATATGTATTCAGTGTTATTCAGAGCTCAGAGAGACGTGACCCTCTGGCTTCCTCCATCTTGCAGAGACTGAGTGAGGCACACCACTTCCTGGTTTTATAGTCCCTCCCCCTCCCTTCAGCAGGGGCAGCAGAGAAAATGGCACATTTTTAACAAACGTTAATATCTCTCTGATTTTTCATCGATGGGAAAAATCCTCTGGTCCCGGAAGGCGAAGGGGGGCTCTGAGCGAGGTGGCCAAAAATGACGGCCGTAGGTGGCGGCGTTCTCTCGGAAGTCACAGCACAGCGAGCCAAAAGCGGTTAAGATCAGACTTTTAGTAATATATAGTCATTCATGTGCTGCACCTGTTGATCAGAGCCTGGATCTAGTGTGGAATGTAATTAGGAATGTAATTTAGCCTAACCTTATTCATACCTAATCCAATTTAAAGCATAAATGTTGCATTCGAGTGTAAGTTAAAAGACTCGCTACAGTATGCACCAGATTGCACAATTTCAAGCTGAAAAATGCGAAAGCTTCCACCTGAACTATCAGCAGACCACTGCAGGCGAATATTAGCTGTGACATTACAGAGCACACTTACAATATATTACACAAGATAGAAATACAGCTTACAGGATACCAAAGTCAGACAGAGAGAAGGGCTGATGAGTATTTATTTGTGTCTCCCTCTTCTTGGCCAGTCCCCAGGGATGAACCATTAGATCAGCCTGGTCCCAATCACCAAGTGCTGAATAAATTCTAACTGCTTTTAGGGATCAAATCATCCATTTTTACACATAATTGTTCCTGCTCAACCTGAACACACCATCATCCAAAATTACAGATTTAAGATGAGTGTGAAGTTTCACAACTTATTTTGAAAAGCAAAAAAAGGCAGTTCATATAAATATGAAATAAAAGTGAATACTCAGCAGGTCAAGCAGCATCTGTGAAGAGAGAAACAGCTACATTTCATTTTCATGATCTTTCATTCAGTTTGACATAAATTAAAGAACAAACATGTTGTGAATTGTATAGATTGGCAAAGAGCTGAGGTGGGGTGGAGAGGTGAAAAGGACAAAGGAAAGGATTGAGAGGGACTGAATGAGAAAACTCACCGTCAAAGCATTTTCAATCCCATCCCCTGCCCATTTACCTTTTCTCTTCTTAAAGCAAAGAAATGAAACACTCCATCCAGCAGAAGCAGAGATTCATTAGTGCCTCATCCAATTTAGTCCCTTCCAATCAAGGCTCACAATGTGATCTTCTCTATCAAATCTATATCCACTTTGCAGAATCAATCCACAAAGATGACTGAGCATTCAATTGCCTGTTACTTTAAATCCCCATCTCTCTCTGGTCTTTTTCACTGTCTCAATGAAACCCAACATAAGATCAGGCCACTGCATCTATTCTTCCAACCGGACACATCACAGCTGCCAGATTTAACATTGAAATCAGTCATTTCAGATAACCAGCCTCTCCAGTTTGTATCAGAGCAGCCCAGCTATTGACCTCTTCTCTCTTCACAGACAATGTCTAACCTAACCATTTTTTATAGCAACATTTTCTGTCTTATTTTAGGTTTCCAGCATTACATTGCACCATACCGTTCCAGCATATTTTCCTCTCTCACATTGGCCTTGGGTTACACTGTAGATTCTCTGGTGGACACACAGCATTCAGACAAGAGGCTAGATGCCTGGAGAGGGAGGGGGACCATTTTTTATGTGATTGCTCACATATAATGACCCCTAATGGCTCCTGATCTGTGGATGCAGCTGGGAATAATCCCATTAGTGGATCTGGAGGCAGACCAGGGAAGAATGGCAGATTTTCTTCCCTTTGAATATTAGTGATTCAGATGTGTTTTTTAATTATATTCTGGCAGCATCATGATTTCTGTTACTAAGGCAAGCTATTTTTTAAAATCACAGATTTATCCCATTATCTATATAATTAAAAGGATCATCTCGACCACCTGTCTGCGCTGTATATTGATTTTAGAAAAAAACGTATACGGCTGTGATTTTGGCCATCTTACTCACAGTCCTCCGCTGATCAGGCCCCGAGAATTTTTCCCATCAATGAAAAATAAAAGGGTTATGAGCGTTTAAAAAACCCTGAGATTCTCTCTCCTGCCAATTACCGCGATGAAGGTAACGCCCCTTCCGAGGGTGGGTGGGGCAGGACTATAAAACCCGAATGCCTGGACTTGACTCTCTGCAAGATCATGAGAGGCCATGACTCTCATTCTGCTGTGAATCAACTGCACTGTGAGTGTGCAATGTACTTGAATAAATGATTTGTTAGCCCTTAATGAAAATGAAATGAGTTGTTAGGCCTGCCCTGTGCTTGAAACTGCAATGGCAATGGAAATGAAGTGAAAATGCAATGAGCTGTTTGGCTTGAGCCTGCCCTGTGCTTGAAACTACAATGGCAATGGAAATGAAGTGAAAATACAATGAGCTGTTTGGCTTGAGCTTGCCCTGTGCTTGAAACTGCAATGGCAATAGAAATGAAGTGAAAATGCAATGAGCTGTTTGGATTGAGCCTGCCCTGTGCTTGAAACTGCAATGGCAATGGAAATGAAGTGAAAATGCAATGAGCTGTTTGGCCTGCCCTGTGCTTGAAATGAAATGAAATGAAATGAAATGAGTTGTTTGGCTTGCCTGAAACCACTAATTTCGGCCCACAAGCCCCCTATTAGCTGAGAAACCTGTCCTTTTTGCCCAAAATACCTGTATTAGCCCAGGGCTATATGTAATATGGTCTAATCCCATTTGCCTGCAATTGGCCCATAAATCCCAAAACCTTCCCAATCGATATATTTGTCCAAATATCTTTTAAAAGTCATAATTTGAGCATTTTGGCCCAAAAGGCCCATGCCAGGCCAGGAAAAGTCCACAAAAAAGGTGCATTTCACTGAGATTTCACTCCGATTTTTTTTAAAAAGGGCCCCTTTGGCCCATCAGGCCTGTACTAGCACAGGAGGAGTCCCTTCGGCCCATCAGTAAGTGGTCCCCCAGCAAGTATTAAACCTCACCCCAGTATTTTTCTCCCTCCCTTCATTGGCTCCCTGTGAGATCCAGGCCAGGATAGACTTTCCTCCTTCATTGCTGTGATCTGTAGAAAAAGATGAAAAATGTCTAAAATTGATTCTCCACCCTCTCCCCCTTCTCTCTCACAGAGTCTCTCACCTGTTTTGCGCAGAATTTCTGGCAGTTTCTGAGCTGCCAGCCCACCAGGCCTGAGTTGCCAGCCCACCAGGCCTGAGTGACTGAGCTGCCAGCCCACCAGGCCTGAGTGACTGAGCTGCCAGCCCACCAGGCCTGAGTGACTGAGCTGCCAGCCCACCAGGCCTGAGTGACTGAGCTGCCAGCCCACCAGGCCTGAGTGACTGTGCTGCCAGCCCACCAGGCCTGAGTGACTGAGCTGCCAGCCCACCATGCCTGAGTGACTGAACTGCCAGCCCAAGAATCCATTTGGCCCACAATGTCCATACTAGGCCTCTGGAAACCAGTCCCTTCGGACCACAATAAATGCAATTCAATCCAACTGTGTCAAAATGTTTACTTAATATTCTTCCCAATTAAGGCCATGTGCCAAACGCCTTCTTCACCACATTATCAACCTGACTTTAGGATGAGAGGGAATCTCATTGAAACATATAAGATTGTTAAGGGTTTGGACACGCTAGAGGCAGGAAACATGTTCCGATGTTGGGGGAGTCCAGAACCAGGCGACACAGTTTAAGAATAAGGGGTAAGCCATTTAGAACGGAGACGAGGAAACACTTTTTCTCACAGAGTTGTGAGTCTGGAATTCTCTACCTCAGAGGGCGGTGGAGGCCGGTTCTCTGGATACTTTCAAGAGAGAGCTAGATAGGGCTTTTAAAGATAGCAGAGTGAGGGAATATGGGGAGAAGGCAGGAATGGGGTACTGATTGGGGATGATTAGCCATGATCACATTGAATGGCGGTGCTGGATCGAAGGGCCGAATGGCCTACTCCTGCACCTATTGTCTATTGACTCGCCACTTCTAGGGAACCATGAACTCACTGTTCTGCAACGCTCTCCAAGGCTCTATAATTCACTGTGTAGGTCCTGCCCAAGCTTGAAATATCAAAGACCAACATCTGACACTTCTCAGATTTAAATTCCATTTTCCATTTCCTGGCCCATCCACCTAACTGATCTAGATCCTGTTGTAAACTTGGGTATCCTTCCTAACTGTCCACTATCAATTTTGGTGTCACCTGCAAATTTACTAACAACGTTAACTATGTTGTCATCCAAATCAATCATGTAAATAACAAACAGCAGTGGACCTTGCACCGACTCCTGTGGTATTCCACTGATTACAGAAAATATAATCAGGAAACAACCCTCCACAACTACACTTTGACACCTTCCTCCAAGCCTATTTTCAATCCAATTGGCAAGCTCACCTTGAATTCCAGTCACTCTAACCTTCCAGGCTACCATGCAAGACAGTCAAAGGCCTTGTTAAAGTTCATATAGACTATGTCCACTCCCCTGCCCTCATCGGTCCTCTAGGTGATCTCTTCAAAAAGTCTATCGGTTTTGTGAGACAAATTTGTGAGGCAGCAGTAAAACCACAAGATGGTTTTGAGAAGGGGAGATCTTGCCTGATGAATCTGCTGGAATTCTTTGAAGAAGTAAATAACAGGACAGACAAAGGAGAGTCAGTTGGTGTTGTTTAACTAGATTTTCACAAAGCCTTTGATAAGGTGCCATGTGTGCGGCTGCGAAGGTAGATGAGGGGATTGAAGGCTTTGTGGCCAAGTTTGCAGATTATACGAAAATAGGTGATGGGGCAGGTAGTATAGAGAAAGCAGGGACTGCAGAAGGACTTGGACAGGTTGGGAGAGTGGGCAGAGAAGTGGCAGATGGAGTATAGTGAAGCAAAGTGTGGAGTCATGCATTTTGGTAGTAAGACTATTTTCTAAATAGGGAGAGAATCCAGAAATCGAAGGTGTAAAGGTATGGGAGTGCTGGTGCAGGATTCCTAAAAGTTATTTGCAAGTCGAATCGGTAGTAAGGAAGGCAAATGCAATGCTAGCATTTATTTCAAGGCTAGAATACAAAAACCCAGATATAATGCTGAGGCTCTATAAGGCGCTGGTCAGGCTGCATCTGGAGTATTGTGAGCAAATGTGGGTACCATATATGAGGAAGGATGTGCTGTCTCTGGTGAGGGTCCAGAGGAGTTTTACAAGAATGATCCCAGGAATGAGTGGGTTAACATATGATGAGCGTTTGATGGCACTGGGCCTATACTCACTGGAGTTTAGAAGGAAGTGGGGGGGACCTCATTGAAACTTACCAAATAATGAAATGCCTGGATGGATTCAATGTGGAGATGATGCTAGTCTAGGATCAGAGGCCATAGCCTCAGACGAAAAGGACATACCTTTAGAAAGAAAATGAGGTGGAATTTCTTTACTCAGAAGGTGGTGAATCTGTGGAATTCATTGCCACAGATGGCTGTGGGGGCCAAATCAATGGATATTTTTAAGGTGGAGATTGACAGATTCTTGATTAGAATGGGTGTCTGGGGTCATGGGGAGAAGGTAGGTGAATGGGGTTGAGAGGGAAAGATAGATCACCCATGATTGAATGGCAGAGTAGACGATGGGCTGAATGGCCTAATTTTGCTCCTATAACGTATGAACAGTATTGCTCTCTGAACAGAAATGAAGCTGATTTGGACTGACACTCTCCAGGGTATAAATAAATGACCAATGGCATCACTGGGCTTCGTAGGATGGATGAGGGATGATATTTCCATGAGCAAAGCAAACTGAACGCCAGAGCGGCACAAGCAGCTAAACGCTTACATCCACTTCTGTTACTTTTGAGTTTAAGTTCTTTTGCTAGTTGGTATGAATGGTAGTTTGCGGATGACACTAAGCTGGGGGGCAGTGTTAGCTGTGAGGAGGATGCTAGGAGACTGCAAGGTGACTTGGATAGGCTGGGGGAGTGGGCAAATGTTTGGCAGATGCAGTATAATGTGGATAAATGTGAGGTTATCCACTTTGGTGGCAAAAACGGGAAGGCAGACTATTATCTAAATGGTGGCCGATTAGGAAATGGGGAGGTGCAGCGAGACCTGGGTGTCATGGTACACCAGTCATTGAAAGTAGGCATGCAGGTGCAGCAGGCAGTGAAGAAAGCGAATGGTATGTTGGCCTTCATAGCAAGAGGATTTGAGTATAGTAGCAGGGAGGTTCTACTGCAGTTGTACAGGGTCTTGGTGAGACCGCACCTGGAGTATTGCGTACAGTTTTTGGTCTCCAAATCTGAGGAAGGACATTATAGCCATAGAGGGAGTGCAGAGAAGGTTCACCAGACTGATTCCTGGGATGTCAGGACTTTCATATGAAGAAAGACTGGATAGACTTGGCTTATACTCGCTAGAATTTAGGAGATTGAGAGGGGATCTTATAGAAACGTACAGAATTCTTATGGGGTTGGACAGGCTAGATGCAGGAAGATTGTTCCCGATGTTGGGGAAGTCCAGGACAAGGGGTCACAGCTTAAGGATAAGGGGGAAATCCTTTAGGACCGAGATGAGGAAAAACTTTTTCACACAGAGAGTGGTGAATCTCTGGAACTCTCTGCCACAGAGGGTAGTTGACGCCAGTTCATTGGCTATATTTAAGAGGGAGTTAGATGTGGCCCTTGTGGCTAAAGGGATCAGGGGGTATGGAGAGAAGGCAGGTACGGGATACTGAGTTGGATGATCAGCCATGATCATATTGAATGGCGGTGCAGGCTCGAAGGGCCGAATGGCCTACTCCTGCACCTATTTTCTATGTATTCTATGTATCTATGTAGTTTTGAAATGTATCTTCTGGAACTAAGGGAGAGAAGATGAATCATCCACTTCCTTTTTTATTGTGGTAGATGCCTGTCCTCAGAACTAACATTATTTTGACAATCCGCTCAAGAACAGAAAGGAAATAAAACCATAAACCAAGGGGAACATCCTGTTGCACGGAGTTTTCTTATTTTCTTAGTATTAGATCTTATTTGGTTCACTTTGATGAGCAAATCCTCATATGGATTTTTGGTTCTGCTTCTCTCAGCAATCTGATGAATTAACATTGGTCAATTCATTCAAATTTTGCTCTGACTGCTGGACAGCTGTGCGATATGGACTAGGAACTGGGCTGAGCCTGTACTTCACTGCAGTACATTTTCACAGCAAAGAAATTACATTTCCATCCCCCCCCAAAAATCTGATTAGCAGGTGGAAAAACAGTACCTATAGTAGTAGTTCAGCAAGACGGATGGAAGGTTGACATTAGGATCAGTCTTACAGGAAAGCAGAGGTTAAGGAATATAGTGAACCTGATAGGTTAACATGTGCTTATTTCGGTACAAAGAGTATGATGGTAAAAGCAGATAAACCTAGAGCCTGGGTCTATGATGTTGTGGACATTACTGAAACATGGTTGCAAGAGGGACATAACTGTAAGCTCAATGTTCCAGACTTTCAAAGTTTCAGACACGATAAGGTGGGAGGGAAGAGGTGGCGGAGTTGCTCTGCGAATCAGGGAGAATGTCAAAGTGGCACTTTGAGAGAACGCAGTGTAGGGTCCGCCCACTGAGGTGATAAGGGTCAAGATCAAAATTAAGAAAGGTGCAAGCTATCTAATGGGATTGTACTATCAGCCCCCCAATAGTCAGCATGAGATAGAGCAACCATTTGTAGACAGAGTACTGAAAGATTCAGGGTTGTCTACGTGGGTGAGCTTAACTTCACCTATATTGACTAGGACTTGCTCAGTGCTAAAGGTTTAGACAGGGCAGAATTTATTCAGTGTATCAAAGACTGTTTCCTGAAACAGTATGTGGATAGTCCAACCTGAGAAGGAAACATACTTGTGTCGGAAAATGAGCTTAGTAAAAGGCAACTAACTTCAAGCAGAGAAAGGAGGAGTGCGATCAGTGACACGAATACTGCAATTTACAATTTACATTCATAATTTATTTTCTAAATGGGGAGAGAATCCAGAAATCGGAGGTGCAAAAGGACTTGGGAGTGCTGGTGCAGGATCCCCAAAAAGTTAATCTGGAAGTCGAATCGGTAGTAAAGAAGGCAAACTTAATGCTAGCATTTATTTCAAGAGGGCTTGTATACAAAAAGAGATGTAATGCTCAGGCTCTATAAGGGGCTGGTAAGGCCACATTTGGAATATTGTGAGCAATTTTAGGCACCATATCTGAAGAAGGATGTGCTGGCTCTGGAGAGGGTCCAGAGGAGTTTACAAGAATTATCCCAGGAATGAGGAGGTAAACCTATGATGAGCGTTTGTTGGCACTGGGCCTGTACTCGCTGGGGTTTAGAAGAATGAGCAGGGACCTCATTGAAACAGAATAGTGAAAGGCTTGGATAGAGTGGATGTGGAGAGGGTGTCTCCACTAGTAGGAGAGTCTAGGACCAGAGGTCAGAGCTTCAGAATTAAAGGACATTCTTTAAGGAAGGAGATGAGGAGAAATTTCTTTAGTCAGAGGGTGGTGATCTGTGGAATTCTTTGCCACAGAAGGCTGTGGAGGCCAAGTTAGTGGATATTTTTACAGCATAGATAGATAGATTCTTGATTAGTATAGGTGTCAGAGGTTTTGAGGAGAAGGCAGGAGAATAGGAGGTGGACAAAAGTGCTGGAGAAACTCAGCGGGTGCAGCAGCATCTATGGAGCGAAGGAAATAATCAACGTTTCGAGCCGAAACCCTTCTTCAGACTGATGTAGGGTGGTGGGGGGGGGGGGAGAAAGGAGAAAGGAAGAGGAGGAGCCAGAGGGCTGAGGGAGAGCTGAGAAGGGGAGGAGACAGCAAGGGCTACCGGAAATTGGAGAAGCCAATGTTCATGCCGCTAGGGTGCAAACTGCCCAAGCAGAATATGAGGTGCTGCTCCTTCAATTCCCGGTGGTGCTCACTCTGGCCATGGAGGGGGCCCAGGACAGAAAGGTCGGATTCGGAATGGGAGGGGGAGTTGAAGTGCTGAGCCACCAGGAGATCAGGGTTAATGCGGACCGAGCGGAGGTGTTCGGCGAAACGATCGCCAAGCCTACGCTTGGTCTCACCGATGTAGATCAGCTGCCATCTACAGCAGCGGATGCAATAGATGAGGTTGGAGGAGGTGCAGGTGAACCTCTGTTGCACCTGAAACGACTGCTTGAATGGAGTCGATGGGGGAGGTAAAGCGACAAGTGCAGCAGGAGAATAGGGTTGTGAGGGAGGGACAGAGCAGCCATGATTGAATATTGATGGGCCGAATGGCCTAATTCTACTCCTATCACTTATAATTTAGACTTGGGAATGTAATTTATTATAATGAATAGTCATTAATCCTGAAGAGTATTCCAACAAATCACATGAGTAATAATGGACTTTATTTGTTAATTATTTGCCAACAGTGCAAAACAGATCATACAAAGTGGAAAGAATAGGAAGGTCACTTATCACTTCACAGATATGAATCTAAGCTGTAAAAAAAAATCACCTGGAGTATAAATAACCGATCACTGATGATTTTGCTACAGGTTACAAAGGCAATAGAAAATGTAAGTTAAACCCAAGGGTTCATTTATGAAGGGGGAGTATCAAACAGTGGGGAAGTTATACAAAATCTGCTTTGAGCTTTGGTGAGAACATATTAGTGATTAGTTTGCCCAGTTCTGGTCTGCACATTATAAAAAGGATGCAGAAGGTGCACATAGATATTTTGTAAGGATTTACATGTAATTACAAGACATGGCTCCCGGTGACCAAGGCTGGGAGCTAAACATGCAGGGGTATTCTATATTCTGGAAGGATAGACAGAAAGGCAGAGGAGGTGGGGTGGCATTGCTGGTTAAAGAGGAGATTAATGCAATAGCAAGGAGAGATATCAGCTTGGATGCTGTAAAATCGGTACGGGTAGAACTGCAAAATAGCCAAGGGCAGAAAACGCTTGTTGGAGTGGTATACAGACCATCAAACAGCAGTAGTGAGGTTGGGGATAGCATCAAACAGGAAATTAGAGTGGGTGTAGCAAAGGTACAGCGGTTATCATGGGTGACTTTAATCTACATATAGATTGGGCCAACCAAATTGGTAACAGTGCTGAGGAGGAGGATTTCCTGGAATGTATACTGAATGGTTTTTAAACCAATATGTAGAGGAACCGAATAGAGGGCAGGCCATCCTAGAATGGGTATTGTGTAATGAGGAAGGATTATTAAGCAATCTTGTTGTGCAAGGCCCCTTGGGCAACAGTGACCATAATATGGTGGAATTCTGCATTAGTGACACGGTTAATTCAGAGACAAGGCTACTGAACTTGAATAAAGGAGACTATGAAGGTATTAGACAGGAATTGGCTAGGATAGACTGGCAAATCATACTTAAAGGGTTGACAGTGGAGATGCAATGGCAAAGATTTAAAGGGATGAACTCCGGAAATTGTTCAACCGTGGCTGACAAGGGACATCAAGGATAGTGTTAAAGCCAAGGAAGAGGCAAAAAATTGGCCAGAAGAAGTGGCAAACCAGAGGGCTGGGAGAAATGTAGAACTCAACAGAGGAGGGAAAAGGGTTTAATTAAGAGAGGGGGGGGGGAGCATGGAAGAAAGCTTGCGGGAATATAAAAACTGACTGTAAAAGTTTCTATAGGCATGTAAAAAGGAAAAGACTAGTGAAGACGAATGTAGGTCCCTTACAGTCAGAGACAGGTGAATTTATATTGGGAAACAAGGAAATGGCAGAACAGTTAAACAAGTACTTAGGTTCTGTCTTCACTAATGAAGACACAAACAATCTAGGGGACCAAGGATCTAGTGGTGGGGAGGAACTGAAGGGAATCCACATTAGTCAGAAAATGGTGTTAGGTAAATTGTTGGGACTGAAGGCAGATAAATTCCCAGGGCCTGATGGTCTGCATCCCAGAGTATTCAAGGAGGTGGCCCCAGAAATTGTGGATGCATTGGTGATCATTTTCCAATGTTCTCTCGACTCTGGATCAGTTCCTGTGGAATGGAGGGTGGCCAATGTAACTTTTTAAGAAAGGAGGGACAGAGAAAATGGGGAATTATAGACCAGTTAGCCTTGCATTGGTGAGGAAGATGCTGGAGTCGATTATTAAAGATCTTATAGCAGCACATTTGTAAAGCAGTGACGGGATCAGTCAACATAAGCATGGATTTATGAAGGGGAAATCATACTTGACTAATCTTTTGACATTTTTTGAGGATGTAACAAGTAGAATGGATAAGTGAGAGTCAGCGGATGTGGTGTATCTGGACATTCAAAAAGCCTTTGACAAGGTCCCACACAAGAGATTAGTGTGCAAAATTAGAGCACATGGTATTGGGGGTAAGGTATTGACATGGATAGAGAACTGGTTGGCAGACAGGAAGCAAAGAGTGGGAATTAACGGGTCCTTTTCAGAATGGCAGGCAGTGACTAGTTGGGTGCCGCAAGGCTTGGTGCTGGAACCCCAGTTGGTTACAATATATACCAGACTAAGTGGGACCCGTTGGGTCCCAGCATCACATGGGAGGGCTGGTCCCCCAACGCAATATTCCACCTCTCCACTAATTCCAATATTGGTGACCAGTGGGGGGGGGGGGGGGGGGGCTTTCTGGAGCGCTGGTATGGGTGTTGTGGGCTGCAGGGACTGGTTTCCAGAGGGCTAGTATGGACATTGTGGGCCAAATGGATTCTTGAGCTAGCGGCTCAGTCACTCAAGCCTGTTGTGCTGGCAGCTCGCTCACTCATGGCTGGTGGGCTGGCAGTTGACTCACGGCTATTCCTTGAAATTCCATTTCAAGCATGGTGCAAGGCCACCAAATTCAAGTGCAGTTTCATACCATTTCAAGCAGGGTGCAAGGCCACTAAAGACACTAAAGTCGTGACCTCTCTCTCCTCCATCTTGCAGCGACTGAGCCATGCCCACACTTCTGGGTTTTATAGTCCCTCCCACCAGAAGGGGCGTGGCCTTCATGGCGTGATTGACAGGAGAGAGAATCTCAACATTTTTTAAACACTAATAACTCTTTTATTTTTCATCGATGGGAAAAATCCTCGACACCTGATGAGCGGAGGGGGACTCCGAGTAAGATGGCCAAAAATCACAGCCATACGTGGTAGCGTTTTTTTTTTAATCAATATAAAGTGCAAACAGGAAGTGGTCAAGATTAGACTTTTAATTATATAGAAGGCAAGGCAACTTTAATTGGGCAACACAGCTTTAGCATTTCCAAACCAAAGGCAACACAGCTTTAGCATTTCCCAACCAAAAGCAACACAGCTTTAGCATTTCCAAACTATATTTTCAAACCACATTAAGGGCACTGACAGGTCAGTAAAACCACTCACAGTTTAGTAGACATGTGTTCAGTGTTATTCACAGATCAGACTGAGAGACGTGACCCTCTCACTCCCCCATCTTGCAGAGACTGACTGAGGCACTCAACACTTCTGGGTTTTATGGCCCCTCCGGAAGGGGCGTGGCCTTCAGGAGAGAGAATTTCAACATTTTTTAAACACTAATAACTCTTTTATTTTTCATCGATGGGAAAAATCCTCTTGTCCTGCGCAGTGGAGGGGGACTCTGAGTAAGATGGCCAAAAATCAGAGTCGTAAGTGGCAGTGTTTTTTCTAAAATCAATATACAGAACAACAGGAAGTGGTCAAGATCAGACTTTTAGTAATACAGATTAACGATTTAGACAAGGGAATTAAATGGAACATCTCTATGTTTGCGGATGACACAAAGCTGGGCTGCAGTGTGAGCTGCGAGGAGGATGCTGTGAGGTGCAGGGTGACTTGGATAGGTTGGGTGAGTGGGCAGAAGCATGGCAGGTGCAGTATAATGTGGATAAATGTGAGGTTATCCACTTTGTTGCAAGAACAGGAAGGCAGATTATTATATGAATGGTGTCAGATTAGGAGAAGGGGAGGTGCAACGAGACCTGGGTGTGCTTGTACATCAGTCACTGGAAGTAAGCATGCAAGTACAGCAGGCAGTGAAGAAAGCCAAAGGCATGTTGGCCTTCATTGCAAGAGGATTTGAGTTTAGGAGCAAGGTCCTACTGCAGTTGTACAGGGTGAGACCGCACCTGGAGTATTTGTGTGCAATTTTGGTCCCCTAATTTGAGGATGGACATTATTGCTATTGAGGGAGTGCAGCGTAGGTTCACCAGGTTAATTCCTGGGATGGCGGGACTGACATATGATGAAAGAATGGATCCAGCTTGCATTCGCTGGAATTTAGAAGGATGAGAGGGTATATTATAGAAACAAATAAAATTCTTAGAGGATTGGACCGGGTAGATGCAGGAAAAAATGTTCCCGATGTTGGGGAGTCCAGAACCAGGGGTCACAGTTTAAGAATAAGGGGAGGTCATTTAGGACTGAGATGAGGAAAAACTTTTTCACCCAGTTGTGAATCTGTGGAATTCTCTGCCACAGAAGGCAGTGGAGGCCAATTCACTGGATGTTTTCAAGAGTTAGATTTAGCTCCTCGGGCAAAGCAAATCAAGTGATATGGGGAAAAAGCCAAAACAGGGTACTGATTTTGGATGATCAGCCATGATCATATTGAATGGCGGTGCTAGCTCGAAGGGCCAAATGGCCTACTCCTGCACCCATTTTCTATGTTGCTATGTTAGATATGCAAGAGCGTACATTAAAGAAAAATATGTTGAGATGTTTGGCTTTGGAATAAGGCTGAAGACGAAGCTAAGCGAAGTTGTTAATATGAGATGTTTTGTTAGGATGACACGGAGAGAAGGCATAATTAGAAGCCATCAATTTAGACAGCCAACAAACAAAAAAATTCCAGCAGCAAATTCAGCAAAAAATGTAGAACTTGCTACTGCGGTGAGTGGTTGAAATAAATAAAGATGTATTTATGGGGAAAACACGCAAACATTTGAGGTGAATGGGAATAGAGATTTACACTAACAATAGATCGATAAAAAAAAAGTGGGAAAGCCTCAAGTGGAGCATAAATGCCAGCATGGACTGGTTGGCCCAGCTGGGGGTTTCCTCTGCCTAAAAATACAACATGTTCTTTCCCACAATATCTGAGGCACCTTTACATAAAATACAGGACTCCGCGTTTTGCATCGTGTACATTGATCATGGAGCTTGATAGAAGGTAGCAACGAGTAAACTAGAAACAGCATTTATGAGACAGAAATGTGTAATATTAAGCTTCCTGCTTACCCTCCAAAACCAGGAGATTCAAATTCACTTTCACATCATTAAACGGTCCAGGGATCTGCACACGGCAGCAATACCATCCACCGTCTTCTTTCCGGAGCTGCTTTAACGTGAGCGTCACGTCTCCTTCCTTAATTTTACCACCGAGCTGATATTTCTCGGATCCTGCTGAAGTTACTGTTTCTCCGTTTGTTTTAATCAGATTAGCTCCACAGCCAAAGAGAGGGCACTGTCCCCGACCCCAGCACATCGCAGTTTGACCATACTTTCGGACAGAGTAGCGGCACGGCAGAGTGATCGCCTGTCCCGGGTATCCTCGCACTTGTGATCCGGTGGCAAGGGCCACTCGACCTGAAACAGTCGGGAAAGAAACTGACAACTGACTCTGACTGGAGTGAAGAGAGAGGGAGTGTCCACAGAAGTGAAAACCTATCCCAGCACCGAGAAAGTGACCCCGTTACTGACTGGGCGGCAAATTTGGGATATTATCAAATCATGTTTTGTGTGCATGAATGTGATGCGTGCGTTATTGTTCATCTCCATTTAGCTCTAAACTCAAAATCGAGTGATAAATTCCATGCCCAGGACATGGAAAGAGCAAGTTTTGCATCGCGACCCGTCACCTGTCCTCACAACCAGACCCGGCATCACTCGGTAACTCGTCTGTATCCCACGGAACCCTCTAATTTGCTGCCGTCCAAGGAATTTTAATAACACGATCAAATATGATAAACAAATTCTTAACTCAGAAACGTACCTAAAAGAAAAGATATGACGGTCAAATGATCCACACGGCTAATCACAACCATTGTGCCCCACACTGACCGCTGCTCTCCGAGCCTTCTATTTCGAGACCCGCGTTGACGAAAGAATGCCCTTCACAGGAAACCAGCTATTGTGTCCAATAACCAAACCCCGGGGAAATGTGGCAACTGCTCGCAAAACTAGCTCCTGCACTAAGACATAGTTTCCTTTCATTGCATTGTGTCGCGGTTTGCAGCTATAACAAATACTAAGCTGGTCACCGCTGACATTGCATCCTCCCTAGATCTGCAAATCATGGAGAAATAGGTGCAGTAGGCCATTCGGCCCTTCGAGCCAGCACCGCCATTCAATAGGATCCTGGCTGATCATCTAACATCAGTACCCATTCCTGCCTTATCCCCATATCCCTTGACTCCGCTATCTTTAAGAGCTCCATCTAACTCTCTCTTGAAAACATCCAGAGAATCGGCCTCCACTGCCTTCTGAGGCAGAGAATTCCACAGATTCACAACTTTCTGGGTGAAAACGTATTTCTCATCTCCGTTCTAAATGGCCTACCCCTTATTCTTAAAGTGTGGCCCCTGGTTCTGCACTTTCCCAATATCGGGAGCATGTTTCCTGCCTCGTGCGTCTGCGTGTCCAATCCCTTAATAATCTTATATGTTTCAATAAGATTCCCACTCATCCTTCTAAATTCCAGTGTATACTTAGAAAATAGGTGCAGGCGTAGGCCATTCGGCCCTTCGAGCCTGCACCGCCATTCAATATGATCATGGCTGATCATCCAACTCAGTATCCCGTACCTGCATTCTCTCCATACCCCCTGATCCCTTTAGCCACAAGGGCCACATCTAACTCCCTCTTAAATATAGCCAATGAACTGGCCTCAACTACCCTCTGTGGCAGAGAGTTCCAGAGATTCACCACTCTCTGTGTCAAAAAGTTTTTTCTCATCTCGGTCTTAAAGGATTTCCCCCTTATCCTTAAGCTGTGACCCCTTGTCCTGGACTTCCCCAACATCGGGAACAATCTTCCTGCATCTAGCCTGTCCAACCGCATAAGAATTTTGTACGTTTCTATAAGATGCCCTCTCAATCTCCTAAATTCTAGCGAGTATAAGCCAAGTCTATCCAGTCTTTCTTCATATGAAAGTCCTGACATCCCAGGAATCAGTCTGGTGAACCTTCTCTGCACTCCCTCTATGGCTATAATGTCCTTCCTCAGATTTGGAGACCAAAACTGTACGCAATACTCCAGGTGTGGTCTCACCAAGACCCTGTACAACTGCAGTAGAACCTCCCTGCTCCTATACTCAAATCCTTTTGCTATGAAAGCTAACATACCATTCGCTTTCTTCACTGCCTGCTGCACCTGCATGCCTACTTTCAATGACTGGTGTACCATGACACCCAGGTCTCGCTGCATCTCCACTTTTCCTAATCGGCCACCATTTAGATGATAGTCTGTTTTCCTGTTTTTGCCACCAAAGTGGATAACCTCACATTTATCCACATTATACTGCATCTGCCAAACATTTGCCCACTCACCCAGCCTATCCAAGTCACCTTGCAGTCTCCTAGCATCCTCCTCACAGCTAACACTGCCCCCCAGCTTAGTGTCATCTGCAAACTTGGAGATGTTGCCTTCAATTCCTTCATCCAGTTCATTAATATAAATTGTAAATAGCTGGGGTCCCAGCACTGAGCCTTGCGGTACCCCACTAGTCACTGCCTGCCATTGTGAAAAGGACCCGTTTACTCCTACTCTTTGCTTCCTGTTTGCCAGCCAGTTCTCTATCCACATCAATACTGAACCCCCAATACCGTGTGCTTTAAGTTTGTATACTAATCTCTTATGTGGGACCTTGTCGAAAGCCTTCTGAAAGTCCAGATACAACACATCCACTGTTTCTCCCCTATCCACTCTACTAGTTACATCCTCGAAAAATTCTATAAGATTCGTCAGATATGATTTACCTTTCGTAAATCCATGCTGACTTTGTCCAATGATTTTACCACTTTCCAAATGTGCTGCTATCCCATCTTTAATAACTGACTCTAGCAGTTTCCCCACTACCGATGTTAGACTAACTGGTCTGTAATTCCACATTTTCTCTCTCCCTCCTTTCTTAAAAAGTGGGGTTACGTTTGCTACCCTCCAATCCTCAGGAACTACTCCAGAATCTAAAGTTTTGAAAAATTATCACTAATGCATCCACTATTTCTGGAGCTACTTCCTTAAGTACTCTGGGATGCAGCCTATCTGGCCCTGGTGATTTATCGGCCTTTAATCCATTCAATTTACCCAACACCACTTCCCGACTAACCTGGATTTCACTCAGTTCCTCCATCTCCTTTGACCCGCGGTCCCCTATTTCCGGCAGATTATTTATGTCTTCCTTAGTGAAGACGGAACCAAAGTAGTTATTCAATTGGTCCGCCATATCCTTGTTCCCCATGATCAATTCACCTGTTTCTGACTGCAAGGGACCTACATTTGTTTTAACTAATCTCTTTCTCTTCACATATCTATAAAAACTTTTGCAGTCAGTTTTTATGTTCCCTGCCAGTTTTCTTTCATAATCTATTTTCCCTTTCCTAATTAAGCCCTTTGTCCTCCTCTGCTGGTCTCTGAATTTCTCCCAGTCCTCTGGTATGCTGCTTTTTCTGGCTAATTTGTACGCATCATCTTTTGCTTTGAAACTATCCCTGATTTCCCTTGTTATCCACGGATGCACTACCTTCCCTGATTTATTCTTTTGCCAAACTGGGATGAACAATTTTTGTAGTTCATCCATGCAGTCTTTAAATGCCTTCCATTGCATATCCACCGTCAACCCTTTTAGAACTAATTGCCAGTCAATCTTGGCCAATTCACGTCTCATACCCTCAAAGTTACCTTTCTTTAAGTTCAGAACCGTTGTTTCTGAATTAACAATGTCAGTCTCCATCCAAATGAAGAACTCAACCATATTATGGTCACTCTTGCCCAAGGGGGCACGCACAACAAGACTGCTAACTAACCCTTCCTCATTACTCAATACCCTGTCTAGAATATACAAGCCCAGTCGCTCCATTCCATCAACATATGACAGTCCAGCCATCCCGGGAATTAACCTCGTGAACCTATGCTGCACTCCCTGCACAAGAATGTCCTTCCGCAAATTTGAAGACCAAAACTGCACAGTACTCCAGGTGTGCTCTCACCAGGGCCCTGTACAACTGCAGAAGGACCTCTTTGCTCCTATACTCAACTCCTCTTGTAATGAAGGCCTGCCTGCTTACCTTCAGAGACTGATGTACAAGGACACCCAGATCTCAGTGCACTTCCCCTTTTCCTAACTTTGCACCATTCAGATAATAATCTGCCTTCCTGTTCTTGCCACCACAGTGGATAACCTCACATTTATCCACATTAAACTGCACCTGCCGTGCATCTGTCCACTCACCAACCAGTCCAAGTCACCCTGCATCCTCATGCCATCCTCCTCACAGTTCACACTGCACCCAGCTTTGTATCATCTGCAAATTTGCTAATGTCACTTTTAATCCTTTCATCTAAATCATTAATGTATATTGTAAATAGCTGCAGTCCCAGCACCGAACCTTGTGGTATCCCACTGCTTGCCATTCTGAAAGGGACCTGTTAATCCCTGCTCTTTGTTTCCTGTCTGCCAACCAATTTTCTATCCATGGTAGTACCCTACCCTCAAACCATGTGTTCTAATTTTGCCTACTAATATCTCCTATGTGGGACCTTATCAAAGGCTAGTACCCCACACCCACTAGCTCTCCCATGTCCATTATCCTGGTTACAAACTCAAAAAATTCCAGATTAGTCATCCCACCATCCCAGGAATTAACCTGGTGAATTAACCTAGCAATAATGTCCTTCCTCAAATTAGGAGACTAAAATTGCACACAATACTCCAGGTGCAGTCTCACCAGGGCCCTGTACAACTGCAGTAGGCCCTCCTTGCTCCTAAACTCAAATCCTCTTGCAATGAAGCACAACATGTCATAAGCTTTCTTCACTGCCTGCTGTACCTGCATGCTTACTTTCAGTGGCTGATGTACAAGCATACCCAGGTCTCGTTGCAGCTCCCCTTTTCCTATTCTGACACCATTCAGATAATGATCTGCCTTCCTGCTCTTGCCACCAAAGTGGATAACCTCACATTTATCCACATTATACTGCATCTGCCCACTCACCCGACCTATCCAAGTCACCCTGCAGCCTCATCGCAGCTCACACTGCCACCTAGCTTTGTATCATCCCCAAACTTGGAGATGTCACATTTAATTCCCCCATCTCAATCGTTAATATATATTGCAAATAACTGGGGTCCCAGCACCGAGCCTTGCAGCACCCCACTAGTCACTATCTGCCATTCTGAAAAGGGCACGTTAATTCCTACTCTTAGCTTCCTGTCTGCCAACCAGTTCTCTATCCATGTCAATACCCTACCCCCAATACCATGTGCTCTAATTTAGCACACTTGTCTCATGTGGGACCTTTGCAAAGGCTTTTTGAAAGTCCAGGTACACCACATCCACTGGCTTTCCCCTATCCATTCCACTTGTAACATCCATAGGGAGTGGTTGCGAAAATGAGATCTAGAACTAGTATGAAGAGGTGATCGCTGGCCGGAATGGACTCGTTGTGCCGAAGGGCCTGTTTCCATGCCATTTCTTCCAATCAATGGCTTCAATTTGACTTCCCAAAATGCATTACCTTACAGGATTAAATTCTATAGCCTAACCCTTCAATGTTCCATCTGTTCTATATCCTGCTGTGACTTTAGACAACCTTCCGCACTACACGGTCACTTATGCTGGGTGTACATGGTGTATGGTCCACTGATTTATTCACGTGTCGTTATCTGGCATTTCCCTGCTGTCCTTCTTAAATAAAATAACAATAGCTATCATTCAGTCTTCCAACACTTCACCTTTAATGAAGATACAAAAATCTCCACTGTACGGCAACTTGGGATGAATCTCATCCACACCTGAGAATTTATCAACTCTTGTATATCCCATTTCATCTTACTGCATTCACTTTGTTAATACTGATCTGCTCTGGAGTATCCATGTATCACTCCATGAATTCACTATCCTCCATATCCAATACAGACAAGTATTTATATAGCACCTTACCCATAATTAATATACTCATCTGCATCCTTAAATGGCTTCATTCTATCCTTACTCTGCATCATTCTCTAGCAAATGTCCTCCACTCCTCAAAATCCCCATTAATAACAATCTCCACATTCAAAACCCAAATCATATTGTATAGTATATGATTTCCACAGAAAGATAAACTTGGGTCAAATGTCTTCTCTTGTGCATTATTTTACTCAAATAAAACAGCCTAATTTCAGCCAAATATCTTCATGATGTGATACAATAAGACATGATCAAATAGTAGCACCATATTTCTACTAGCAATGGAGTACTGTGATATTAGGCTGAAAGTAAGCTGTTTTAATTGACCTAATGCACCTATCTATCTAGACATCAAACTATTCCCTGCACGTCATCCAAAGTTAGACCCTATGCCAGATACTTTGTCAATGACTGCTTGTCTGTTTCAGCTGCATACCTCCTCCACCCATTGCCAAATAATTCAGTGAAGGATATACAATATGATAGAACTTTATTTATCCCAGGAGGAAAATTGATCTGCCAACAGTCGTAAAAACACAATACATAAAACATGAAATTAAAGTGAGTGGAAAGGATTGAGGATGTGCAAAGATTTGGGAGGGGGGGGGGGAGGGGAGAGTCAGTCTCAGTCTATCCTAAAACAGAAAGGGGAGATGTTGTAGTTTGATAGCCGCAGGGAAGAAGGATCTCCTGTGGCGTTCTGTCCTGCATCTTGGTGGAACCAGTCTGTTGCTGAAGGTACTCCTCAGGTTGACCAGTGTGTCATGGAGGGGGTAAGCTGTATTGTCCAGGATGAACCACCGTTTGAAGAGCATCCTCCCCTCCAAGACCACCTCCCATGAATCCAACTCCGCCCCCAGGACGGAGCCAGCCTTCCTGATGAGTTTGTTGATCCTATTGGCGTCCGCAGCCTTCACCCTGCTGCCCCAACACATGGCAGCGATGAAGATGGCACTGGCTACCACCGATTGGTAGAACATCTGCAGCATCTTACTGCAGACGTTGAAGGAGCGGAGCCTTCTTAAAATGTACAGCCGGCTCTGTCCTTTCTTGTACAGGGCCCTCAATGTTCCTGGACCAGTCCAGTTTACTCTCCGGGTACACTCTAAGATATTTGTACTCCCTGGTAAACTGTACATCCACACTATTAATGGTGACAGGGGACAAGGGTGTTCCTCTCCTCCTAAAGTCCACCAACTCCTTAGACTTGTCGGTGTTCAGCCCGCACCACTCAACAAAGTCAGGCTCAGTGAATATCCATCCCATGAGAAATTGCACCTTCTTGCTTCCGGCATTCATCTTAAGTCACACAAGCAGCAATTCTACAGAGATCATATTATTGCAAATGTTCGTATTCCAACATTTCATCCTAAATCCTTTATTGAACAATAAACCAGCCAGAAATGTTCAAACCCAACAACTTAAGAATGTGAATGCTAATTATGCTTAAATGGATTCCAATTCACCTTTCCCCATCGATTGGGAATTTATCTTCTTCATTTTCAGCTGTGGAAATATTCACATCATTAAATACATACGATAGACTCAGTATTAGTAATCCAGGGAGTCTGAATCAACAATCCAAAAGTTCAAATTCCACCAATGTAGTTGGGGTATTTAAATTCAATTAATTAAAAAAAAAAGAAACTGTCAGACTAACTTAAAAATCCATCCAATTTACTAGTGAATTTAGGGAATCTTTGTCCTCACTTAACATGGTGGCCATTTGAATCCTGAAGCCAAGGAATATGGTTGATACTTAAACATAAACTACCTGGTCACTAGATTTGGACACTGCAGTTACTCACAGCCCACTCCCCATTGCAAAGTTCTCCTCAAGCATCAAGGTACAAGATCAAAATTAGAAGATGCTTCCTCTCCACTTAAATGAGATTATGGGCTAAAGATTCTTAGAAATCAGTGGAGATGCTGTGTTTTGTTAAAGAAGCCGAGTACATCCACACATGAACCGTGCATTGAAGGTAATGAAGGTATTGGAGCTCTGTCTCGCTACAGTCATGGATTATCAATGCCTTTACCAATAGTAAGCTCCCAAGATATAGAACAAGGTCTATTTCTCTGGGACCTAATGTGAACCTTAATTGTGCGTTGGTTGTGTGCTGCGGGTGGGGGCATATGGGAAGAGGACCTTTATCCTTTAGTGAACTTGTCAAAAATAGCTTTCAGCTTGACTTCTGTATGCACGCAAATGCAAGCAACAACTGAGTCCTGTTGCTTACCCTCAGGGGTCAGGTCCATTTATCTGCAATGTTGTCACCACAGGTTGAAATAAATCACGTAAATTATGAAGATTACCTTGTCTTTTACAGAAAGTCTGTTGATGGTTAAGATGCAGCATTGCCTCAACAGTTCTCTCAATTTTTTTTGTTGGAATGGCACAGGCTTGCTTGATACCAGTCTTCGTGAAATTGATTGAATAGAATTTTCTTGCATACTGTCTTGGAACAAATTTCTGCAGGCAATCAAATTTGAGGAGGCTTTTCCTCGACTCTCCATATATCCATGACTGTGCAGCCAGACAGAACTCCAATGCTATTTTTAAATTCACTGGAGCTTCCTGTCCTGAAATGCTGTGATTCTGTGGTCACTCATCAAACCAATCCAGGTTGTTCTTGGGAAGGGAAAACAAGAATCTCTATACAGATGCAAATAATGACTAACTTCAGGTCAGCCTGCAAACTGTGTACATTCTGACAAATTTGCTTCAGTGTGCTTCTTAGTCCCTTCTACTGCTCCAGGGATACACTTGACCCATGGCTACAGCTAGTTATACCCGACCCATGCATCCTCCTTTTTCATGACCAGAGCTGCAATTTCTTTTAATATCCAGCATTACTTATTCCTACCTGCCTTGCCCTTCATTCAAACAGGGACATGCATACCTTGAGCTCCATCTCTGACCTTTTGAAAAGCATCCCACTTTCAGGACATCCTTTGCCTCCATATAACCTATTCCAATCAACCTAAGCAAGCTCCTGCCTAGTACCATTAAAGTTGGCTATGTCCCAATTCAGAAGTTGCGGACCAGCCCTGTCCTTATCTGTAACTATTTTAAAGCTGACAGAACTGTGTTTTGTTGCCCGAAAACCTCACCCAATGCCACTTCAGATACTTCCCCAGCCTTTCAATAAAGGTAGGTCAAGCTCTGCTCTTTCCTTTGTAGGGACTCCAGTAATTACCCAAGAAAACATTCCAAAACACACTTACAAATTCCACCTATTCTAAGCCCTTTGCACTACTGCAGTTCCAGTCCATATTGGGAAAGTTAAAATCCCCTTATTATAAGCCTATCAGTTGGAGCCATCTGCAATCTCTCAGCTCATTTGTTCCTTCAATTCCTGTTGATTATTTTGGGGCCTATTGTACAAATACCACGTGACAATCATCCCCTTTTTATTTCTCAGATCCACCCAAATAGCCTAATTGGATGATCTTTCATAGAATATAGAGCAGTATCTTCTGACAGCAGACCTCACTGTCTGCAACTCCTCCAATGTTGATGTTGTTAGCAAACTTACTCACCAACCTACCAAGCCTCCAACCTCATCGTTCCCCAGCCTCGCACGGCCAGATTTTATCTTCTCCCCAAAATCCACAAACCTGACTGTCCTGGCAGACCCATTGTTTCTGCGTGTTGTTGTCTCACCAAACTTATTTCCATATACCTCGACTCCATCCTACCCCCCTGGTCAAATCCCTCCCTACCTATGTCCAAGACACCTCACACGTTCTTCGTCTCCTCCATGGCTTCTGTTTTCCAGGCCCCCATTCTCTCTTCTTCATCATGGATGTCCAGTCACTCTACACCTCCATCCCCCACCAGGAGGGTCTTACAGCCCTCCGTTTCTTCCTTGACCGCAGAACCAACTAATCCACATCTACTGATACTCTCCTCCGCTGGTCCTTACCCATAACAACTTTTCCTTTGACTCCTCCCATTTCCTCCAAATCCAAGGCGTAGCTATGGGCACGCGCATGGGCCCAAGCTATGCCTGTCTCTTTGTAGGGTACGTGACATTCTCCCTGCTCAATAAAGCAGCTCCTCCATCTCTTTTATTCCGTTCTCTGTCATGTGAGAAACATCCAAGCCCAGGCGCAGTGAGCTGCCATTTGTGCTCTTCTTGCAACCAAGTTTCCGTAATGGCCACAAGATCATAGAAAATAGGTGCAGGAGTAGGCCATTCGGCCCTTCGAGCCAGCTTTAAATATTAAATATGATCATGGCTGATCATCCAAAATCAGTACGAAAGAACTGCAGATGCTGGTAAAATCGAAGGTAGACACAAAATGCTGGAGTAACTCAGCAGGAAGCAGCATTTCTGGAGAGAAGGAATGGGCGACGTTTCGGGTCGAGACCCTTCTTCAGACTGATGTCAGGGGAAGGGGCGGGACAAAGATAGAATGTAGGCGGAGACAGTAAGACTAGTGGGAGAACTGGGAAGGCGATGGAGAGAGAAAGCAAGGGCTATCTGAAGTTAGAGAAGTCAATATTCATTAATAAACTACCCAAGTGAAATATGAGGTGATGTTCCTCCAATTTGTGCTGGGCCTCAGTCTGACAATAGAGGAGGCCCAGGATGGAAAGGGCAGATTGGGAATGGAAGTGCTGGGAAATCAGTTAGGTTAAGACGGACTGAGTGGAGGTGTTCAGCGAAACGATTGGTCTCGAAGTTGGTAGAGAAGTTGACACCTGGTACAGTGGATACAGTAGATGAGGTTGGAGGAGGTGCAAGTGAATCTCTGCCTCACCTGGAAAGACTGTTTGGGTCCTTGGATGGAATCGAGGGGGGAGATAAAGTGACAGGTGTTGCATCTCCTGTGGTTGCAGTGGAAAGTACCTGGGGAGGAGGTGGTTTGGGTGGGAAGGGACGAGTTGTCCAGGGAGTTACGGCCTGAACGGTCTCTACGGAAAGCAGAAAGGGGTGGAGATGGGAAGATGTGGCCAGTAGTGGGATCCCGTTGGAGGTGGCAAAAATATTGGAGGATTATATGCTGTATGCGACGGCTGATGGGGTGGAAGGTGATGACAAGGGGGACTCTGTCCTTGTTACGAATGGGGGGGGGGAGGGGGAGTAAGAACGGAGCTGCGGGATATCGAGATCCTAGTGAGAGCCTCATCTATAATGGAAGAGGGGAACTCCCGTTCCCTGAAGAATGAGGAAATCTCTGATGCCCTGGTATGGAACATCTTATCCTGGGCGCAGACGCAGCGCAGACGGAGGAATTGGGAGTACGGGATAGAGTCTTTACAGGAAGCAGCGTGGGAAGAAGTGTAGTCAAGATAGCTATGGGAGTCAGTAGGTTTGTAGTAG
This sequence comes from Malacoraja senta, assembly GCA_038087875.1. Taxonomy (NCBI): domain Eukaryota; kingdom Metazoa; phylum Chordata; class Chondrichthyes; order Rajiformes; family Rajidae; genus Malacoraja; species Malacoraja senta. The sequence continues at coordinate 294,517 of JAXLNO010001951.1, read as the reverse complement.
AAGGTACACAAAAATGCTGGAGAAACTCAGCGGGTGCAGCAGCATCTATGGAGCGAAGGAAATAGGTAACGTTTCGGGCCAAAACCCTTCTTCAGATTTGTAGTAGATGTCGGTCAATAGTCTGTTTCCTGTGATGGAGACGGTGAGATCTAGAAACGGTGGGGAGATGTCGGAGATGGTCCAAGTGAATTGAGTGCAGGATGAAAATCACCGGTGAAGTTGATGACGTTTCCATCCTGCACTCACATACTTTCAGTGACTGATGTACAAGATACCCAGGTCTCGTTGCACCTCCTTCTCCTAATCCAACACCATTCAGATAATAATCTGCCTTCCTGTTCTTGCCACCAAAGTGGATAACCTCACATTTATCCACATTATACTACATCTGCCAGTCTTCTGCCCACTCACCCAACCAATGCAAGTCACCCTGCAGCCTCATAGTATCCTCCTCATGCTCACACTGCCACCCAGCTTTGTGTCATCTACAAACTTAGAGATGTTACATATAATTCCCTCGTCTAAATCATTAATATATATTGTAAACAACTGGGGTCACAGCACCGAGCCTTGCGGCACTCACTAGTCACTGCCTGCCATTCTGAAAAGGACCCGTTAATTCCTACTCTTTGCTTTCTGTCTACCAACCAGTTCTCTATCCATGTCAATACCCTACCCCCAATACCATGTGGTCTAATTTTGCACACTAATCTCTTGTGTGGGACCTTGTCAAAGGCTTTTTGAAAGTCCAGATACACCACAACCAATGGCACTCCCTTATCCATTCTAATTGTTACAAACTGAAA